>JANXHW010000001.1:140990859-141310859 GCA_026170595.1 Plestiodon gilberti rubricaudatus | reverse complement strand
TTTTAATTTTAATTATTTACTTTGACTCTTTATGTTTTTTTTATGAGCCACCATGGGTGCCTTTTGGAGGGCAAAAAGGTAGCATGTGAATCTTAAAATACAAATTAAAAATGAATAAAATATCTATGGCAGAGGTGGCCAACCTTTCAACATGAATGCGCTTGGCCCTTTAATGGTTGTCTAGGTGAGGACATTTCAGCAGGTGCAGCTGTTTTAGCAGCACCATCAGCAATTGCAGCTGCCATGATTCTGGCTTCTACACAACTCTTAAGAACACAGAGGCCCTAATGGTGGAAGGTTGGCCACCCCTGATCTATGGGAATGATCTATGAGAATTTAGTTTTGCCAAAGTTCCTTCTAAAACTGTTGCAGAAGATGCTTTGCTTTTTTTTTTTCTTGTCCTGCTCTATTATAAATTTAGAACTGGCTTCTTCTTTTTTTTTAACAATTGTATACTGTTAATGTGATGATTTTATATGCTCTTTTCCACCCTGAGCTCTTTGGGAGGGAGAATTGGGTTGGGTTGTAAATGGAAACAACTGAAAACAAATTATACATCATTTGGGATATCTCTGATTCATTAGGAAACAGTGCAGTAATATATTCACAAATTGTAAATCTCTAGGCTTCAGTTCTACTTTAAGTTGTGGAGAACAAAAACTGTGGGTGTTTTGATGCATGCTATTCTACTACGTAAATGGAAGAGGTGTCTCCTTAGGATTTGGTATCGCCTGGTAGTTGATGAAAGTAAACAAATGTTTCATGAACTGGATTAAAGGGCTACCTTTTGTTTAAATCTTCCTCAGGACTGTGCACAAGGAGTCATGCCCACCTCCAAATCATGTGAGCAGAAGTACTTTTCAGCACCAGTTTTTCTGATCAGCTATTTTGTGGACACAGAGAGGTAAAGTTGGACGCACACGGATGGACCGCCAGTCCCTATTTCTCCATTCTGTAGTTAGGATAAAATTGCCACACTACATAGAACCAGCCGTAATACACCCCGAGTCTAAAATGTTGCCCACTCATTAGGATAGCTTTGGGACTGCAGTCCTATGAATTGGCTTTAATTTTCACTGGAGCTGCATCCTAAAAGTTGGTGGATGGTTTGGAGAAACCTGGCTGTGCTGCTTTTATCATTATACTTTTACTGTTACTACCAGAAAATGATGGTAGAGGTTTGCACCACTATGCCTGGCTCAGGGGGCAAAGAATAGCCCAGGGGATGCAAGTCAGTCTAAACCAGGGGTGGGGGAACCTATTTGCAGTGGGGGGGGCATTTTCCCATAGGAAAAATTTGCTGCGGGCCGGCCGTTAGGCTGGCCGTTTCCCCTCCCCCCCCCGCAAATTTGACCCCCTGTGAATTTACCTCCCACCCACCCACCGCTCTCTCTCCCTCCCACCCACCCACCCACTGCTCGCTCTCCCTCCCACCCACCCACCCACCCACCGACCGCTCTCCTTACCTCGGCTCTGGGCCGGGGCCGCCGCTGCTTTCCCGCGCCTCCTCGGTTTAAAAGCGGCCTTCCTGGACCTGCGCACAGCACCGCTGAAGCCGAGATTGCAATCTTGGCTTCAGCGGCGCTGTGCGCAGGTCCAGGAAGGCCGCTTTTAAACCGAGGAGTTGCGGGAAAGCAGCGGCGGCAGCGGAGCCTCCGGTCCCGCGCGGACCAGATCATCCCGCAGGCCGGATCAGGCCCGCGGGCCGGAGGTTCCCCACGCCTGGTCTAAACCATGATGGCATATCTCATCAACAGACTCCCAAATTATCCTTGAATGGACAGTGACTCAGATCGTGTTAGTAGAACTTTTTGAACAGCTTATTTTGCCTGCTTGGCAGTTGTCCAGTTGTGCAGAGGAGGAAACTACTCCAGTAAGCAGTCTGGGGCTCATAAAAAGAGCCAGAATTAGGTAGGTGTATGGAGTCCAAACAACAATTGAGATCCCCAGAGGGCAAGGGTAGTGTATGCTGCAGGACACACACACACACACGAGAATAAATTGAGCCCTGTGCACCAACGTGCTTCTGAACCCTCAACCACCGAGTGGTGAATGCAGGGAGAAAGCTCTCCTCACATTCAGTGTTTGAAAAAATATGAGGAGGGGATGTTCCCACTCCCAACCGTGCATTTGGTCTACACATATGTAACATCTTCACAGGTTTATAGGCGGAGGTCAAGATCCTAGAAGACAAGGCTGGTTAGCCATGTGTCTTTTTTCAGGACCTTGGACACGTCACTGGAAGACACCCCCTCCATCACCTGCCCTGGCAAGCATAGACTGGGGAGTATGAGACTCCTGTCATAAGGGGGGGGGTCTGGCCCTCAAGGGGGGTCTGGCTCAAGGAGCACTGTCTTCGAGTGTTCTGGTTCAGGGGTCTTTGGCTCCACAGCTATCTAGTTCAGACTCTAGTTCAGCCCAGCACCTCTACAGCTGGCATTGGCTCTCCTCTTGACCTGGCTGGTTCTTCCCCTGTTATGTCAGAGTCCTGGCTGCTGTTCAGGTTTGGGACCTTAATAGATGTGATACAAGGCTCTGATGTGCTCATAAGACTCCAAGCAAGCAAATACTGCCCCATTCTGTTCCATTCAGGAGAAATTTCCGAATGCACCCTCATTGCCTGTGTGTTCTAACTGGGATAAAGATACGGTGCAAGGAATGCAGACATCCCCCCCCCCCACCTCCATACCTGTAATAAGCACTCAGTGCTGACAATCCTGCAAATGCACAACCAACTTTATTTGACAAGAGATAGCAGACCTCTGTGTGCTCACTACAACTGCTGTATGTGCACTAGAGCTTGTGGGTTAAGACATCAGTGTCTAAGTGAGAGTTGATGCTGATCCACATACTTTTATTCTGTCGTCCCCCCCCCCCCCCGGAGCACAGAACAACATACTGGCTAGATTGAGAGGTAGTTTCTGATCCAGAGTTACTCAATGACCTTGGTGGCTGAGCTGAGATTTGAACCCAAGGTTCCTCAGTTCAAGGCCAACATACTACCCATTATATGGCACTGAGCTCATTATTGTATTGTGGTTTGGATGTGGGCCAGAGCCATTGACCAACCAGTTAGTCCCTTGTTAACTGGGCAAGAGGCACTTTTTCAATTGGTGCTCCTCTTATATTTAGCAGGGGGAGAGTAACTGCCCCCCCTTTCACCCCAGCACAGTGTCTTTTCTGGTGGCTGTTTGCTGGTGGTGGTCTGCATTTTTTTTTTTTAAGATTGTGAGCCCTTTTGGGACAGGGAGCCATTTAATCATTTGATTTTGTCTGTAAACCGCTTTGTGAACTTTTTTGTTGAAAAGCGGTATATAAATACTGTTAATAATTAATAATAATAATTGATTAAAGTGTTTTATATGGATACCTGTGCAATTTTTGGGGGGCACCATGAAATGCCATGCTTGACTTTAGCCTCTTTCACACCTGACTGCATGAAAGTGCCTTGGGTATATATGAAGAGCTCAGACGAAATTTGGACAAAAGCCCCTTCTGTTTTCTGTTTTCGTTTTCCTCTTGATGGCAACTTGGCCTGTCAGTTTTGTGTCATTGGTTGTACATGCCAGAAATGTCACTTGGAATGACAACACCAGGAAAAGGTCAGGCTATTACCAAACATGCTTCAAGCCTGAAGCTCAATCCAGTCAAGACACTATGATTCGGCTTCAGGGAGTGGTTGGGGAGAAGTCCACTGGGGGGAGAAACAGAGGTATTTGGCAGACGTAGTTGGTCCATCGAAACCATTCCTTGGGGCTCTCATACTTTTTGATCCAGGTATCATATGCTATGTAATTAGCACCGAGAACTGACACATGTGCAAGCAAGACAGACCTGTCAGGATCTTTTTAGAAGAATATGCTAGCTGAAGGCTTGCCTTATGCTAGGGTGTTACCTATAAATCATAAGTTGGTTGTGCATTTGCATGATTGTCAGCAATGAGTGCTTATTACAGGTATGGGGGTGGGGGGATGTCTGCATTCCTTGTACCTTATCTTTATCCCAGTTAGAACATTTGGACAAAAAGAAGGCAACAATGGAGGACAAAAATATAAGAAAGCCATTCACTGCTATCTGTAGCTTTGCCATGTCACTGGAAGCGAAGGGTCTAACTAGACGTTATTTTAAGCGCATGAGTGAAGTGTGCTTGCTTTCTACTTTGTAAATAGCAGGGATGTGGATCAAGTCTCTGACTCCAAGTCTCGAGTCAAGTCCCAAGTCTCTGGGTCCAAGTCTCAAGTCAAGTCCCATGTCTTTGCCCCCAAGTCCCAAGTCTTTGGTTGCGAGTCACGAGTCCCTATCTATTTAATGGGAAAACGGGTTTAAACCTGAATAAAATTCAACTTGTCTTAAAAGGCTCCAAGTCTCGAGTTGAGTCTTTCGAGTCTTTTACAATCGCCGAGTCAAGTCCAAGTCAAGTCATTGATGCAACTTGAGTCCGACTCAAGTCTGAGTCAATAGATTCAAGTCTACATCACTGATAAATAGTGGCTAGATTAGGGATCCTATGTATCAGGATTGGGGCATAGGTAGGGAGAAGTGGTTTAACTCTGCACCCATCACGGTTCCAATCAGGCCCCTCTGTGACTGCCATTTGCCCTGGAAAAAAAATGCTCCTGTTGGCATCAATAACAGCCTTTTTCCCCTGGGCAAATAGCAGTCATGGGAGCCCCAAACCAGACAGGGACTATGGTGGAGGCAGAGTGTTAAAGCTCTGGTCTCTCCACACCATATTCCAATACATGGAGGGGCCCGATCTGACTCCTGTTTACTGAATAAAAACCAAAGATTCTAGCCCCAAACACATGCTTAATGTAACGTTTATGTAGTTTGACCCTAAAATGTACTGATGTTTTAGGGCAGAACATGTTATGCCTGATGCAGAGCAGCAGCCAAAAATGGCATCTTTTGACATCCCAAACCGCTTGATTTCAAGAGGAGAGGCAGGATAGAAATCTTATAAATAAATAAATAGAATCGCCTTGTTAAGTTCTTCCTCTCTCTCTCTTGCAATGTGGGGGAATCATGTGACCTCCCCCCCCAATGCTGTAACACCTTTGTATTGTATATTTCCTCATTCCTGGTCATCATTGATCGTCACTGATGGAAACAAGGAGACACACAATAAGATGCCTTCATGACATCAGTTAAACGAACCAACATGTTAAAGGAGGAGTGGGGGAAAACTCGGCATGAACCGCCATTGTTGGTGGCAGCACAGGCAGAGGCGTTCTAATATGGGGGGAGCCAGTGGCATTCCCAGCCCTTCCGGCGCCTGGGGGGGCGGGGGGTGGAGCGCGCCCCCCCAAGGAGCCGGCTCGGGGCTGAGCACCTACTCGGCGCGTCCCCGGCCTCCGGAGGCTCCGCTCCGAAGGCAGGGGACAAGCCCTCCTCAAAATGACCGCCCAGTTCGGTGGTCGAGGGCTTTATGAGAAAGCCGAACGCGTCCACCGGCTTTTATATGTTTTGCGCATGCGCAAAACCTTTCTGAGGGCAAACAGGCATGCGCAAAACATATAAAAGCCGGCGGACGCGTTCGGCTTTCTCATAAAGCCCTCGACCGCCGAACTGGGCGGTCGCTCTAAGGAGGGCTTATCCCTGGCCTTCAGAGCGGAGCCTCTGGAGGCCGGGGACGCGCCGAGTGGGCGTGCTGCTCCGGGGGTCACGCCTGCCGGGCTCCGGTGCCGCACCGCTCTGCGCAGCCCCGTGCCTGGCTGCTGTGCCCCCGCGCCCACTTGGCGCCTGGGGTGGAGCACACCAGCTCCCCCCATTAAAGAACGCCTCTGGGGGGAGCAGGTGTGCTCCACCCCAGGTGCTGAGTGGGCGGGGGCGCGGCAGCCGGGCTCGGGGCTGCGCAGAGCGGCGCGGCACCGGAGCCCGGCTGGCGTGCCCCTCTGAAGCAGTGTGCCCACTCGGTGCGTCCCCAGCCCGAGGATAAGCCCTCCTCAGAGCGACCGCCCAGTTCGGCGGTCGAGGGCTTTCAGAGAGGGCCGAACGCGTCGCGCCGGCTATTATAGGGTTTGGGCATGTGCAAAACCTTTAAAAGCCGGCGCGACGTGTTCGGCCCTCTCAGAAAGCCCTCGACCGCTGAACTGGGCGGTCGCTTTGAGGAGGGCTTGTCCCCGGCCGGGCCTGTTTGCCCTCAGAAAGGTTTTGCGCATGTGCAAACCCTATAATAGCTGGCGCGACGCGTTCGGCCCTCTCAGAAAGCCCTCGACCGCCGAACTGGGAGGTCGCTTTGAGGAGGGCTTGTCCCCGGCCTCCGGAGCGGAGCCTCCGGAGGCCGGGGACGCGCCGAGTAGGTGCTCAGCCCCGAGCCGGCTCCTTGGGGGGGCGCTCCAACCCCGCCCCCCCAGGCGCCGGGAGGGCTGGGAACGCCACTGAGCACAGGGAAGGCGTTTTATGTCGTTCTGCCGAAGCTGATTGAAAGTCAGCCCTGAAAAGCTTGATATGTTCTGAATTCTTGCTAGGACACTGGGTGGAACTTTGGTTTTCCTATTTTTCACAGCAAAACTGTCACTGAGGTTAGTGGATCAGGGTATGTATTTATCATATCAACTCTCTTGCCAAGACAAGCAAACAACAACAAAAAACCCCAGTTCCCACTAAGCAATTGCCTCATTTACTACAGGAAACAAGCAGTTGGCCTTGTAACTTCCTGCAGATAATTATTTTAGGAAGGTGCTGATCAGATAAGCCACTTGTAAAATGAACACCAGAGAAGCTCAGATGTACAATTGCAGAGATGCGAACAGTTGAACCAGCCAAGCAGAGGGAGCAGAAGAACTTTCAGAATTCCAAGTATGGTTTTATATACAGTACTTACAAACATGAATATGAGTCGTGACTAACCTCCACTTGCAATGTTCATACGGAGGCTTGTGTGACTGACCAGAGACTTGGCTTTGCTTGATATATGCTCTCATTTCTGCTGCTTTGCTGTCATCTTTGGCTAACTGTATTTTGGCAACTATCTGAAGCACTAGAAAATCTGTGAACAGATTATCATGCACACTCAAGGAACAACAGTGACTCACTCATCTTCCACTCCCTTGGAAAAAAAAAATGATCACCTGCCTCCAGCCTTGGTCTCCCATTTCAGTTGTTTCATGAATTTTGTTAAACCGTCTCAGTTATAAAAAGGATCGTACAAACGCCTTTAAAGATTCGTTGATATCCTGAATGAATCACAGTGCAAACCTTTTATTGATTGTATTAAAATATCATCAAATAACTTGATATTTTTCAAAAAGAAAATGAGGAACATTGAGTCCCCCCCCCCCCCCCCACACACACCTCTTGTTAATCAGAAATCCTGGAAGAAGTGTTTTTGGGAAGCTTTGTGACTTTTTTCTTTGCTGAGAGATACAGTAGATGGGGTTATTCCAGAAAAATAATTTGAGTGACTCAGTGGCAAAAACTGAAACATAACACAGCATTAGATATATATATTTTAATCAACAACATGTCCACTCAATTTGCATCTCATTTAAAATTAGTTACTTGAATTTCAGCTGGTTCAACATACATTTACCAGATATTATACATATCCAAGGGGGCTATATCAGTACTTTACAAACAGTGTTCTGGGTGATGATGGTGAAACCCAAAAGGCCTAGTTACTGCCTCCCATTAACAAAGTGTGTCCCTTAGAACGTTCCCCAGAATTCTCTGCAATGTCCCAAGGTTCCACTGCAGACAAATCAAAGCAGGAAGTGTACCCTGCAGGCAGAACATGTGAAAACCACTGGTCTTGTCCTATGTTCCGTGAATAAAACACTCTTCAATATTCATTCTTCATTGGTATCATATGAAAAACTTGATGAGTCAAAAGTGTTTTGTTGGAGAATATGCAGTACTCATGTTCCGTGCAATATCTACTCAGAAGTAAGCCCCATTGACCTCAATGGGACTTCCTCCCAGGAAAGTGTGTACTTTATACAGCAAGTCCTCACTTAAAGCTGTCGATAGGTTCTTGGAAACTGTAACTTTAAGTGAAATGACGTATAACGAAACCAATTTTACCGTAGTCTAATTAATATACGTAAACAAGAGTTTATGGCATATTTCTGCTCACGAAAACATCACCAAATTTCTATATAAAGACCCAAAACACTTCTAATATTAAACACTGAAAAAAATGTGAACTTTCTGGGCTGGAGTAAACCCACGCAGACATGAGGCAAACATTCAAATGCCACACAGACATTGGCCCCGGGCGGGAATCGATTTTTTTTCTCAACAACTTTTAAACAAAATGACTTATAATGAAATAACTTGAAGCGAGGACTTGCTGTAGTATTGCAGCCTTTGCGTGAGAAGTCTCCTTCACTTTTATAGCTAGCATTCCATTTTAAACACTTCCACAGTAGCATGCACATCATCACTTTATAAAGCATTGACTTTTTTTCTCAAATGCGTGTCTGCGAACATTTTCCCAACCCACCAGCCCCACAGCTTTAATGAGAAAATAAACACATCATAGTTGGAAATTAAAGTTAGGCCTTATAGCTACAACTGAGCAGCTTGCTGTACTTCAACACTCCCCCAGCTTGAGTATATGCCCCAGTCTGGTTACATAATAGAAGGATGCAGACAGTTTTGTTGGCTCAGGTCGGGATGGACCCAAAGGCGTCACTCCGGTAGGGGTGCTCTTGCCTGCTGCTTTCTCCGCAGGTGAAAGGCTCCGACAGTGAGGGGGCGGAGCCGCCTCCTGCTTGCTCGGTAAAGGGACTAGGACAGAGCGAAACTTACGGCCCTGCCCCTACTGGAGCGACGCCTCTGGATGGACCTTACTCTTAATCAGCTTTGGAAGCTGGTTGTGGCAACTAATTTGCAAAAAGGGGGGAGGAGACATCGTGGAGTTGCATCGTGAGTGGTATTCATATTCACCTGGGCTATAAAGTTGAAATAATATTTCCCACCAACTCATATCGGGAATTTGAACTTGGAAGTTGATATGTTGTTGTTGAGATTGGACGCTGCAAGGATACAGGTCTCCCCTGCTTAATGACGGATCGCTTAACGACAATCCGGATATATGACGGCGGTCCCCAGTAAAAAAGAGCGAAGGATTTAAAAAGACGCATCTTTTTAAATCCCCAGGTCTTCAGCTGTTTCGTGCTAGATAAGGGCTTTGAAGTTCAGCGCTGTGCTTAAAGCCCCAGTGCTGAAGCTTAAAGCCCCAGTACTGAACTTCAAAGCACCTATCTAAAGCCAAACAGCTAATGGGTAGGATAAGAGCTTGGATGTTTAACGCTGGGGCTTTAAGCACAGTGCTAAACTTCAAAGCACAGCAAGACCCGCTTAATGACGACTTCACTTTACGATGGGGATTTCAGAACGTATACGACGGGGAATTCATCGTTAAGCGGGGGACACCTGTACTTAGAAAGAACACCAGTCTTTCACTTAGCAATGAATGTTAAGGGAATCGTTTTACATATCAGCTTGCTAAATGCAATAGGCAAGATGCAGCCCAAGTGAACAATGCTGAGCTCTCACTGATATCTTTATTCATTCACTGCATCGACATCTCTCTTTTCAACTCAAGCCTCAGCCCCTGAGTGGCCCGGTGGGGGTGGGGTGGGGGCTGAGTGGTGGACATTCCATAACACCAGGAGAACTACTGAAAAGATCGTGCTCTAAACGATGGTACTCTTAAACAGGACCTTGTGTTGACATATTTTGACACATGGTGGCAGGATTTTCAATGTGGCAGCAGTTAAGCCCATGCTTGAATATCTCCTGTTGAAATAAAAGTGCTTCACTTCCACTGGTTCCTGCCCAGTATTTTTAGAACTTGCTGTCCTCCCCTATTACCCGAAAGTCCCAAAGCATCCATGTTTGCCAATGTTGAATGAAGAAAACAATGAATTGGAAAATTCAAGACTTTCCTTGAAGATATATCTCTGTTCCTCACCGTTCCACTCCACTCACACAGTCAGTCTTATGTAAACAGCAAATGTGGTGCGTTAGTAGGTAGAGTGCTGGATTTGGACTGCAGAAACCTTTGTTCAAATCCCTGATTTTACAGAGAGAGAGAGAGAGAGAGAGAGAGAGAGAGAGAGAGAGAGAGACAGACAGACAGACAGACAGACAGACAGACAGACAGACAGACAGAGACTGAGAGACAGAGAGATGTTTTAAGAATCTGGGTGCCACTGTGAATGTGATTTTGGTTCTTTAAACTCCGCCCCATCAAACTTTGTCCAAACGTTGACTACAGACAGCTTTTTAAAGAAGATTAAAGTAATCCCAATTTCTCATCTTGAGCCTATAATTATAAAGCCAACTGCCTTTCAGATTTACACAGTTATCTGTCAAGTACACCAACAAAGGTACTGTAGGAATAGCGGCAAGCTTGCAACAGAGAGAAAAACTAGACTCTCTGAAAGTTAATATGGAGCAGGGATGGATGGGATGAATTGTGAGATGAATGTGAAGCAGTGTGGTCTGTGGAGTGTTCGGATTTTTTTTTTTTCCGTTTCAAAAGGAATTTTTTACCCCAGGCCAGAAGCCTTTGTGTCAGAGAGACTGTCTCATTTCTCTTCTCAAAGGCTGTCAGAGATGACTGAGATTTGAAAACCCTTTCTGATGTTGATGAGGTCAAGGAAGGCAGCGCTCCCAACCATCAGTCATTGCATCGACGGTGAGCTGAGAAGACACGTGAGGCCTGCAGTGAAAGAAACGTGAAGGGATTATATTTGGAGGGATGGGGGAGGGGGAAAATAATATTGCATATGAGTAAATAAGTATGTTTTAAAGAATCCAGGAAAAAAGAGAAGGCATCTTCGTCTAGGTCAGATGACAACACCAAAGTTTAAGGCATTAGCATTCTGCTGGAATGAGGGGGGAAAGATGGAAGAGGTCCCAGTTGGGATGTTCTGAAGAAACGATAGTTGACTAGCGGCAAAAGATATATTAATATTACTTAATCAATACCTAACATTCTCCAGTGTGCTTTTGTGCGAGCCTGTTCTATAAAGTTGCGGATTCCATTGAATGGTGTAAGTCGGAGCTGTAGAGCAGAATATACTCCATGGGCCCAATGATTTGATGCGAGGCGGTGGGATTCTCAAACTCTTCAATAAAACTGACTTTCAAAACTGTGAATACAAGCTCCTTGGAAAGAATGTTTGAGACAAAGTATCTTATGTTCAAGGTACTGTACTATGCAGAGGCGAGGCTAGCGGTTATGCTGCCCGGAACTAGGGGTGTTGGCCACCCTGAGGGTGGCCAACACCCCCCTAGCTCCGGGCAGCATAACCGCTCTGCCCGCCCGACCCACCGGGTGCCCGCCTCCCTCTCGACTTACTTCTCCGGGTCCGCGCGACTCCGGAGGCCGGGAGGGAGCGTCTGATCATCATGCCGGCTCGGCCTCTACTGCCCAGGCCTGAGCCGGCGATTTTGCACATGCGTACAACGCCGATACGTTGTGCATGTGCAAAATCGCCGGCTCAGGCCTGGGCAGTATAGGCTGAGCCGGCATGATGGTCGGACGCTCTCTCCCGGCCTCCTGAGTCTCGCGGAGCCTCCGCGGGCCGGGTGGGCGGCCTCCCGCTGCCCTGTATCGCCCGCCGTGTAGCTGGAATTTCCAGCTACACGGTGGGCAAGACAGGGCGGGTGGGCGGAGGGCGGGCGGCAACTCAGGGCGGCGCAGCGTTCTGCCCCAGCCTGAGTTGCCGCCTGGAGCCATTGCTCCCTCCTCTCCACCCTAAATACGACTCTGGTACTATGAGTCAAGATGAATCACTGTGCATTAACTGTTGACGTTCTAACTCAGGGGAGGACAGTATTGACATGAGTTCCACCATCAAATCTGGAGCTTCTCTGGTGGCAATCTCAGACGTTTGAGATAGCAAAACCAGTGCCACTTACAGATGTATCACCTGAGTTTACTGTATTTATTATTTATTTTTCACATTTTTATACTGCCCGTCCTCCAAGAAGCTCAGGGTAGTGTACCTAGTTCCCCTTCTCCTTTTTTCCTCACAACAACCCTGTGAAGTAGGTGAGACAGCGTTAGTGAGACTCCTGAACCTGACTATACCATCCTGTCATCAGCACTGGATCCTAGATTATTTATTTATTACTTATATGCCACTTTGGGAACAATGCAGCCTAGTCAAAGCGACACACATAGATTGCCATCTGCTTAGTTTTCAACTGTGGCAACGCCACCAAATTTTAGGTGTGTACGTTCTTTTAGTAATGAATGGAAAATTGAATAGAACTAAGCCCATTCAGTACAATTTTCCTTTGTTATTAACAGCACAATCCTAATCAACTTTCTAGCACTGGTGCAGCCGCAATGCAGCCCCAGGGTAAGGGAACAAATGTTCCCTCACCTTGAAGAGGCCTCCATGACTGCCCCTGCACTGTAAAATGCAGTGTGCGCCCTGTTGGCATGGCTACACCGGCGCTGGAAAGTTGGTTAGGATTGCGCTATAAGTGAATGCCTTTAGGGCCCACATGAGCTGAATGGAATGCAATCTGTTGGCCCTCCATTCATTAATGACAAAGTGGGCCAGGGGGTCTACCTTGTCAGTAGGGCAGAGTGGTGAACTTTTCTTCTTTTCTTGACACTGCTGTTAAAGTGTAAAAGGAGGATCAAACTTCCTCCAAGCAGCTGCCTCCAGGTTGGCTGCCATGTTTTTTTTTTCCACAATGCCATAGACTCACACAACATCTAGGGCATTGTGGGAGGAAAAAAACCAGTACGAGGAAGCCACCAAACAGCAGCTGCTGGGACAAACTCTGACACTCTTTTAACATTGTAAAAATAGAAAAGACAAAAAGCTCACCCTCTATTCCACTGCCAGGTAAGTTCCATTTCATCATGTGAATGAATTGGGAAATGAAAATGGGGGGGGGGGCATTTTTTGACTAAATGAACATGAATTCACCAAATCAACGTTGGAACGAGTGGATACTTTATTATTATTTATATTATTATTATTAATATTTATTATTATTATTTTTAATAATAATAATAATAATAATAATAATAATAATAATAATAATAATAATAATAATAATATTCCAGTCTGATTTTTTATTTCATACCCCTACTGTGAATTTTGCTACCAGGTCAAATTTGCATTTAAAGTTCACCAAGATTCTCATATTTTTGCATTTTATAACTATAATATTAGTCATATCAGCCCTAAGTAGGATCTTAAACATATGCCTCTGTCCATCTGATGACAAATCAATTGTCTAACAATATTAAGCAAGCAATTTTAAAATGGATGATGATGATCCCCCTACAGATAGGTTAGTTGAAGTCCAGTTCATTTCCATAGTAGAGTATAGCCATGTGGCAACCCATGCACAGCTAACCAATATGCAATGAGGTGTGCAGCATCCAGTGAGCAATGGACTAGAACAGGGTTTCTCAACCGGTTGTACGCATACCACCAGTGGTACTTTTGCGTACCTTTCGTGGTACTTGGACAGCTGGGCCCCTCTAAACCCCACCAGGACACCACAGACCCCATGAAAATGCGGCATTTTTGGTGCCGCATTTTCGCTCCCAAGAGGCTCCTACCTTTGGCCAAGCCTCTCAGGAGTGAAGAAAACAGCCCACCCAGAGTCTCTTACCAGCTTCCTGCGTTGTGTCTGGTGGCCTCCTGCACCGAAAACCCAGTGGCGATGATGTCATTGCTGCTTACTTCCAGTGGTACTCAATGTGGTGCACGTAGGTGGTACAGCATGTCAAGTATGTTGAGAATCCCTGGACTAGAACTATGAACACTGCAAGTGGGTGAGCACACTGATGCAACCCAATGTCTTTGCTGGTTACCAAGAGAATCTTGCTTTCTCTGCAGATCCTCCATAACAGTGTGGAGGCAGTGGGCAGAATACTGAGCTGAGACAGGGGTCCAAATCCTTGCTTAGTGGTGATGGTAACTGAGGGCGAGATCCAGCCCAAAGTTCCGGAACTGGAGTGAGCACCCCAGCACTGGAAGGTGTCGCAAACGTATGATAAGGCACGTTTGAGCCTCCTAAGGGAGGCCAGCGCAAGACCGGCCTCCCTCACTCTGGCACTGGACCGAGCATGCTGTCGGTGGCAGAAGGTAAGTCTCCGTCGCTGGCCACATGGGAGTCCGGCCAGCGAGTGAGGGGGGCCATTGACCGAGCCGGCCCGGGAGGGGGCGGGGATGGCGTTGGCCATATCCCAGTCCCCGCCAGGCCGGCTCGGCCATTACACGGTCTCCTCCGACTTGCGCCACTATTTAGCTGGTGGAAATCCAAGGAGGCTGATAGGGCCAGCCCCAGTTTACACCCGGGGAAGGGGATGAACATCCCCTTCCCTGAGTAGACCTCCGGACTGCCACATAGCGGTCCGGACGTCCAAATCCTGTGTAAGGATTTGCCGCCGGATCCTTACACAGGATTTGACTATGCGTGTCCTGGCTGGTCATTATTTTTCTTAACCTAACTTATCTCACAGGATTGATGTGAAAATAAAATGGAGGACCACATATGCTACCTCGAGCTCCTTGGAGGAAAGGTAGGAGCAAAGTGTAATTCACAACAATAATAAACATTCTACAATGGACAATTAATCCACAAATCCATTTGTGGATTATCCATGTGGGGACAATTAACACCCTCTGCACAGAGGATAGTTTGGATCAGGGCAGCCATACTCAGCGTTTCATGAGCCCCAGAGCCCCAAATCAATTCGAAATACAGTTTTTTCCCCTTCCCACACAGCACAAATGTTTCTGCCTGCCTTTTTCCTTAGAAGAGGTTTTCGACAGTTCTCATTCTTATGGGAGTTTAAAAAAGAAAAGAAAAACACTCTCTCCCTCCTTTTCTAATACCATTTTACTCGTCAGTAATTCATTTTAACCCTGTGTGTACATTGACTTCATGACTGTACAAGCAGAGCTGTTGTTTCTCGCTTCTTTGCTCTGCCCCCCCCAGCCCATCAGCCAGAAATAATTTACATTAGTCGTGTTTTTAAAAAAAGAAATCATAGCTTTCTAATTTTGAGGGGGAAAATCGAGGCAAGAACTCAACAACAACAACTTGGAGTAGATTTACAGTTCTGCAGCCTTTGCTCCTGCCCCGAGGCCTGATGGGACTTTGGTGTCCTTGGAGGAACGGCAGAAGGAAACGCTGGGGGCCAATTGCTGATTTTATCATTCAAACACAAAATTTGTTACACCACTTTATCAGTCAGAGGGAAAGCAATTATAGTGTGGTTCAATTTTCCACTCAATGGCTGTACTGGGGATCAAAGTCAGCTTTTATGACAAGAGAAATGTTTTGCTATTTTATTTGTTACTTAAAATAAAATTTAAAAAGTCCTGGCTTTTTAAGTACAATATAATCTGAGGGTGTTTATGTTTTTCCTTCCCGTCCATAAGATACACTTGATTACTTTCGCTTTTCTCCTTTTAAATAATCAAGGCCTTCTCTCTCTTTCTTCCTATTATGTTATAAAGCCCATTGCAAGGCAGAAATTGAATTTTCACGCTTAAAAGCAACGCAGTATTAGAAGTCTGTAATCAGCATGGAGGTAAAATTGACAGAAGGCCACATGGTTGATTATGAGCTGTTCTCTTTTGGTGTCTTTTTTCAAACAAAAAGCATAGTGTGTTCATGCGTCTGTGTGTGTGTGTGCGCGCGCACATGCACGCATGTGCGCACGCAAATGCATGTGCATGCATTTTCATGCATTCTATTTAAATACTTATTCTAGTTTAAAATAATGAATGCAGTGATCAAGGCAAATGATGCAATGGAGGCAAAACTGCACTCCAGAAATAAAAATGGTTATATCAGAGAAGAGGCGATTAACAATAATCACAATTGTAGGGAATCCGCTCATTTTGACATCGTCTCTAAACAGGTGCATTTAAACACTTGAATTCTTTCACCAGGGAGAAATAGAGGAAAGTGGCCTGCTGAAAAGCTCTATCACACCCATTCTATAAATGCAATAATAATACTTACAGTAACACTTATACAGAGCTTTTCATCTGAAAATCCTTCTACAAACGTTAACTAATAAATCCTTAAAATACCCCTGCGAGGTAGGAGAATGTGAGCAGAAAGAGCACAATGTTGCTACATCAAAGAAAACCGCATCAATTATTTAACAAAATATTTTAATCACACACTCCTCAAAAGCAAGACGGGAATCTCATAATGATTTTTCCGGCTTTCTAACACCCTTACGTTAGACACAGGATTTTTTTTTTTCCCCTAGATGTGCCAGATTGCAAAGTTCCACAACCGTACAGCAATTCTCATTGCATAAAAAGTAGTATGTGTTTAAAATTAATATCTTTTTGCTGTTTTGCAGTATGATCCCCCCCCCCCCATTGGAAAGCATTCTTTATTCTTGCTGGTAATTTGAAAGGCAATTAAGGATCAAAGTAACAAACCCTGGCATCACAGAAACAATTGCACCTAAATACAGAGGGCTACATAGGTCAGTTGGCCTCCAAGAAAAGACAACTTGATGGACCCTGTGCTGCCAAGCATTGATATATCACACAAACAGGTATCCGTGTGTGTATGTGGCCCTTATTGATATTTTTCATCATATGCAAATGGGGGCTGCAGATACGCTGTTACATCATGCATATATGCACTAACAAATGAAGGTGAATGCTATTTGCTTTTACATCAATAGTCTTATGTCCGGAGGGTATGATAACTAATTCCAGCACCATAGAAGATTGAGCTCTGGCATGGAGTAAGTCAGAGACTTACTCAATTGGCTCAGCCTTTTGCATGGTGGAGTAGCAAGCACATGCATGCCCCACCCCTGCATGTAAAGCATGCCCCTCTACATATGAGGTACCAGTTTGCATGATCTCTCTCCTCTTTTTGAAAGACTCGTGTGAACTGAGCCTTTGCATACCACCGTTATGGAGGTCCTGAGGCACAGAGGTATGTTATGGAAAAGAGGAGCATGTGCTGCTCACCACACAGAAGATCAGCAGTCAGGTGAAACACATCTGGAAAGACCCCCAACTGCACAGGTCCGGCACAACAACCTTAGAAAAACAGCCTGTGATCAGTGGCAGTGCAATGGTGTGTCAGTGGGATGTGAAAAGCATAATGCAGTCTCCAAGACTGGTCCTTGAAGCCATAGTCTATGGATGCAGGGCCGACCCATTCATGAGGCCAACTGAAGTTGTTGCCTCAGGCAGTAGATCCCTCCCCCTCATTTAAAAGGCACTTGTGTCTGCCCGATTGCCTCCACTGAACCTAATCCACCTCTTCTCACTTCCTGGATTGGAAAAGGAAGAGAGGGACAGAGCAGAGAGGGACACAGTGTGGAGGAGAGGACAGAGCAGGGACACAGAGGAGCAGAAGCTGGCACAGCTAATGGAAGCAGCTTTTGGCATGCTGCCTCATGTGGCAGGAGGCCAGCCCTGCATGGACGGCACTCCTCCACAGTGGTGTCGCTCTAGGTGGGGCGAGGGTCAGAGTGGTGCGGAACTTAGCGTTCTGCCCCACCTAGAGCGACGCCACTGCTCCTCCATGTTCCATCAAAGCTTGGTGCTGCATCAGTTTTTGGATTTCATATCAGAGGGTCAGTTCACTAGTAATGGCAGCTTGTAATGCTTTTCAAGAAATGGTGGGGAAGCAGGGAAGAGAACAAGTTGTGAAACTGCTCCTAGCTGTCTGGAGAGGTTTACTTTAACCACAGCATTTGAATGCTTTTTAATACAACACCACCATTTCTTTCCCATGTTAAAGCATTTTCAGCTGTCACCTCCAGAGTTGGAGAACGTGTGAGACATGTAAAAGGAACTCTTCTCTCACATATATAGCTGCCTGCTTATTGAGAAAGAAAAATAGAAAATCATTACTTTATCCTCCCCAGCTATAAAAGCCACAGGATGCTTTTGGTCTGACAAATTTAAATTAGTGAAGGGTTTCTCCCACGTGGGAGGCTGCCAGCCCCGGCTTGTGGTCAGAGATAAATTTTTCAGTGAACTTGCACCCAGGGTGATTAAGGAAAGCCTCCTGCTTTGTCCTTCGGCTATTGAGCTGATAACAGTATTGTAGCCTTCTGTGGATGCCCCAAAGTGTCGTGCCAGTAGGGAATGGGAGAGGAGGAGGTCAGTGACTTTAAGGAGGACATTGGAGAGAGATCAGCTGAATAGGCAGAGGCCTTTCTGACTGTCATGAACAACAGCTGTTTCCCAACACACCAGCATTACTTTGCTTCATCAGCCACCACTAGAATTTAATTATATCTGGGAGACTCCCTTGAATAGATGGGGAGGGAAAGGGAGGCCCTTTCAACTCACCACTGACGAAATGAATTGCTGTTTCACAGGTCTATCACCGTGAATACACTTCATACAAAACCGTATTTGCCATTACTAATACAAACCCACAATGCGAGTCCCATGAAAAAGGCCAGAGTGAGGGGTGCATCAGTGCAACAACAGTCATGGCAACACCAGGAAAAAAGAAAAAAGAAAAAACAATCTGAACATTTTGCACATTTTTTTTCTCATTTTGTGTATAATCCACCCTATATCTACAGGGTGCCTCGAGAAATGTACACGCATTTTATAGTGTCAAATTTATTATGCTATAATTCACACACAGAGGTGTCGCTAAGGTTTGCCGCACCCGGGGTGAGATCTCATAGTGTCACCCCCACAGACCTCCTCCCAAACCAGACCATACAGAATCCTTAGTGGGTTTTTTGTACTAATGTTACTCATAAACCGTAATTCCTGTATATCACTGTATATAATGGCAATAGTAGTGACAAACCCCGTCAACCTCCTAAGAGATCCCAGCATTCAATGGGGGAACAATAACATTGAGCAGCCACCAAACCGATCACTGACTAGCTAGACTGTAGCAGACAGAAGCTGCCCTGTGGAGAGGAGGAGGAAGTGGGTGCTGTATAACCTCCACCTCTGCATGGTGTTCACTGTCCAGCACTGTCTCATACCAGCACCATGGGAAGGCTTTCCAGGTGATGTCAGTGGACCCTCCTATGGGCACGGTTCCATGAGTACAATGGGGTGTGTGTGCCCCCATGCAATCTGGGTTTAGGGGGCACAGGAAAACCCCACAATTACTACTACATGATGCTGATGTTATTAGAGTTTAACTATCTATGAGGTGGCTTAGTTGCGAGGCACAACGCAGTACGTGTCCGGCATGCTTTGCGGCATTGCTACTGATAGCAGAAGGACAAGCCCTTGCTGGTTCAACACTTGCTCTCCTCTAGTTTGCGTTTGGGGCATATAGTCACAGTTTACACATCAGGAAGAATGGGTGTGCATTGGCACCATATAACATGAATGATAAATCCCCAAACTATCTAATTTAAGTTGAGCTTAAGTCCCTCTCAGACAAGTTAGCCACAATGTCTTTAAGGACTGCTGAGTTTAACAGTAGCCCAGCATGGATAACTGTACTTGTAAAGCCAATGTGCATAGAGCAGAAAGTTAAGAATTAAGGTATATGAGCGGAGGACAAAGTTTTGTTGCTTTTTGAAATTAAAAATCCCCAGAACACTAAATCTTGAAGGAATGACATCCATTTGATGCCATTTTTTTGACAACCTGTCATGTCTCAATCTATATTAATGGAAAGATCTGACATGTCAGAGCCATCATCTTGATCTGCCTTGTTTGGACAATGCCAGAACATACCGTGATCTCCATTTTCTGACCTGACATCTGTTTCTTTAAGGTCACGCAGTGAACTAGACACACGGAGGCGTTGAGGTTTATATCCTGGCATGTGTTCAGCAAGGGCATTGGGGAATGTATTACTGCAGACGCTGGACCAAATCCAGAGACCAAAGCTCGTCGCCATGTGTAAGTTGCGTTAGTCACAACTAACTTCTTCCGCTTGGCTGAGGCCTTCACACAGGTCCCCAGTACTGCAGGCAGGACAGAGCCAGCCTTCACGCTGCCCACAAAACAGCAGCAGGCTTGTGTGGGTCTGGAAGTTGGTCAGTGAACACCATGCAGGTTTGGGTTTTGGACCTTCAGCTGGGGCTCCGTCCAGTCCCAGAACTCTTTTCAGCTGTGCCATGAATCTAGCTGCAAACCAAATCCCGGCACCTGTGTCTTACAGTCTTTGCCTTTGCAAAACGTATATATATGGAGACCTGCATTGTGCCTGTATGTTTTCCCTTCTGTGGCTAATAGCAGCTTGGGACCGTGCGGGGGGGGGGGGATGCATAAGTTGAACGAATATCACAGTGAAAGGGGAAAAATGTAGCCCTCACCCCACACACACACACACACACACACACATCACAACTCTGATGGCTGTGTGTGTGTGTGTGTGTGTGTGTGTGTGTGTGTGTGTGTGTGTGTGTGTGTGTGTGTGGAGCGCTGTGACTTTTGGCAAAGCCAGGAGTTGGAGATGCATGCATCTCTAATATCACGACTAGATTGAAACTCAAACCCTCCTGTCCAGAGCAGCTACAATCAGCACCACCTGACATTGTGAGCTTATATTACCTGGTGCTTCTGAACGGATGAAATGAAAACCCTTCCCCTATGAATACAGGAGGGTGGAAGGAATTCAAAGAAGTAAGTTGATGATGGTGGTCCATGGAGAGGATCCATCCATTTCCATATACTGTAAATGCTTTGGCCTGAGCCCAGAGAAGTCTCCCTGAAATCAAGCCATGACAATCACACAAGTCAGCGTGATTCACTTTCTGTGGACTGAGTTCTTTGTATGTACAAGCCCTTCTTCACTGATCCTCTTTGCCACACAGTGAGGTCTCTGAATCACTGGGATCACTGATTGGTTATATTAGGCATGATGACTGAGGGCCCAGTGCAGAAGAAGAGCTGTGTTAGTGCAGTGCTTTTCCAATACTGGAAATAAATTCTGTCACCTGACTGGGTCCTGGAGGGCAGAGGTCTCTGAGTCAGGAGGGAGAATCCAGAGCAGGTCAAGGAGATGGTCAGATCTGCTTAAAAAAAGAAGAAATAGCCTTACTCCTCACTTTTCTGGCAGCCAGCCTGAATGGAAAGAAGAAAAAAAGAAAGTAATTGGATCAGTTGGCAATCCTAAGTATTGCCGGAGAGCATCGCTTACCAGGGGATGTCATCTGAGGCCTGGCTGCACAAGTGGGCCTGTAGCTCATGCAGACATACCTGGTTCGGTCCCTATTATCTCCAGACATGGCAGAGAGAAATTCCTGTCGGAAACCTTGGAGAGCTACTACCAGTCAGGGTTGACAATGCTGAGATAGGTAGACCAATCGTCTGACTCAGTATGGCAGCTTCCTTTATTCTGAAGAATAGGAAATGGGCAAAACGTCCTAGAGCCTCAGAACACTGTAGCAGTTGTTGTATAAGTAACCCAACATTGGGTTGACAAGGATGGGTGGGAATAGCCCATTCCCCACTATTCTCAGTTTCCAGTTTTTCCTCACACATTGGTTCTAGTGAGAAAGCAGGATGAGCTATAGCGGCGCTGCCATTTTTCCTTATTCTTCCAATCCAGTAAGTGTTCCACATAGTTGAGGAATTTATAACATCCAGCCAGTCTCTAATATGGCTCTCTATCCCCTGAACATCCTGGGTTACTCACAGGCTACTACTACTCTACTCAAGGACTTATATTGAACGGAAAGGGCAAGGTCAGTTCAAGACAGAGGGATAGCAACTTCTTGGTTGCTGTATGCAGAGGTAAAAGGTAAAGGTATCCCCTGACAATTAAGTCCAGTCGTGTCCGACTCTAGGGTGTGGTGCTCATCTCCATTTCAAAGCCGAAGAGCCAGCGTTGTCCGAAGACGCCTCCATGGTCATGTGGCCGGCATAACTCTCCTTGCCGCAGCACGTAGCATGCAGCTGGAACACGGAGCGCTGTTTACCTTCCCGCAAGCGGTACCTATTTATCTACTCGCATTGACATGCTTTGGAACTGCTAGGTTGGCAGGAGCTGGCCAAGCAACGAGCGCTCACCCCGTCGTGGGAATCGAACTGCCGACCTTTTGATAGACAGCTTATGGTTCAGCGGTTTATGCAGAGATGGAACCCCAAACCGGAATATTAAGCCTTGCACGTGTTAAGCCTGTTCTATATCTCGAGCCTAATTCCTCAGGGCTCCTGGCCCCCTAATTACCACACCACCCAGTCACATTCAGTGCATGGAAGATATGGTGCCTTTTCCTATGATAACACAAGGAACAGTAACAATCATAGGCTGGCCTTGTTAGAAACTGCAACATATTCCCTCAAACAGGAACAGAGCAAAAGAATACCTTTTGGGGTGGTTTTGGTATAATAGCTTTTGGTGCAGCACAGCTATAAATCCTGTTTTCAGACAGGATTACCTAGCAAATACTGACTCTAGTTCTGTATACCTTTTAGCATGGAGCTCACAACAGGTTCTCTAAGTGATGCTGCAACCATCTGCCGACTGGTGAGTACAATCTGAGCAGTTTTGACAGCTGCTTCAAATGGCTGCCTCCTGTATCAAGTGCTCCTGCGCTTTTCCCAGGTTGAGTCTCTCTTTTCAGGTGTGCTGTTGAGTTCGAACCTGGTGTTGCAGTGTCAGGTATTGCGGCGTTCAATCTGAAGGGGAAAAGGAGGAACAGATGCCGTGCACAGTAGCATCAATTAAGGCATTAGTTATTGTTCACTATAAAAGGAAGATTCAGATGTTCCCATTCTTATAGAACAGTTCTGTGCTTGAAAGTGCCTTGATACTGAACGTGTAAAAGTTCCTTACTATTTTGCTATTGGTGGGGGAAAAAAAACCCACAAACCACCCAGGAAGGATTACACCATCAGCAATATTCAGATGAGGCACAGTTCTTTAGTGTGCTGTGATAGCAAGGTGATGACTGCTGTAAAAATGTCTAGAAATAATAAAGGACTAAACGAGCAACCATAAGGTCATCTTAGCATAGAATACAATAGACCTTAATTGGGAGGCTTTTGACTGGCTGGCGTTTTAATGCAAAGAGATGGCCGCTTTCTAGGGGAGATAATGTGGGAGAGTTGAAAAATAGAGTTGAATTTATTGTAACACGACTCTAGATGATTAAAAGCCTTTGCTTATTAGATGCATAAAATGTATTACTAAATCATTTTAGGGACATATAATTTTCCAATTATTTATGCATCACAGTAATTAATGAGAGGAGGGATGGAGTCAATGATTCACTGTGTAATACAGATGGTAGTTACCTGGGGAGGAAAAATTACAGTGCTGCCAATTATTTGCTTTAATGTTTTGGTAATTATGTCCTATATCCAAGTTGAAATTTTCTTTAATTCCGTTTTTTAAAAGCCCAATTTTTTAAACAATGAAACTGCTTTTCTTCTCAAGTGTCTCAATCAAGTCTTACATTGCGAAATATACGACTCCATAACATTTCAGCTTGATTTTCTATTTCACGGACAAGTGCGTATTGTTGTTGAATATTGTTGCCTGTGGAGTCTTTTGCTCTCTAAGGTCTAATTGATACTTTCGTTTATATGACAACCAGCTGTAATCACCTTTGTCCTGATCCAGCCAAGGACTGTCAGATGTGGAAATCAGATTCTGCACACAGATCAACCATAGACTGGATGTGGTCCAAGGCACACAAACTACCCTGTGAAGGGAAAGACAGACCTCCTACATTCATTATCAAGGTTCACCATCACCTTGACAGATGATCTCCCGGGCTAACAGCCTTCACTGTAGGTGAGATGTACAAGTGTTAGAGAACAGAAGATGAGGAGTAAGCAGAAGCATAGCTTACACATAATTCTGCATTCCCTGTTTTCTATTTAATGTATGGATCTACCCTATATACTGGACGTTTACTCACCTTGTAAAGGAGTCAAAGTTATGGGTCTTCCAGCCATGTAATTTGTTGAAAGAATAAAGTTTAATACTTATACTATTTGTCTGGAGAAATTCCTTAACAACGGAAAAATCCCCTTCAACCAAGCTGAAGGAGACAGCGTCCAAGGATTATCCTGAAACAGACAAGAAAAAACTTTAATCCCTGCTGATGTTTCACCCTGCACTTAGGGTTTCTTCAGAGCAATAACCTGGCACCAGCCAGTAGATGTTAGATGCCGGTGGAAATACCTAGAGAGTTTAAATACACAGCGTTTACTCACCTTTTCCTGCATAAGCTCTGTGTGAGCATGATTGTCTCTTTCTAAGTTACTTTGCATAGCTCAGAGGTACACACTTTGTAAGCATAAGATGTCGGGACTGATCCCTCGCATCTCCAAGTAAAAGCTCTTGGGCCTAAAATGGATGTAGTGCAGAAGATCCATGATGAGTTTTTTTAAATGATATTTTAGACTTAAAAACAGTTCTACCCTTTTCTCCATGCCTTTTCCTTGATTTACAGCCCAATCCTATCCTCCCCCCCCTTGCTTGTACAGCCGTGCCAAAAACGGTAGCACTGTATCTAGAGGGGGGTGGGGGGTGGGTGGGGGTGGATCAGGAGGCTTCAGCGGCAAACAGGGATTTAAATCCCCTTACCCCTCTGTAAGCCTCTCACTCCGCAATGGGTCTCCTCAGACCTGTGCTAGCTATTTCGATAGCACAAGTCTGAGGAGATGAAGGGGGTAGGGAGGCTACAGGAAAGGGGGATAGGATCTGGCGTGGGCCATCATCGTCAGATCCACCCCTCCTGCAAACTCTCTGCCCCCGTTCCTCCCCTCCCCCCAGTTTCTCCCCTCCTGTCCCGATTCTGCCCTCCCCCACCCCTCCCACCTCTCTGGTGGCGGGAGAGCCAACAATGCACTTGGGAAGGCTCTAGTATATGTGTTCTTGGGAAGCGCTTGGGAAGGACACATATTGCTGTGCGCTTGGGAATATGTGCACTTGGGAAGGCTCTAGCAATGTCCATGGCAGCATGCTATTCAGGATAGCAGGATAAGGGGATAGGATCCAGTGGATGCGCTACTGGATCCACCCCTCCCACAGACTCCCTGCCTCCATTATACCCCCTCCCTGCCCCTGTTCTGCCCTCCCCCCACCCCTCTCATCACTCTCGCTGGCTTACCTGCTCTGGCAGGCAGCGGGGGAGCCGACAATGTGTTCGGGAATGCTCTGGTGTTCCCACCAACGTCCCTGGTGCTACTTGGCACGCTGCCTGAAAGCGCTTTATGGCACTTTTTCAGCAGCCAGGGTTGGTGGAAAGCGTGTTCCACCAGTGCTCAGCCCAAATAGGATTGGGCTGTTAATATCCCCTCCCCTCAATGGCTATCAGGTTCAGAGGGGAAAAAAATACAAGTCCCAAACTATACCTGTCTTCCCCCCCCCCCATCGATGCTAACAATAGCTGGGTCGGGGTTAAATCAAGGAAATGGCACTTGAGAAAGATTGCAATCTTCCAATGTCATTGCCCAGATCAATTTGCTCCCCCAAGTCTGGTTTTAAATTTAATTATGTCAAGAAATCTAATCACAGGTCTCATCATGAGTCATGTCTAGTTTGGCCCTCAGACAGCAGTCCTAGGAAAAACATACACCTGAGTTGCTGGAGAGTAGACAGGGCTAGATGGACCAACAGTTTGACAGACTTTGTACAGCACTCCTTCATATGCTCTAAAGTTAGTATTCATTCTAGTCCCAGGAAATGTAGTGAAGGATCTTCACTTTATATGGATGAGGCTAAATACACTCCTTTCAACAGTAAGGGAATGCGTTCTCCTACCTTGGGAGTTGAATTAGTGCTCACAAACAAGCTGTGAGGGTGTTTATAATTTGTTGGTACTGTGTGTGTGTGTGTGTGTGTGTGTGTGTGTGTGTGTGTGTGTGTGTGTGTGTGTGTGTGTTTTAGAAAGCATATGAAATTTAGAAAGCCCCCCTCTTGAACTCTAACTCAACCCCAATTATTTTTCCATCCTCTGCCTCTCCCATCTCCTTACTTAAACCTTCCTCTTTGGTCTTATGTCTCATTGGCCAGGAATGCTTTCTCCAGAACCAACTGTGTTGTGAGTGCATTTGGGTCATGTTCTCTTTAACAAAAAAGCAACCAATTCTCTTTGGAATAGAGAATCAACATTCCCTTTTGGCCGTGCCCACCAGCCTCTTGCTGGCTCAGGCTTGGTGCTATTTAGAGAGGCTTTTTCTTTGTAATGAATGAGCTTAGAGGGCTAGAATTTCCCATGAAAATTTTCCCCCTTAATTTTTATAGCACATTTCAGCAGATTATGTGGGCGGGATATGAATCAATAAAGCTTCCAGCTATACAAAGCCTTTGGGTGTGCAAGTCTGTGTTGAGATATTTGTTTGTTTTTTTGTTTATCCCAAACAGAACTAAAACACTGAATAGGTTTTTTTTATTCCTGCCAAGGAATAAAAACATACCCTCCTCCCTAAATCCCTGCTGTGCTAGAAACGTACTGTATACAAAGCACTGTTTTTATTGCAAATATTCATGAGGAAACATTGTTGATTTTAACGATGGAAGATTTTAAAGAGGCTTCTCCCTCCCTTCATTTGGGTATACTGTGTTGCGAAAATGACGGTAATGCAAGACGAGGTTAGGCGAAGTACTCAGAACGTGAGTTATTAGCCCAGAAAGCCCCCATGTGTGGAGGCAGTATAGCTCCAGGTGCTGTGCTAGGTGCTGTGATCTTATAATGGGAGGTGAGCTGTTGCTTCGGTGCCTTGCTTGTGACCTTTTCAGTGGCATCTGAATACTGGGCTGGATGGACCCTTGGCCTGATCCAACAGGACTCATATGTTCTTGACAGAAGAGAAATGGTAGACAACTGCAGGATCATTCAAAGAATTCTGTGTGGGTGATGGAATTAATCAAGGGGCTATACTTACCAGAACGTAATAATGATGTAGTCCAGTGTTCCATCTCCCAAAGTGGTCAGCCTAATATTACCATTGGAGAGCTCAAAATCAGCTCACAATGGTGGTCACCCTCCATCCTCAGATATCCCCAGCATCTGGGTGTCAGGGGAATACTGCTGCTGAATACAGCCATTCCCATTTCCACTCCCGATTGTCTTGTGTAATGTGATGAGGTCAAAAATGAATCCTGTTTCTCAGCTCCAGGATGGCTTTGTCCACTCGCGCTAATAGAGCAGAGTGTTTGCCTCCATGATTCTGAACATGTAGCCTGGTGTGATGAATATGGATTTCTGATCATCTCAGCTGGCACAATTTTTTTGTCCCCTAACTCTTTATTTTACTTTAAAACATGTCTACTCTGCCCTTTCCTTCCCAAACAGGAGGCATCCACAGCAGCTAACAATCTAAAAGTCAAAACATGAAGCAAACACACACACACACACACACACACACACACACACACACACACAAAGAGAGAGAGAGAGAGAGAGAGAGAGAGAGAGAGAGAGAGAGAGCAACAGCACCCTAGAAAAATAGCCAAATACAACTGAGGGAATCCAGAACTAAGCAATGGGCAGCCCTACCTAATCCTACCAAACTCCCCCGGCGTCGATACAGCCACATCGATGTGGTACACGCTACATCCTTTTGGGGAGCTTTGAGCCATGAAGACCTCCTCAAGATTCATATTAAGAACAGTATTTATATACCACTTTTCAACAAAAAGTTCACAAAGCGGTTTACAGACAAAATCAAATGATTAAATGGCTCCCTGTCCCAAAAGGGCTCACAAGCTAAAAAAGATGCAAAAGAACACCAGCAAACAGCCACCAGAAAAGACACTGTGCTGGTGTGAAAGGGGGGCAGCTACTCTCCC
The DNA here is from genome assembly GCA_026170595.1 of Plestiodon gilberti rubricaudatus. Taxonomy (NCBI): domain Eukaryota; kingdom Metazoa; phylum Chordata; class Lepidosauria; order Squamata; family Scincidae; genus Plestiodon; species Plestiodon gilberti. The sequence continues at coordinate 141,283,175 of JANXHW010000001.1, read as the reverse complement.
CCTGCTAAATATAAGAGGAACACCAATTAAAAAAGTGCCTCTTGCCCAGTTAGCAGAGACAAAAGATAAGGGAAACTTGCTCCTGGATAAGCCTTCACTGCCCTGCTGGGTGCAAGTCCAAATGGACCCGGATTGGGCGATCAAGGCCCGGAAGGGGGATAGGATATCCATAGCCTCGCTGCTGCCAATACCATTCCCTTCCCGACCTTGACACACTCCCTGCCCTGCCATAGTCTCTGCCCTGTTTGTCCCCATCCCCTCCCCGTTCTACCCCTGCCTACCCCCTGTGCTGACTTACCGGCTTTGCTGATAATTTTTAATTGGACTTTCTTCCCATTTTTTTTGAACTTGTAAAATGTATATTTATCTGAACCCTCCCCTTTGTTTCATAGTGGAAAAAAGAGGAATCTTTGAGAATTGCACCGCAGCAATCAGAAATGTTTGTACTACCGCAGAATTGATGGATGGAATGGAACACATGTCACTGTGTAGACACAGCGTCTCTCCTTCCTAGCTTTTTTGCACAGCTGCCTTCTGTAGTTGCCCCCGTGACATCAGAAATAATAATGGGCCTCCATTATACTGGCAGGCTACCCCAAAGCCTTGCTAGGACTAGTTCAGAGGTACAGAAATGCTTAGGAAAAAAACAGACAAGAAAAAGAGAGATATTCTACCCAAGGGAGAAAAAGAGAGATCATATTTGGATCTGAGCATTTGCTGCCACTTCATAGCAGAATAAGTTAGAATCAAACCACAGTGGATGATAATTGTTTTAACTAGGCTCATGAGTTTTTTTTTAACCAGAAGCATGGTCAGAAAGGTTGGAGGAAGCTGGCAAATTGATATTTCTCTGACTTTCAGTTTATATGTTGAACCAGTTGCTTAATGCTCCCCCCCCCCCAAGCCTATTCCTACTCTTTCGATGCAGAGTGGAAATTGATTTAAATCACAATATTTATAGATCAACTGATATTCTTGCCACATCTTACAAATAATAGACATTGCCACTTTTCAGTACTGGACAGAGACATTAAAATCAAAAGCAAGCACAGGAAAGCTGGGCTGGGCTGGGCTGGGCTGGGCTGGGCTCCAAGAGAAATGGATTCAACACCCGCTTTTACAACAGACTGTAATTATAGGTTTTGGGGCAGGTTGTTCTCTCTCAGCCTTAGTTCCCAATTTCTAAGATGCAAACAACATTTACTTTCCTCATGGAATTGTTGTGAGGAAAAACGCATTATTAAAATTGGCAAAATAATTTGGAAATTAAGATGCGTGTCTACTCAGAAGCAATTCCCATTGTGTTCAAAGGGGCTTACTCTCAGGAAAGTGTGTATAGGATTGCAGTCTAACAGTCCTATTCTATTGATGATTGGGCTGTCATGCACAGCTGTTGATGACACTGAAACTGAATTCCACTGTCATAAAATGGCTGCCAATGGAGCGCAAAGCACTCTGTCAGCAACCATTTTGGGAGTGCTGCCACAAGAGACGGCAGTGTTCCCTGTCCATCGCCAGACCTGCCAGGACCTGCCAGAGCAGGTAAGGCAATGGTGGGGGCAGGGAGGGGGTGAAATGGGGTGGGGAGGGGGAGGAACAGGGGCAAGGAAACTGAGGGGTGGATCCAGCAGTGATGGCACGCACCGACAGCAGCCTCCCCACCCCCTTTCTTCCTCGGACTTGCACCAGCTACAGAGCTGCGGCAGGTCCGAGGAGCAGAAGCGTCGCTATGGTTCAAAATTGGGAAGGGAGTACAGCAAGGCTGTATATTGTCACCCTGCTTATTTAACTTATATGCAGAGTACATTATGAGAAATGCAGGGCTGAATGAATCGCAAGCCGGAATCAAGATTGCCGGGAGAAATATCAACAACCTCAGATATGCAGACAATACCACCCTAATGGCAGGAAGTGAAGAACTAAAGAGCCTCTTGATGAGAGTGAAAGAGGAGAGTGCAAAAGTTGGCTTGAAACTCAACATTAATAAAACTAAGATCATGGCATCTGGTCCCATCAATTCCTGGCAAATAGAAGGGGCAGAAATGGAAGCAGTAACAGATTTTACTTTTTTGGGCTCCAACGTCACTGCAGACGGAGACAGCAGCCATGAAATTAAAAGATACTTACTCCTTGGAAGGAAAGCTATGGCAAACTTAAACAGCATAATAAAAAGCAGAGCTATCACCATGCCAACAAAACTTCGTATAGTCAGGGCGATGGTGTTCCCAGTAGCAATGTATGGTTGCGAGAGTTGGACCATAAGGAAGGCTGAGCGCCGAAGAATAGATGCTTTCAAACTGTGGTGCTGGAGAAGACTCCTGAGAGTCCCTTGGACTGCTAGGAGATCAAATCAGTCAATCCTAAATGAAATCAACCCTGACTGTTCCCTGGAAGGACAGGTACTGAGGCTGAAGCTCAAATATTTTGGCCACCTAATGCGAAGAGAGGACTCTCTGGAGAAGACTCTGATGCTGGGAAAGATTGAAGGCAAAAGGAGAAGGGGAAGGCAAAGAATGAGATGGTTAGACAGCATCACCAATGCAACGAACATGAAAATGAGCGAACTCAGGAAGATAGTGGAGGACAGGAAGGCCTGGCGGGATATGGTTCATGGGATCACGAAGGGTCGGACACGACTTAACGACTGAACAACAACAACAAATATTGCTGTGTCATTGGTTTTATCATCCTCATTGGGCATACACTGCTCTTCTTACACATCTTGTATTTGCTCTAAGTTGACTTTCTTCATATTTTGCAGCCATTCAGACTGCAGGGGCGAGGTATTTGAATGTTCCTCCATACAAAATGATCCTTGCACTTTGAAAACTAGCAAGCCAGGGAGAAGGCTTGAACAAGAACGCCTATCACGTATATGTAGGATTTATTTGTAGCATTTAATTGTATGCACACTCATCAGAGCCCAAATCATGTTGATGGGGGGTTTTCTGGTAGGGATGTGCATTTGTTTTGGAACTAATGGAAACTTGAACCAAATTAGACCTACTGTATTTGGTCCAGTTTTCATTTCTTGTGCGATCATGATCTTATCAAACAAAGGGCCCAATCCTAATGGCCCACTGCACCACCAGAACTCACTTTCCAGCGGTGCAGTGTGCTATATGGCTGTCGCAAAAGGTGACACACCATACAGCGCAGCCTGGCTGCCGCCGCAAGCATCAAGCAGCTGGGTCTGCACCCCAGTGGCCAGCCAACAAGCCCCATCACTGGTAAGTCAGCATGGGAGCGTGCAGAATGGGGAGGGGCAAGGGAGGAACAGGGTGGAGAAATGGGCAGGGAGAAGTTGGATCGAGACTGAGAAGGGGGCAGTATTGGTGGCAGCAGCACTTCCGATATCTTCCCCCCCCCTTCCCAGCCTTGAACTACTGACCTGGGTCCACTCAGACTTGCACCAGCAAAGTAGCTGGTGCAGGTCTGAGTAGGCCCATCGGGGCAGTGGAGGCTTGCCCTGGGGCAAGGGAACAAATGTTCTCTTACCTCGAGGAGGCCTCTGGGACCCAAAATGCCCCCGAAAGATACGCATTATCCTTTACGCATTAGCATGGCTGCATCGGCTCAGGGGGAGTTAGTTAGGATTGGGCTGAAACTCATTCAGCAATTTCTACATACAGTACATACTTCTCCTTCCCAGTCAGATACTTAACAAGAAACATTTGACTCATCTGGGCTTAATTGGTTTTATGCTGAAAGGAGGTGCAAGACGAGGCTTATTTTGTAGCCTGGTAGAGTGGCTTGTTTTTTGGTTTCTGTTTCTTTAAATTGTTTCTAAAAGTGTAAAGGGAATCTCAGACCACCTCTCAGTGACTGCCTCTTGGTGTCCACCATGTTCCTCCCCCCCCCCTCCGGACATTGTGTCATCTGGAGCAATGGGGGTGGGGAATGTGGCAGCTGCACGTTAAAAGCAGTTATTTTAAAAGAGGAAAACACCTGTTTGCCCTGCCTTGCTACCAAGTAAATCCCCACCCTCTCTTCCACTGTGAAAATGACCAGTGCAACAAAACCAGAGTAATTAAATGGGGAGAGGACTCCATCTAAAATGAATGGGACTCTAATGGATGAATGACGACGTGAACAGGGGGCTAAACAATACAATGGAATGGAATACTGAACCCAAGCAAATGTCATACAGCCCTTGTTTTCCGGGACCTGTCCCTGGTGAAAACTGTCCCTGGATTGTCCTTACTTTTGCCTTTGGATATATTTAGTTTTATTTTATTTGTATATTTATACACTGCTTTTTGGTCTGTCCGTCCCCCGCAGTTTATAATAATAAAAATAATAATACAGTAAAACAGCAATACTGTATATCTGCTCGTGTGCACACAAGGGCACTAGAGTTTTGCAGGTTTCAACAGATCTCTTCCATGTTTCTTGTTAAATGTCTGAGTGGGAAGCAGAAGTACATAAATGCTGCTGAATGAGTTTGGGTTGCAGTATTCTATAAGAAGTGCCATAAATTGTAATTGTACGATTAACGTCTTATTAAACATTCATATTTTTTTTTTTAAAAAGTCCGAGTGCTATGGCCAAACACACAAGAAGGGGAGACTTCAGCTGTGAGTAGATGTATGTCTCCACCAGAGATCCTTGGTGTGTTACAAACACACAACAAGGTTTCTCTTTGCATCCATTTAATGTTGGAGACAGTGAATAACATTAAAGTCTTGTCTTGATAATTTTTAACAGAAATGCAACAGTAAAGAGAATACACTAGTATTTCAGTCCATATACTTAATTAAAAATGAAGGCTATGCAACCAAATATTTAATGCAGATCTGTGCTAAGAACCAATTTACATACATACATACATACATACATACATACATACATACATACATACATACATACATACATACATACATACATACATACGTGTGTGTGTGTGTGTGTGTGTGTGTTTGCAGATGTGCATCTGTCTACACAGCAAGAACATAACAGTACAGTACAGTACAAACTGTAAACAGCGCTCCGTGTTCCAGCTGCATGCTACGCGCTGCGGCAAGGAGAGTCATGCCGGCCACATGACCACGGAGGCGTCTTCAGACAACGCTGGCTCTTCGGCTTTGAAATGGAGATGAGCACCACACCCTAGAGTCGGACACGACTGGACTTAATTGTCAGGGGATACCTTTACCTTTACCTTACAGTACAAAAACCTTTATTGGCATAAAGCAAGAACATAACACGTGAAGCATAATAGAGCTTAACCATGGGGCCGGCCTTAACATAAAGCAAGGTGAAACACTTGCTTCAGGCAGCATGTTCCACAGGGGCATCATTTTCTTGCTTCCAACCTGCTTCTGTTCGTATTAAAAAAGAGGAAAGGAATGAGCAGGAGCATGGTGTTATTTAGACTTTTTGTTTCAGGTAGGAAAATATAATATACTGTATAAAAATTCTGCGTACCCACATGCAGATTCATGGTTTTTGGAATAACTTTTTGGAATTATTGATTTCATAGATGTAGGTAGAACACATATGTGTCCTTTTGATGCCACATATTTCCTTTTATTTATTTATTTAAAAGATGTTTTACTCCATCTTTCCTGACAAAAATGAAAAACTCAAGGTGGCTTCCAAAATATAATAAAACGAAGTTCACAAACCAAAATATAAGATTAACAGCCCGATCCTGCCCAAAGTTAGGCCGGCGGAGCGAGCGCCTATGTGAATCACCCTGCTTTGGAGTTGTTTCTGGGAGACCCCTAAACTAAGCAAGGTGCCTTCAAAGCACTTCGAACAGAGGCAAAAATTCCCTTTTTCAAACGTTCCTGGTAATGAGGGTATCTTGAACTTTATGTGTACCAAATTTCACTTTCTGTGTGCTGTGGAATTATCTTGATATTGATACATTGAGGCGGTGAGTGAATGTTTGAACCCTCAGTGTCTTTTATACGCAATGAAGCAAATGTTTCTGACTCCTGATCTAGCAAAAATTTCCAGATTAAAACAGGTATACGAGTTGGTGTGTGAGTGTGTGTGAGCCATGGCTAGGGGGGAGTAGGTTTATTTCCTTTAAACTAACAGAAACATGTTGGGAGTCACAAGTCAAGGAAACATACCTGAAGTAATGATCTTGTTGAAGTTCATAATTACCTGGTTTGGTATTTTGCCCAGCCAGCTCATAAAGCTCAGCTCAAATAAGTTGAGTGCAATTTTCCCTGAGATGTTCTTTTTATAAATGACTTTCTGTGCATGTGTAGCCAGCATTCAAGAGATCAGGCACTCAAAAGACAGTGTCTTTGGCACATACAAAGAATGCCCTTTAATAGAGACCCTTTACTCCCAAGGAAACTCTTGTTGCTTTCTGTGAACTTCATGACCAGACCACCGGACTAAGCAACCCTTTGTTTGGTGAATGTCTTCTCCATTTGGGTCAATTGTCATAATTGTATTGTGGTTTCCCTATCCGGATCCCAAACTCTGTCTTGTTCCTAAGTGTATTTCTTTTTGGGAGGGGGGAAGTTGATTTTCCAAAAGGCAATTCACCAGAATTGCTCCTGTTGGTGGGTGCAGTGAAGATGAAACCTAAATGTTATCCCTAAGAGGAAATCTGATATGGACACCGCACTTTATACACCAACATTACATGCAGAAAATAGGCAAGCGTTTGTTTTCTCTGAATGCCGATTGTTACTCCGAAGGCCAGTGAAATCTTAAAAAGTCAAACTAATTCTTGTTTTAGCTCATGCCACGTTTTGTTAATTGCAAATTCCTAACACTTTTTTCCACCAGGGTGAGGAAATCATATCCAAGAGAGAATTTGACTGACTGATGTGTGATAGTCTGTTCTTTTAAATCTTAGCAAGTTTTTTGGCTATATCCTTAAAGGTTATGTTACAGGTGTGCTTTCCCCAGTTCTTTCTGTATCTTTTTTTTTTCAGATTCCTTTGGCCTCATAAACATAAGGTTAAGCACAAAGGCTAGACTTTTTTATTATTTTCTTTAGGACACAAATGGGAATGCTAGCAGGCAGAACTCTTCTTTCTCTGAAGTCACTCCAAGGGGCAGTGTCTTGGAAGTCTGCTATTATCTATCTACTGCAGGAAGCTGAAGATTAGGAGGAGAGAAGGCAACTCAGGAGCACTTAGCCAGAGAATGCCATTCAGAGGGGCAAGAATGGAAAGGAACCTGGCACATTTCCTCCAAGGAAGCAATGCTGAACTGCGGGGGATTGAGGGCCCAATCCTATCCAACTTTGCAGTGCTGATGCAGCCACAATGCAGCCCTGAGGTAAGGGAACAAAAGTTTCCTTACCTTGAGGAGGCCTCCGTGACTGCCCCCTCCCCACAGCAGGATGCCATTGAACCCACTGGCATAGCTGCATCAGTGCTGGAAAGTTGGATTGAGCCCTAAGGCAGATCACTCTCATCGCTGGAGGTGGGGCGGAAAGCTAAGTTCTGCAGCTTTCCGCCCCACCATTACTCTCCGGTACGAGGCACCCTGCCCCCCTTGTCATAGGAGCCCGTCAGCAGAGAGAAAGCAACGCGCAGGAGAGTCCCTGTGCGTTGTTTTCTCTCTGCTGACAGGCTCCTACGACGAGGGGGCGGGGCGCCTCATACCGGAGAGTAACGGTGGGGCGGAAAGCTGCAGAACTTAGCTTTCCGCCCCACCTCCAGCGACGCCAGTGAGGCAGATGATTCCTCCATCTAATTAGCCATACCTAACTAACAGCACAATCCTGTGTAACCTTGCACCAGTGTAACAGCAGATGCACCGGTGTAAGTGCACTTACACTGGCATAAGTGCACCTACACTGGTGCATCTACTGTTACACCGGTGCAAGGTTAAACAGGATTGTGCTGTAAATGTGCTTTTTAAAACATCTCTAAGATGTAAAAAGGACACCTCCTTGGATGGTTCAGTTGAAGTTCAATTTGATTTGTTGGTGTCCCGCCCTTCCCCTGAAGATCTTGAGGTGAAAGAATAAGCCGGGAGCAAGTGAGGTTCATGGCTGAGGGGGAATTCGAATCTGTGTTTCCTATCTTTAAGGCCGACACTTTTCCCATTATGCCATATTATCTCTTACTCTTAGCATATGTAATTGGAGCCTTGTGCAGATATTACAAGACTTGGGTGGAGGGCCTCTGAGATGGAGCCATGCTTGTCTTGCCCCTGTCGAGGGTGCGCATGGAGGGTGGAGCTAGTGCATTGTGGTCCCTTCATTCTTATACATGTGCATATAATGTCTGCACAGGGCTTCACTGAAGGACTGCAGCCTGAGAGTTAGGAAGGCACAAGGGGACCAAATCTTTTGTTGGTCAGCTTTTTGCAGGTTTCCTTCCCTGCTCGCCCCCCCAGCCCAACATGTCCGCTCTTTAAATGCTCCACTGTTCAGAAAGCAATTTGGAGACTGGGTGTGTGAGAGACGTTCCAAGGGGATAAGAAAGGCAATTAGCATAGGTGCACTTGCATTTCTCCTTTGATCAGCTTCCATGCCCAATCCACAAACTTTTCGTTGGACTCACACAACTTGAAAAAGCAGACTGGAGGACCTAAAGGAACAATGAACAGCAGAAAGATGCATTTATATGCCCCTCTATCACTTCAGGGTGGCATCTCTCTCTCTCTCTCTCTCTCTCTCTCTCTCTCTCTCTCTCTCTCTCTCTCTCTCTCTCTCTCTCTCTCTCTCTCTCTCTCTGTCCATTCTATTTTAGATCTGGGGCACTTGCCAAGCCTATGTCAACTCTCTCGAAACAATTCTGGGGATATATTGGATAGCTGTTTTGGAATGCATTATTTTATACCAGATTTGTCAAAATGCACAGACTTTATTTTTATTTTAATCAATCATGGGCATTATCAATTGTGGTTTTGGCAACTGGTTACACTTGTAGCGAACGGCTTTTGTCCAACCATAGGACACTCTCAATTGTAAGAGGGTTTGTTTTCCGCGGAATGAATTGTATTCTGAAATAGAATTCATTGACAGTACCTTGGTGAGCCATTTTGCAGGCCATTACAAATAAATTCCCTTCCTTCTGTTGTTCACCAAGGGCCAGATTTTCAAAGAAACTCTGTTTCCATTTGGCATTGAAATGAGTGCTGCTCAACGGGTGGATTCTATTGTGTTGCCTAGGGCCAGATATTTAGAAACGTGGAGCAGGCTTGATAGGCACTGAGCCGTTTTGAACTCCAGCTCCAGTTTGGGATGTTGAGTTGTTGGTTGTTGTTTTTTAAATGGCTCAAAGGGAGCTGGTGGGTCCTCTGCACTTTTCAAAATCCAACCTCGGTTGTGGGCACCGATTAACAGAACCTGAAGGTCTTTGAACATTCAGAGCCACAAAAATGGTCCTTGGGGAGTTTCCCTTTTGCTGGCCTGCAATGACTCTCTCAACCCCCTGAGGCCCAATGTACCCAGTGATGTGACAGCCAGCCACCAAATAACTACGCATGATGATAATAAACAGGAGAAATTCCTTCAGAGTCACCCAGGTCCCCACCTCCCCCATCCAGAAGATGTGTGCTTTCATACTTCAATGGAGAATTGTGTTGCATACACAAGTTGCAATCAGGTTACAGCACAGAAGAGTTCTGTAATTTTATACAGTGCACACACCCCGACCTTTGCATAAGATGTTAGCTAACCAAATGGGACAAGGTGCCTAATTGATTTGAACTGGGGCTCTTATTCTTTATTAAAAAGCGATGTAGACGGGGAGGGGGGAGAAAGAGAGGAAGAGGAGAGGGAGAATAAGAATGAGAGCAACTTTTTCCCCCCTCTTCTCCTCTGAAGGAAGCAGCAGTGTCTCCTTGCAGAACGACAACCCTCAGGATACAGCAGTTGTCTTCAAATCTGTGACCATAAAAAATCATTATCTCTGTGAAATACAGCAATTTGGGAGATAATCAAACAGTGACCAGGGGGCAGAGCTGCCAATCTGAAGGATTATGCTCAGCGCACGCTTGATTCCGTCTGACCTTCCTCCGAGCCAGCTGTCAGCCTGGCGAAAACGCACATGGATCAACTCGGGGCACATTCATTAGACTGTCTTTGGTGAAGGAGTCATTTGCATAAAACCCCAGCTTCCTTAATTAGTACTTCATTTTTCCCTTGACTTATTTTGTAGCTGAGTTTGGTCTTTTATTTATTTATTAAACTCTCTGACAAAAAAGAAAAAAAAAAGAATGTGTGGGTGGTGATGGGATGTGGGTGTGTGAGGGGGTAGCTTAAAAAAAAAGGGGTGGGCAAGAAAAAGAATATGACTTGCAAATTAAGTTTGTGATAATTAGCCTATTAACATTTTTTTTCCCAGAGATGGAGGTAGTTTCCAAGCATTAACAAAAGATGAGATGGATGAATAAAAAATTAGGAATATTGTATTCAGAATGTATCATCTGATCTTTTGAATTAAGAATATCTAGGGCTCAAGTAAAAGAAGAGTGCACATTGGAGAAAAAGAACTTCTTTTGCAATCTCCCGAACAACACACCTGGGCTACACAAGTGACATTGGGGCTGTGTCCGTTGTCTGAAAGGAGTTAAGCAATGGTGTATGTCGACTCCTCATCCCTCCTATGACAAGCCCACATCTTATTTTTGCCTCTCCACCTGGCAACCAAGTGACGCTTGAGCTAAGTCAGCACGGCGGTTTTCTGTCATTGTGCTGTGGCATGTCTGTTGGTGGGCAGACTTCTCCTCCAGTAGGGATGTCATTTGCCATCATATCTATATGGCATATCTTGAAAATAAGATTGGGCCTTTAGTCACTTTAATTTTATCCTTCTTCTACTTCCTTTGACTGTGGCAATCCCAAGATTCCTCACTCCACCTAGAAGAAGCACCACTGTCCAAGGGTTGCCCAAAAGTTGCACAGGTATGAAGCAGCACTTTCCCTAGAATAAACTAGATTTGCCTGAGGGTCAATTAATCTCCAAACATTAAATTCCTAAACAACCCCCTGTATGAGTATGTGAGCAGATGGGTGGATTTTCTTCAGTTGGTTACTGTGGATTACTGTTGCAATGAGAAACTACACTTGCATAAGTTCAAGAGACACATAATGAACAATTCTCCATTCTGAGAGGTTTTATTCTACAACCTCCTGAGAGGTTTTATTCTACAACCTCAATTTAACAGGAGAATCTTCCTTGTTCACTCATAATATAGTTGAGGGAAAAACAGAATCTAGAACAGAAAAAGCTTTCTGGGTTTCGTGTAAAAGCTTGACTTTTTAAAATAGAAAACCAGAATATATTTTTACTGTTATCTAGATGACGTAACAAATTTTAGGCCCTGACAAATGTCTTGAGGGTTTTGTGTGACACTATTGACACTAATGGCCCAATCCTATGCTTACCTAATGCCACTGGAATGCGTTAGGTGCTTTATGGCGGTTGCAAATGCGACCCGCTGTCAGGAGGACCCAGGCCACCACCACAAGTCGCGAGCAGCAGCACTAGCCTGTCAGCGGTCCCTGGATGTCCCCCAGCACCAGTAAGTCAGCGCAGGGGTGGAAGAGAGTTGGGGGTGGGAATGGCGTGGCTACAGGGCAGGGAGGAGGCCAGATTGGGTCCAGGAAGGGGATGGGTCTGGCGGCAGCAGCATCTGCTGAATCCTATCCCCCTTCCCGGCCTTAATCCCCTGTCCTGGGTCCACGTAATATCGCTGGCATGGGTCCAAGTAGACTGGCTTACCCCCCCCCCCACAGGATACAGTGGTCTCCATGTTGCCATTGCTGCAGGAGTTAGTTACGATTGGGCTATCGCTCTCTTCTGACTCCCTTGCAAGTTTTATGTTGACAACTTCCAAACCTAGAGTTCCAGTCTCCAAAAGATTACTGTAGGTGAATATTTTTTTTTCATTAGTTTTCTCTTCAGTTTAGCAACAAAATACTGTAGAGGGGATTGGATGAAATCTCAATTTATCATTGCTTTTGATGGACCTGTGAATGAAATGTCTCATTTCCATCTGGTAATACTAAGGGGAAGTGGAAACCCTGAACTGGGGCATTCTCATCTGAATGAGAGCAAACAAGCTGAAACATAATTCAGACAAGACAGAGGTGGTGTTGATTGGAAATGCCATCAATCCGGATGGAGGTTCACTGCCTGTGCTTAATGGGGTTGCATTCTCCCTGAAGATGCAGGTTCATTATTCTTCTGCATCTGGTCATCCATATGGTGGCAGTGGTCGAGAGTATCTTTTATCCATTTCAGCTGGTAGATGGGGAAAGGTTTCAGGTGGTAAAGCTGTGGCTGCTGGGGGAAATTTGAGCTTAGTTGGCAAAGGCGCAGCTTGACCAGTTGAGCTTGTTGGACAGATCCAGGTCCAGATACGGCCACAGGTCCTCCCAGCTGGTCAGACTTGAAGGCACTGCCATGGCCAGAACAATGAAGGGCCTCAGCAAGACCCTGCCTTCAGTGAGGCCCAGAGGCTGAGTGCTCCATGCTCCTGCTTGAATCTCCTGGATATGCCACAGCTCCACCACTGCAAGAGGAAAAGTATGAAGACGAGGAAGGCAATGGCAAAGGGCAAGGCAGCTCCATGACCACCAAGGGTCATCAGGGCCACCAGTAGCGTTGCGACGACGCGCGACACCCCAGAGCGGGGGCGCGCGTCGCCCTTAAGGGAGAGGCTCCGCCCCCGCGTGACGTCACGCGCAGGAGCGGAGCGCCCTCCCCGCTCCGTTTTCGGCTCATTTTGGAGCCGAACGGACACCCGCCTCCAACAGAAAACTGTAAGTGGGGGGGATCGCGCGTCACCCCTATACACGCAACGCCCCCCGGCGGCCCGCCCCCCCGCTTCCCCCTGTCGATGCCAGTGAGGGCCACAGTGCTTCAGTAGGCATCATCTGTCTTCAGTCAGGGCTATCCAGCCCCCTGGCACTCAGTTCTTCCTTAGCCTTGCTGCTGCCACTGCTCCTATGCTTGTTTCTGTGACAGAGACATAAAGAGAAAGGGAAAGAACAGTTAGCAAAACCAGCAGCCATCAGACTCAGCCCTGAGTGACTCACCCCCCCTTTGAGTACCACAGTTCAGCCTGGCAACATGCGAACACACTATAGCTTACTCGCTCACCTTGGGGGGAAAGGGACGTTCGTCTCTTTCCCCAGTGTCAGCCCCAAATAATAAAACAACCGGAGAGGCTGTGTAGGGCCAGCCAGGCCTGGGATCCAATAATCCCTCCCCCCTCCCTGACCTGGCTGGCTAATAGCCCCCTCCCCCACCACCCCGGTCCACCCTCCCCATGCCCTCCCACCGCCCGGCGCAGTGCTTACCTGCTTCCGGTGGCATGGGATCCGGAGGGTGGCGGAGTGAGCAATGCTGGCCTCCTCGCCAGTGCCGCTTACTCCTGAGGTGCCATGAAAGTGCTTTATGGCACTTTCCCGACACCATAGGCTGGCCGAGCACTCGCTTCGCCGGCCTAAAGTTAGGCAGGATCGTGCTGCTAATGATTTTACTGTTTACTCCTGCTGTTTTATTATTTTATCTGATGCTGCTGGGATTTTTATGCGCTTATTTGTTACTCTGTTCTCTTTCCTTTTAATTCCTGTCATTCTTGTTTTTATGTTCTTGTTTCTGTTGACCACTGAGGGTAATTTTTTTTTAAGTGGCCTATAAATCAGTTAAATAGATGGCTTTTAATTATTATAAGCTGCCTTGGTGGCCCCCTTTCGTGGGACCAAAAGATGGCTTGGGATTTTTTTTATATAAATAAAGAAATAAACTTTAAATAAAGAAATAAATAAAGAAATAAATAAATTATATAAACAAAAGGCTTTCTTCAGTCTCCAGAAGCTTGATGTTACACCTAGGCAAGATCAGGATGGAAGCCTTCTCCCTTTTCCACACAAGAACAGCTCAGATTTATATCTGGTGTGGCCTCTGTCTTCACTGTGAGCCTCATGAGTCTGGAATGTGTTATTATTTATTACATTTCAATCCTACCCTTCCTCTGAGGAACTCAGAAAAAAATGTATGTAATTCCCCCCCCTCCATTTTATCATCATGAGTCAGTTTAGGCAGGGAAACTGGCCCAAAGTCACCCAGTAAGCTTCATAACTGAATTGGGGGGGGTCTCCTCTCCCTAATCCTAAAAAAGAGATAATTGACTAATTGGCCAATCCTATGGTCCCATCAGCTGATGACCAGCTTATACAGTTGTAACGTAAGCATAATGTGGTTGGCGTCCTGTGCACTCCCAGAAGCAAGAATAAAGCACCAGTACAAACAATAGAGAACAGAGCAACTCCAGCCATTCCTCCAGTATCCATGACATCACAACAATCAGAAAGCAGCAACATCTCCACATCGGCGAGCCATGGACGGAACCAGTCTTGTTTGGTGATGGGGAAATCCCTCATGACCCTATAACACACTCTGCTGCCACACACAAGAACACTACAGGGCTTTTCACAGCAGCAACCACTGCGACACAGGATGGAAGGACGAGACCAGAAACTATGAGGCTTCAGAAATTCCTGCGCAGAGTGCCCAGATCTCCTTATGTGGCTCACATTGACTGTTCATAACCATCTTTTCGACTGCACAACACACAGAGAAAGGTTAGCATTTTGCAAAAATGCTCCCTTTTTGTGCAAGGTGCTCTTTCTCCATGGTTCCCATTCCCAAAGCTCCCCCTTGTATGCTCTAAGTGTGCATAAAACAAGGGTAGAGTCCCTTGCTGAAAACCTATAATGTCATGGATCGGCTCCCTTTCAGGGTTTTTATCCTGCTATGGGAGTGCAGAGTTCATCGGAATCTATATTCCATCAAGTTGGTGTTGGTGGAGCAGGAGGAGATGGGAGGCAGTGTGTTTTGACTCTCCATTGAGTTCAGTGGGAATGTTTTGACTTACACCACCTCTTTTCTTGGCACAGGTGTCGCTAGGCCAGTGCAACTGGTGGGAGCCACACCGAGTACGATGCTCGGTGTGTGTGTGAAGTGCTTCCATTGGCACAGGCGAGGCCCGGAGCAGTGAGTGGAGCTTCACGCACCATATGGGGTTCACGCACCAGATGGACCTGCCCTCCTGCCCTTGCTCTGATTGGCTTGAAATTGAGCCACTCCAGAAGCAATTGGCGGTGGTGACGTCATCACATCACTGCCAAACTACTTCTGGACCATAGAGCCTCGGTGTGGTAAGCTCCACACTGGGCAGGAGGCAGCCTAATGGTACCACTGGAACAATGTTATACTGGTGTAGGGGCTGGGCATGGGGGATTTAGAATTCAGACTAATCCTGCTCCTTTTCTGACATGTCCTTGATGCCTCCCGTTTTGGCCACTCTACTGTAGAGTTGCACTAGCAGTGCAGATAATGTCAGCGTAACAGTAAATTAGCATATACTGGATGTTACTGGATCTCTGATGGCAGTGTAACTCCGAGACCTGCTGTAGCACGGAACTTATGCCGAATCCTAAGGCACTTCAGCTGATGCAGATTTAGGATCAGAGGCATTGTAAGGGGCGGCATTGGTGCCCAGGGCCCCCAGGCGTGGACCCCTGAAAGGGCAGAATTGCGGGCTGGAGGGCGAAAACGTACCTTCTTTGCAGCCAGGACGGTCGCGTTTCGGCCCTCCCGCCTGCCCATGCGTCCGAATGGCTCCAAATACAAGTGAAAATAGCGGGGGGGGGGGGGTGTTCGGAGGCGGGGCGTGATGTCACGCGCCCGCCCATGTGGGGGCGGCGACGCAAGGGTGGGGCGGTGGCCCCCACCCCATGGGGGCGTAGCGACACTACTGTTTAGGAACCGGTTCTTTCTTGAGATTCTCTAGGTTGTGCTTCTATGAAATTGTAATACAGTATTCTGGATTAATTGTTATACTATAGCTACTCTTGAGAAGGAGAAGAAGAAAAGTGCAATCTTCTGTCACAGTTGAACAGCACAATCCTGTGTAACCTTGCACCTGTGTAACAGTAGATGCACCGGTGTAAGTGCACTTATGCCAGTGCAATTGCACTTACACCGGTGCATCTGCTGTTACACTGATACAAAGTTACACAGGATTGCGCTGGAATTCTATTCCCTGTATTGTTCTTCTAATGTTTTTCTCCAATCTTTCCTTTTTTTAAATACTATTTGAATCTGGCTGCTGCTTAACTCTATTATTTCTTGTTCTCTTCCAGCTAACTAATGAGAATAATTATTGAAGTATTTTTCAATGTGAATTATCTTCTAACGGCTAAAATGAAAGCACCAATCTCATTTTCAGTGGGTGGAAAAATGCTAAGCTGGCCAGGAACTGCAATCCCTGAAGTAAAATAACAGGATTTTTATTTACTAAGGTCTTCAGTCTATTCATTGACTTTTATTAGCACTGAAATAACATTTGAGCAAGATTATATTGCAGATCTTTCTTTTTAATATGGATATTTAAAGGCTCACAATTAACACCCCCCCCCCCCCCGTTAATATTCTGATAGCTTCTCAACAGAAGCCAGGAGGGATTTGTGGCATAGCTCGGTGCTAGCACAAGAGTATGGCATTGCTTGCAGACTGTCACAAGTCTATTCTGTGATGTGCCATCAACACAGGAAATCCAGGTGCAGTTCATGCCCATATCAGAACATCCCATACTACCAGTTTAGAACTTCAGTGCCAAAGTGCAGGTAGTGAAATTTGAAAACAGAGCATTGAGCAGGAATTTGTGCACTATCCCTTTGGGTGAGCTGTCCCATTGGTGGTGAACCTTGAACCCCCTCCCCTTGTTTGGACTAGTGGGAAGCAGAGTGAAGATCAGCCTAGTTGCCATGAAGGTTGTGGGGGGTTTGGTTGTACTTATTGAGTGTGTCTGACTAGCACTGGCAAGGAAGGGACTATGCTCAGTGCATGTAGAGACCATTGGTCATAAATGTATAGGTCGCAGCTCAAGCTGAGATGGGTCACACCAACACCACCAAAAACCCCATTTGCTTTTGTTTATTTGATTTAGGATTTTAGTCAAGAAGAGAGAAATTTCCAATGAAGGGAGAATGAGAAAGTGTGTGGCACATGTCATATTGAGTAGTAGTAGTAGTCGTAGTCGTAGTCGTAGTAGTCGTAGTTGTAGTAGTAGTAATTATTAGTATTATTATTATAACAACAACAACAACAATAACAATAATAATTTTCCAGGTTGTTCTGGTCGTTTTATTGAGTTAAGAACAAGAGAACAAGGGGTTGTCCTAACATTTTGCTCCCCTTGTTGTCTTGTTCTTAACTTAATAAAATGACCAGAATAACCTGGGAAATGCTTCCTTTTATTAACTCAAAGCTATGTACCGGTTGCGAATACCTCAGAACATAAATAAATAAATAAATAAATAAATAAATAAATAAATAAATAAATAAATAAGGTTATATACTGCTTTTCATCAAAAGGTAGTTCATGAAGTGGTTTACTAAACAAAATGAATCAATAAATGGTTCCCTGTCTCCAAAGGGCTCACAGTCTAAAGAGATGCAGAAGAGAGACCATCAATAGCCACTGGAAAAGACGCCTTGCTGGGGTGAAAAGGGGACACGCTCTCCCCCTGCTAAATATAAAACACTTTAAAAGGTGAATCATCTGAAGTTCAATTGCTGTCACATCTGGTTAAAGGATGTTAGGCAGCAGGCTGTTAAAGACTCATCAGTCAAGGCAAAAAAGAAAATAAGAGAAAATAAACTTGGACAGCAGTGGGTCAGGAGGCTTGGGAACGCATATGGAACTCACCGGGCTGCAAGGGCTTGCAAGGGCTTCTCCATTCATTTCCATGGAGGTCACAACTCTGAGAACTTTCCGCTTCATGTGAATCGAGTGAAGGCAGCTGGCACAAACACCCATTGCCTCAATCCAGATCAAGGACAGTCTATACATAGCAGCACCCTTCTTTGTGCAGATCCTCTTATGGATTGTGCATTGCAAACGGGGTCCATTTATGTATTTAGGAATGTGCACAAACCCTCTGAGGGCACTTGTCTTATAGAAGCTCTTTCAGCCTTCTTTGACTATTCCCAAATGATTTGCCTTGTTGAGAGGAACCCTGATATATACTTTGAATGTCACTCTTTATGAAATGTTGGTGCTAACATGGTAGTGCGCATGAAGCTTTCAACAGGGGCACTGTCAATGATCACAATTCAATGAGCAGTTATGCACACTTAACAGCCCATTGAGCGCTAACGCTGGTGGAACAGGCATTCGTTTAGCGGCCTTATGGCAATCGCAAAAAGACCTCTGACAGTGTGCGAAGCCACGAGCTGCCAAAGTGACAGAAGGAAGGCCACAGTGGCCTCACATGTGGCAAAGGTGCTGGACTAGCCTGCCAATCCAGGGAGGTGGGGCAGTGCGGGGGGAGGGCAGAATGGGGGCAGCAATGGGGCGGGGAGAGGGTGGATTGGGTCCACGAAGGGGTCGGGCTCGGCGGCAGCAGCAGCTGCTGAATCCAACCATTCTTCGCAGACCAAATCCCACGGCCCGGGTCCACATGGACCTCTGCCAGTGATTGCAGGTCCAAGTAGACCCCTCTCTGCACCTCAGAGACTTACCACAAAGGAGACCTCTGGGACTGCTCCTCCCCCACAGGATACAGCATGAGCCATTTTGGCACGGCGGCATCAGTGGGGGGGGGAGTATAGGAATGGGCTGTGAATCTCATTGAAATCAATGTAGTGTAACCACAGCTCAGTGCTGAATTGTGGCCAAGGCATGGAATGGGTGGATTGCTTGGAAATGAACCTAGTTTCAAACATCTTATCTACAAAACACATCTTCCCTCATTAAGTGATGAAGCCAGATCATAAATTCTATTTAAATTTATTTATTTATTTTTCACATTTTTATACCGCCCTTCCTCCAAGGAGCTCAGAGTGGTGTACATATTTCCTCCTCTCCTTTTGTCCTCACAACAACCCTGTGAGGTAGGTGGGGCTGAGAGATAGTGACTGGCCCAAGGTCACCCAGGAGGGTTCGTGGCTGAGCGGGGATTTGAACCTGGATCTTCCAGGTCTAAGTCCGACTCCCAAACCACTACACCATCCTGGCCTCTAAATAAAGATACCGAAAATATATCTTAGAACGTTGTAACATTTTTATTCATTTAGTAGGTATTTTTGTTGTTGTTTAAAATACCTTTTCACTGGAATCCTTCTGTTTACACCGTTTCCCTCATGTGGAGAAGTTGCATAATAAATAAATAAATGCCATTACCTGAAATTTCTCTGAAACATTAAGACTTCAAAAGGGTTAATTAATTACATTAGCTGTGTCATTATCCTGGCAAAGTTCTGCCCGGAGGGTGCGTGGATCCAATCAGCTGCTGAGTTTGAAAGAGCTGTGTCCTTCTTTCATGAAAGAAAATTTATCAGACATTAAAAGCATGGTCATTAACAGAACCTATTGTTTATCCTCTACCAGGTTGGAGAGTATCAAAAGAAATCTCAGGAACAAATATAGTAAATAAGTAATTTTTTTTAATCCATTACTTAAATTGACTACGAGGTGTCCTAGAAGATACCATTTCATTCACAATTCTACAGTCCTTAAATCCGTCTATGTGTTTTAACAAGATATAATAATGCTTGTATTGATTTAGCATAGAATACATTGCGCAGATTCTTTGTATCTTGTCAGTCGCAAAGGGAGTATACTTCAGCTGTTTTGTACATGACTATTATAGAAAGAAAATGACACACACACACATACACACAGCGCAGTGTTCATTTCAGATGGTGTAATCCACACACAACGCAGGTGAATGAATGTCACAATTCTCATTCATTTTGATAAAGAACTGTCTAAGAACCAATTTGTACTAATATTTTTTGATGCAAAAAATCTCATGGTGAGCTCTCTCCATCCCTCTCAAAACATCTAGGAATATAACATATGTTGACATTGTGAATTGCTTGGCCCGCACCAGCAGCAGTCAACTCTATGACACTGCATTACATGGTGGTAGGAGAGGAAAGAGCTTGCCCCAAGAATACCATTTCCTGTGGCAGCCCCATGGTGGTAATCACATTTAGCCCAGCTGTTAAGCTAGAATGACTAACCCTTTTTTTCCCTTTTATGGTAATCCATTCATGTCTTGGAGCTATTCAGCCTTCTAGAGGAAAGCGATAATTCTTTTTCAAAAATAATTTATTGTTAATTTCAAATTACATAAAGGCAAAGCTCAAGCTCACATACAAACTATCTTGAGCTGAAAGTCTCTCGAACTTTCTAAAAAGTGATTCCAAGGGCATGGAAAAGTGCGTCAAAGATAATGTACTACAACATGGTGGTTAATCATAACAATAGGTAAAGGTAAAGGTGACCCCTGACAATTAAGTCCAGTCGTGTCCGACTCTAGGGTGTGGTGCCCATCCCCATTTCAAAGCCGAAGAGCCAGCGTTGTCCGAAGACGCCTCCGTGGTCATGTGGCCGGCATGACTCTCCTTGCCGCAGCGCGTAGCATGTGGCTGGAACACGGAGCGCTGTTTACCTTCCCACAAGCGGTACCTATTTATCTACTCGCATTGACATGCTTTGGAACTGCTAGGTTGGCAGGAGCTGGCCAAGCAACGAGAGCTCACCCCATCGCGGATTCGAACTGCCTACCTTTCGATCAACAGCTCATAGTTCAGTGGTTTAACCCACTGCGCCACCCTCTGGCCTAATCATAACAATACCTTTGAATATTACTTAAATTAGGAAAAAGATACTCATAGCCCAATCCTATGGGGCTCTACCGCTGCCAGAACTAATGTTAAGGCAGCAGTAGCTGCTTTATGGCTGTTGCAAATGGCACTACTGCAGTGCGCGAAACCGTGTGCCTCCAGAATGCCGCCGGAGAGGCCAGAGTGGCCCCGCACATGGCAATGGGGCAAGGAAGGTCAAGTATGTCAGCAGGGAGGGCAGAAGAGCAGGGAGGGCTAAATGGTGACACCCAGCGTGGGTGACTTGCTTGCTCCTCTTCAGGAGCAGCCGACATGCCCTTTTTGACTCCACAGACTCATGCTAGCTAAAGAGCTGGTGCAGGTCCAAGGAGACCCATTGGTAATTGGAGGGTTATGGAGGGGTAAGGGAAAATATTTTCCCTTTCCCCCTCCAATACTTCCCAATCTGCCCCCCCCCCCAGCATACAGTGCAGTCCGTTTTGGCACGGTTGCATATGCTATGGAGGGGGAAAGGATAGGATTGGGCTCTCAGTCACTTACGAAAGGACCCCATTACATTAAAACTATCCTTTCTTGATGGTGTTTGCCTAGTTAATTGGTATTGGTTTCACTAATTGATCTGTACACTACAGCTTACTAAGCCCCTCTTATTTTGAAAGATGCTTTGGCAATCTCCATTTACAATCAACTAGAAAATTATTGATTCAATATTGCAACATATTCCTTCATATATCCAAGCAGCACAACTTCAGGATGTAATAGAATTACACATAAAGTAACATGTTCAATATATTTGACTATCTCTCTCTGATAATTCTTAATATTTGGGCAGTTCCACCATATGTGTCTGAAGTCATCCTTACCTATACTACACTTGTAACTTTTTAAATTACTCAATTTATAAGTTCTTCATCAACTTAAGGAAATACCTAGTTCAAAGCATTTTGACATGTGTGGGAGTTAACCATGGTTAGCATTGTTGCAAACAAATGTCTTATCTGACTTACATAGTTGAGCATCCCTCAGTAGACACTTTGTGTCCTTCACAGTACTGTGGTTTGTCAGGTAAATTACCTTCTGTGTGTAAGCATTCGGCATTAAGTTGAATCCGGCAGGGTGCCCATTAGAAGAGACACATCAGGTATGACACTTGTCAGATTGTGCTACCAAGAGCTCATTTCTGTTCCCCTTCTCTAGACTTGGTGAACTGTGAATTTATGCATGCTGGAAGTGGGGCGGAATGCTAAGTTTCGACCCGCGCTCACATTCAGAACTATGCACATACAAGTTGTCTATGCATAGTCCTCTGAGTACACAAGCACTGTTAACTCATGGAAGTTGGGGTGAGAACTGAGGGCATAATCTTGCTCTTCCTCTACTCATTCACTACTCATGAACAGTCAGAAGACCATATGAAAATTGCTCCAGAGTATACCAATCAAAGGTCAAGAATGGAAAGTGGTATGTTCACACATGTGAAATGGGTCTGCGTGAGACTACTTTGCTCTGTGTTCTGTGTTGATATATGCACGTCACCGATTGGCAAATAATTTCTAGGTTTTCTCCCTGTTAGAAATAAGGCAGGAGAATCCATAGCTATTGGACAGATTGACGGATTCTCCACTGTTGGAGTCTCCACTGTCTTCCAAAATTGAAAGGAAGACCTGCAAATATTGCTTTGGCCAGAGAGATGTGAAAGACTTGTCTGAAGGAAGACTGTTGACTGAATAAAGTCTGATAGTGAGAGATACATGTATCATTTTTTGTAAATGTTTATGTATTAGACACTTTTTCACTCAAAGGCACACACAGGAACTACATAAGTAATGCCAAAAATAGAACGCACACAACAGATGTCCCATAGTGATGAATGGGTCTAAGACCAATCTCTTAGCATAAATTTAGCAATCTCTCAGCAAAAACAATAGCATGTTCTGTGATCTTTTGTTACAAACAGTTCTGTAAAACTATGAGTTATTGAATACTGTAGTTAATAACATTAACATCTAAACTGTCTGGAAAACTGGAAACTAAACTGAAACAGCAACTTCATTCCATCAATATGAGCACTCTATTCTGCCCCCCCCCCTCTTTGCTGCTGCCTTCTCTCCCATCCTCCTCTCTCCTCCGGTTTTGGCAAGCAAATTTATTGGAGGGGAGGGAAATGAAATATGAACCAGGGATACTGCAGAGTGGCTTTTTTGTTTCAGCTAGAGATGATGAATGATATACAGCCAGTACCTGTTGAAGTTCCAGAGCTGATAAATCAACCTTCAGCTTGACCCAGGGCTGTCATCTCACCATATAAATTAATGTTTACAATGTTTAAATACTGTGTCTGGTTTAAAGCAATAGTAATAATAATAGTAATAATAATAATAGTAATAATAGTAATAATAATAGTAATAATAATAGTTATTATTATTATTATTATTATTATTATTGTTGTTGTTGTTGTTGTTGTTGTTGTTGAAGCTGGAACTACAATTTCTCAGGAAAATGGCAAGGAACTTCTTACATCAAAAACTAATTGTAGCTTGGGCCAGTCTGAGAGGCATTCTGAAGTGGTGCATTATGGGAGCAGAGCTGAGCAGCTTTCGCCTTGTATTTTCAACAATCATAGTACTTTAAAGTTTTAATTAATCTCCTTAGTCATAAGGGGAGGAGCCTGATTAACCATTAGTCCTCTAACGTATCTTCCATGATGTCTCCTCTTACTTTTTCTCCAGCACCTGAGGGACACCCATTATCTGTGTGGCATAGGAAGACTTATTAGGGGCATTTTTTATTTTTAGTTAATTTGTCAGAGCCTGGATAGTTCCTTCAATTTTATTATCAAAACCCAATTAATTTTCTGTAACAGCATCAAATTAATTACAAAATATGCTGGAAATAGCAAGAAAGGAGGGGTGCTTTCTTTCTTTCCTTTCCCTCTCATTATGGGAAACATGTCAGGCCCTTTGGCAGTGAAGGCCTATTAAGGAACCACACGCTGTATTTTTTCTTATTTAAAATTCCACTGGTGGTGTCAGGAGGCCTCTAGAAGATGGAGCTTTAGATTCTTCATCTCATGCAGGGAACAATTTCGTTTGCCCCCATTTGTTCAGACAGTATTTTCTTCAATTTCTGTCTACCTTCTTTCTGTCATTCCACACATAGTGAATATCATGCCTACAGATGGTTCCTTGGAACGCGTTCTTCAATGTGGCTAACCGTGGTTCTGGCAAATCCCACATTAACTGTTAAGGAAAAATAATTGGCAGTGAGAGCTGAGTAGGTCAGTGGGTGGGGTTTCAAGAGTCCCAGCTCACAATTCCTGCTCAGTCATAAAGTTCATTGATCTCTTCATCCACATATTTAGACCCTCCCTTGTAGGTTCTGCAGGAAGCCATTGCTCCTACCTTCATACTTTAGTTCAGGGGTTCTCAACCCCTTTCCGACCGAGTACCACCTCCGGTTCCACTCTCCTGCCACTGGAAGTGACTGGCGATGACGTCATTGCCAGTTACATTTGAGTTTTCAGAGGTCAGAAAACACAAGTAGGCAGCTCTAAAGGGGTGGGAGGTCCCTTCTCAGCATGCCCGAGAGGCTCGGCGAAAGGCAGGAGCCTCCCGGGAGCAAAAATGCGGCATCGAAAGCACTCTGTTGGAGCGGGGGTCTGGCAGTCTGGCAGTCCATGTACCACCAGCAGTCAACCAAAGTAACAATGGTTGAGAACCCCTGTTTAATAGTGGAATCCTAACCAACTTTCCAGCACTAGTGTAGCTGCAATGCAGCCCCAAGATAAGGGAACCAATGTTCCCTCACCTTGAAGAGGCCTCCATAACTGCACAAAATGCAGTGTGCGCCCTGTTGGTTCCACACCAGCGCTGGAAAGTGGGTTAGGATTGCGCTGTTAGTTAATTAACTCAGCATAGGAAGGGAGGCAGTCTTACTTACTACAGTAGTATTACTGTTGCTGTGAATCATCACTGTAGTTTACATACACACACAAACTGTACCTCTTCCATCCTATATCCCTTTAACTCCATCTTTTACAACTTTTTCCTCTATCAGTGTGTGTGCGTGTGTGTGTGTGTGTGTGTGTGTGTGTGTGTGTGTGTGTGTGTGTACACCTGTCAGCTGGGGCTGACATTTCATGCACCTGATGAAGTACCTAGTTAAAAAAAGAAAAGAAAGCTGAAATAAATTGGTTGGTATTTAATGTGCTAGAAGGCTCTTTAAGCACACTTGGACAACTCACAGGTTCTGTTTGAGAACTAATGAGCTATACATGGAAGCCAGTGTGAATGGCTTTTGCGTTGGACTTCAGGAGAGAAGTCTGTTTCACATGTGTATTCTCTCTTGGACATGGAGTGGAAGATTTTGTACACTCGAGAAATCATGATTTGGGGCTGCTGTCTCTCACGCAAACACGCACACACACACCATTATTACAGGTGTGGCAATGAAATTGCTGGCAGTGTGTTTTGTAGGACTGGAAGCAGGGAGGGATTGTTGACACACCACTTCTCAGCCCCTCCTCAGGGTTGACTTCCTTATGCCAGGATGGTGTAGTGGTTTGGGAGTCGGACTTAGACCTGGAAGATCCAGGTTCAAGTCTCCGCTCAGTCATGAAGCTTCTTGGGTGACCTTGGGCCAGTCAGACCTTGGATCTCTCAGCCCCACCTACCTCACAGGGTTGTTGTGGGGACAAAAGGAGGGGCGGAAATATGTACACCGCTCTGAGCTCCTTGGAGGAAGGGCGGTATAAAAATGTGAAAATAAATAAATAATCATATGAGTAATGAGCATCACTAATAGTGAAATTGCATGTTATCTCAGCAAATGTGTGTTCTCAAACCAGTGCTTCCAGTGCACTTTCAGAGGAGACTCGGAGGCTGGGATGGAGGGATACAGAACCAGTCCTGCACCCTCAATTATCCCCTGCAATGCTAGCTCAATGCTGCTTTTCTCCAACTGCAATTGCTCCCATGTTTGGAGTACTATATATATATACAGTATTGCTCTCAGGTTTGGAGTACTATATATACCGTATTGTCCCAAGTATAAGACACACCTGATTATAAGACGCACCCTTAAAGTTTGGTGCTATTAAAAAAAATTAATTAAATCACTGGCTTTAAATTGCAACAGCCTGATTATAAGACGCACCCCTAGTTTAAAAACTTAAATTAGGAGAAAAAAGTGAGTCTTATACTCAGACCAATACGGTATATATTGGAATAATATATTTTTTAATCCCGTTCTTCCTGAAATCCAATGATTTCAAGGTTCTCTCTGCTCTCGATTTTACAGCGCAAACTGCACTAACTTTAGACCAGCGGAGCTCTTGCTCCGCCAGTCTAAAGTGTTGCAAATGTGCCGTAAAACACATTTGTGATGACTTGGGTGTAAGCGGTGCTGGCACCGCTCACACCCCCGGCTGCCCGGCAGCCCAGGAACGGCATAGGATTCAGCAGCTGGCCCTTTAGACTGGCCATGTATCCTTACACAGGATTGCACTGTTAGCCTCATAACAGCCTGTGAAGTAAGTTAGGCCGAAAGAGTGTAACTGGCTCCAGATCATCTACTGAGCTTCATGGCTGAGCACAGATTTGAATCTGGGTCTCTCTGGTCTGTCTGCTTCTCTAACCACTTGTATATAGCCTGGAGTCCGTTCAGACATTCAGTAGCATCAGTTCACAAATGTGGCTAAGGATCATCAAGGGGTGGGTACTCAGCTACTGAAAAATTATACATGTATGAACTTGACCACAGCTGTTGCTATTTTATCTTTATCTGCTTATTATAGAGACACATGTTATAAGCTGCTGGGGTTTTCCAATGTAAAGCTCCTTTAAGGGACTTGATTTTCACAGAGCAAGCACACAGGTTGACAGGGACAGCAGGACAGCAGGTATAGGTTTCGCTCACATGGTTTTTTGAGGTCCTAGTTTTGTGTTTTCCGAAAAGGAATTCCAAATATAGCTTCTCTGCATTTATCACTATACTTTATTTGGCACAGATTTTACTTCCTTGGGCAAAAGATTTGTGCTGAATGACTTCTGCATGCCTGAGAATACAGCCACTGAATATTATCACAGTAAATGCTCGATCAGCAAAGTGCCGGGGAATTTTAATATCCAATCTTTTATGTGGTTGACAATGGGGGGGGGGGGAGAGGATAAAAGGATGCACGACACCTTTCTATTATTTTCTGCAAAGGATAGGGACACATACATGTGACCAGCTTCTTCAGAGCAAACATCACTCCTTATTAGGGTACCAGCATAGAGTACAAATAGAAGTCAGGCAGGTGTTCTCTTTACAAACGATTCCTTCTAATGCGATCCTTTTTTAGTTCCAAACGAAGAAATCTGGTTATGCACAACCAGTAATGTAACGACAGTGGAGCGCGTGGTTCATTGGAACCGGGCGCTCCACCCAACTGGGCATAGCGGGAGCAGCGGAGCATGGCTCGCCCGAACCGGGCGCTTCGCCGCGGTGCCGCATCCTCTCCTCCGAGTCTGGGGGATGAGGGGCCCGGGGGAGGCTCTCTCCTTGGCGCAGGCTCCCTCCCTTCCCCCTCCGGACCGTGGCATTTTGGCAGAGGGACACACCGCCGAGAAAACGTGCCTCAGCTCCTAGTTCGCAGGGCGGCAGCAGAAGCCCTCCGCGCGCCTGCCGGAGAGGAAGCCCCGCTTGCATGTATCGTGTTCCTAAACGCACATAGGGCCGGCCTCACGTTTGTCTCTCCCAGCCTGACCAAGAACTAGTGGGGGCTCTGCCATAATCCTTGCCTGATTGATTGCTCCTCTGGAAGCAGCGGTTGCTCCTTTGCTCCTCCGGAATTGATTGATTGCTCCTCCGGAAGCAACTCCGGAAGCAGCGGCGTGTTGTGCGGCTGCAGGTAAGCCGGCGGGAGGACGCCTCTCCGGGGGGCTCCGGGGGGTGCAGACGGGCGGGGGGCACCCGGAATGGGACGATCCACCCCGCCGCCAGCCGCCGTTACACCCCCCCTGCCCACCTGCTGCCTGGGGCCCGATCCCGCCGCCCGGGGGCCCACCCCCCCCACACCCCCTCCATGACAATGCCTCTGGGCCAGGCCTGGGAGGGTGCAGGGATATTGGTGCTGAGCTGTGCCGATATTCCGGGCCGGGACAGCCTTACACAGCCTCTCCAGACGTGCGCCAGCTTAAGAGCTGGCACGCATCCGAGGGGCCTCCAGGGCTTACACCGGGGGAAGGGGACGAATGTCCCTTCCCCCCGAGGTGAGCCCCGGCCATGCTGGTTCGGTCCGTATCCTGCCTAGGATGCAGCGGCCGACCATTTCGGCAGGCCGCCACATCTTAGACAGGATCGGGCTGCCCATGCCTTAAAAGTAGACTTGTTTCCTGAGCAGAGATATCAACCAGAAGTCTACTCAGGATGGATGGTTTAGAGTTGGTTTGTTTTCAGCTAAGAAAGATGGCATTGGCACAAATGTCACACTTGGACACACTTTCATTTTATCTTTTAATACATCCTTATGTATTTATTTTATTCATAGATTGTTTCTTTTTCTTGCTTTTACCCTAACTAGTTTTTCTTTTGCTATAAGTGTGTGGACTAATTTTCATTTTGGGGTTATTTATGTGGATTAATAAATCTTTTTCTAAAGACCCTTTCTCCGTCTTCACCAATCAGTCTTGAAAGATTCAAACAAGTGTGGTAGCTATGAAATTGATTGTTTTCCTTTAACTTAGTGCAGATGGCTATTTGGGTTAAATTAGGGAACTTCTAATGTGGTGATGTACAGGATTGCTTAGGGCCAAATCTTGTAGATATAGAAACCTTTATTGGCATAAAGCCAAATCTTGTATTCAGCGAGGTTTGTTTTCTGGGGACGCATTGGGGATTGCGGCCTGAAACTAATCTAGCAGGCTTTTGGCTTTAAGTACAGGGTAAGAAGAGTGTGGGTGGGCTTTTGCAAAATAGTATCATTGTACAGTTTGATTTACGGTCATTGTTTTGATGATTTTATATTAGGTGCTTTGTCAATTTCACTTTTTTTGTGAGTGTCTTTATTTGTTCTATTATAATCACATGTAACTTGCCATCTCTCTCTTATATCAGTAAACCGCTTGATGCATTTCAGTTACAATTTAGGGGCTGTGGTCTTATCTACCGGTTCAGCTTATTCATAGGCGTGTAAAAAGAACCTGACTTTCAACTCCCAGAAGAGCTGATTGGAAGGAGAAAACGTCAGAGCGATAAATAATGCAGAGACACTGTGGGGGGCCTCCTCTCTGGGTTGGTGCTCTGGTTTCAGAGAACATTTTAAGTTTTATTCATGCATGTCTTGCAATACCCTAAGGCTGCAATCCTATGCATGCTTACTTGGGAGTAAGCCCCCCCCCCCCAGTGTAACATAGTGGGGCTGACTTCTGAGAAAGCATGAATAGGATTGTACTGCAAGAATACTGTACTCTCACAGTACACTAGCTTGCCCTGGTCAACTATTTGGGGAATGACTATATGAGAGCGAGCATGATTATAATACAAACGTTCTATGACTTCTAAAAAAGTATTCAAGAAAGTGAGGTCTCAGCTGTAAAGAAATAGACTGTTTGTAGAAATAACATTAACTGGGTATGGGTGCAAAAGATTTGTGCAGTAGACTGCAAGCTGCTAACCAAAACCGAGGGTTATGGACACCCAGAGTATCAAAGGTCATGAGAGTTGTAGCCACGTGGACTCAAAGAGCCTAAATATCTGTGCATAACTACACAGAGATAGGGTAAGCCAGCCAGTCATTCTCAAACGGTATACCAGGGCACACAAGTGCACCACAAGAAATTAGCTTAATGTTCATGAGAACACATTAATTATATTATTAAAGACTTCTATGGGTCCATCATGGCCTTTGCTCATAGCTGTGTCTCTACGTAACTCCAGCCTTTCCTCTTTTCAGTCAGGAAGCAGGCTCAGATGAGACTAGGGCTGCCATGTTTGTTCTTTATATGTCTGCCTAGGCTTACCAGAGACCTGGTATTTGTCAGGACAATCCCAGTTTCCGGGTCCATCCTGGCTGGCCATCTTGGCCAAACAGGCAGATGGAGTGGATCTGGGAGTGGGGCCAGCGGCGGTGGCGATCCCAGGGATCAATGCAGCCAGGAAAAAAAGCGCCCCAAAATGCGAAAACCGGAAGTGGCCTAAAATTGCTGTTTTTCAGTGATCTAAACATTGGGGAGACCTGCAGTGGGTCACGCAGGCCTCCCTACACACCCCCAAAGCCCTGGCATGTCAAAAATCCCAATTTTTGGGCACTTTTTATATTTACTATATTATTTATTTATGTTAATTTTTCCAGTCCCATGACGTCACTGCCAACCCCCCCCCCCCCGGGGTCCCGGAAACTCTGGTAAGCCTATGTCTGCACCACTCACTTCTATGCAGCAAGTGGATGTTTTATGAACAAAGGACGTGCTGTGCTGGAAGCTTGACCTTTTTGTGTTTCTTCACTTCAGGATCTTTCCTGCAGTCAAATTCCAATATTGAAAATGAACCGGGTGGAAGAGAAAGGCGCTTGAAGTGACAGAGCGCTTGTGAGGTAAGATTGCAAAACAAGGGGATTGAGTTCCCTCTCGCTGTGTGCACCTTTGAATGTAAAAAGGGCAAGAGGTGTGGCTTGGAGATTGAGCTGTTGCCCTGCCTGAAGAAAGCTAAGCAGGTTCAGCCTGGTCGTCGCTTGGAAGGGGGACCGCAGCTGCTGACAGATCTTGCGAAGGCACTGTGAGTGTGGAGTGTGTGGAATGCGTAGGAATCAGCTGGCAAGATGGAGAACCCCTTGAGAACGATTTGCGGCTGCTGTGAAATCTTGGAAGGCAGAAGCACAGCCAGGATGTGGCTGCACTTTGTAAGGAAACATCTGGGAAATGAGGGTTCTACGTTCTCATAGAGCAATACTTGTAAAAACCCCATTTGGAAAAAATGAGGTTTAGAATTGCCTGCCTATGTAAACTGCCTTGAGTCTGTAAAGAAAAGGCGGTATATAAACAAACAAACAATCAAACAAATAAAAAGTCAACCCCCCCCCCCAGATGATCCCATTTTAGATGTGAATGGAGAAGCTGCATGAAACAGACCAACAGAGATGGCTGCCTTCGTCATGGCTAGGTCAGTCCTAAAAATAATTTCTTGAGGTATAAGATTGAAGTGTAACCTCCAATTTTTCCTTCAAAAATCAATGTGTACCTCAGAAGTTTGGGAAATGCTGGGGTAAGGACTGAATGAAGAATGACTCAAATTTAGTAACAATCACGCTGTGAGCCAAGGGACAAAGTAAAATCCAGGATTGCAGCTGAAAATCTTTTCTTTTTCTTTTTGTTTTGGCTGAACAGTTATGACGCACACTATAGGTGACACGTATTGAAAAGACATAGCAGCACTTGGCAAAATGGCAAAAATGTGCACATGAAACATTATGAAACATGTAAGCAGGAACCATCATCCTCCCCCAAGCAAGGCATGTCAGTTGCATGGGCATGGCTTAGGAAAACATTTCCTTAAAGACTATGACTTGCGAACCCTCTGAGATGGAGGCAATGCTAGTGCCATAGGGGTGCAGTGGAGATGAGAAGTAAATTAAACAGAAACGTAAGGGGGAGAAAACTGGAAGAGTCGAGTGAAGTTTTCTGAGGTGGAAGGAGACATGCCCTAGGAAGACATGGAAACCCAGGCTAGAAAACAGGCTTTTCCTTATAGGCACAGACACTGTCTATTATGTTTTGCAGTTCCTCTGGATTTAGCTTAAAGGACAGATCTGAAGACGATGGCAAAAAAGCATTCCTCAAATGTACAAATAGCCTCCAAAGGCAAATTATTATATTCCAGATACTCTAACAGCACACAAACATACACGCGAACACACACACACACACACACACACACACACACACACACACACACACACACACACACACACACGTTTTTGGCAGGGACTGCCTAAGGTGATCCACTGCCCGAAACCCCCACTGCTGCCATGCTCCCCCCCAAAAAAAACTGTGCAGAAGGCTGTGATCCAGCCCCCTACCTCCTCACCACACTCCTTCCTTGCATGGCTGTTTTCAGTAAAACAGGGAATGCAGGGCATGCTGGGAGGAAGCCCCTGCCACTTTCTGATTTGTTGAAAAGGCCCACACGAGAAAGGAGAGAAGTAAGGTGAGGGCTGGATTGCTGCCTTGATTTTTTTCAGGTGTGCAGCAGTGGTGGTGGCAATCGGCTTCCATATCCCCTTACTTCTCTCCTTTGTCATCATACAGTCCCTTTAAACCAGCAATTTTCAGCCTTTTTCATCTCACTGCACACTGACAAGGCGCTAAAATTGTCAAGGCACACCACCAGGTTTTTTTTTACAATTGACAAGGCACACCAAGCTGTTAGTGTGTGGGGGGGCTCACATCTCCCAATGACCCTACTAATAAATGACCTTCTCCCAAACTTCCATTCACGGCACACTGGTTGAAAAACCGCTGCTTTAAACAAATCAGGAAGTGCACTTCAGTCTTGATCAGGTGTGATGCCATTGTGAAATAAACATTTCATTTGGCTAGAGTTTGGGCAGGGGTGGAAGACAGACAACCTGTGGTCATATCATTCTTTGTCTCTCCCTCTGGCTCCCCTTCCTTGTTTCTTAATCTTCTGGACTGAGAATGGATCTAGTCATTAAATGCAATATTTACAAAAGCAGAAAGCCGCAGAAATACGCTAAGGTCACTTTGTGCTGTATGCTAGCTCCTAGTTATGGAGGAAACGTTCTGATTTTATAAAAGGAGCCAGCATGAGGCAGAACCCATTTCCTCCAATGCTGTGGATACAAAGAAATTGTCAGACCGCTGATGGGGGATAGTTTGAAATGATGCCTGAAAACATGGATTAGAATGCAGAATGTGTACATAAGGTATTCAAAAGGAGTCCCTGGCTTATACCAGAGCAGTTCCTTAAACTGAAATATGCCATTAACATTGCGGAATTGGGGAGGGAGATGCAGATGAATACCAGAGCAAACACAGAGGCCACTATGCATAATGCACAAGCCAATGTGTCGAATCAGGCAACAAACTGCCATTTGAAGCCATAGGGGAAAAATACCTTCCTTTTTGCATTGAATGCAGATGTAGGGTATTTAAAATACTAACAAACAATTGATGTATGGTACATAGCCTGGATGAATTTGATTCTTAATGTCTAAATGGGATGGGAGTTTATAAACAAGACTGGATTCTTTTTTTTTTCTGAGACAATGGTAATGTATATGGGGAAAATATCCATTCTACTTTTATTCCTTCACAGAAGCCGCCTTGTGTGCCCTCGGGAGAAAGGCGGGGTATAAATTCTTTAAATAAATAAAATAAATTAAATAAAACCATTCCATTTTTCAATGGGATACAGCAAAGAAACTTTAAACAATTAACCCATCAATTTTCAACCTTTTTCATCTCACGGCACATTGACAAGGCATGAAAATTGTTAAGGCACATCACAAGTTCTTTAAGGATATACAGGTTGAGAATCCCTTATGGGATACTTGGGACAGAAAGTTGTCTGAATTTTGGATTTGCCTGGATATCGGAATATTTGCATAAATATAAAGAGATATCTTGGGGATGGGACCCAAGTCTACACGAAATTCTTTTGTGTCTTATATACAGCTTATACACACAGCCTGAAGGTAAATTTATACAATATTTTAAATAATTTTGTGCCCCTGCATGCCTTACGCTATGCCAGCCAGATCCTGAACAAAGTTTTTTTTAAGTCATAGGTCCAGAAATGTCTGGATTTCAGAATAGTCTGGATTTTGGATATCCAGATAAGGGGTAACCAACCTGTATTTTATCATTTTAAAAAATGAGTATTAAGATTGTGTTTTCAGTTTAATAACTAAAATTTAGGGGTTTAGGAACAAAGGGCGGGGCCTTCTCAATAGTGGCACCCAGAAATTCCCTTGTGGAATTCCCTCCCCTGGAGGCCTGAATGACCCAGACGTTAGGGTCCTTTAAATGGTTGGTAAAGACCAATGTATTCCAGCAGACTTTTTATTTATCACTGGCTGTCATTGTTTTTAGCTTTTGTGCCTGGCTCATGTTACCCTGCTTCTTTTGCTTACCTTTTACTGCTATCCTCTTTTACAATGTTACTTTGAACTTTACTTGTTTTCAATTGCTTCTGTTTTAAATTCTATCATTCTAATTGCTGTGAGCCGCCCTGATGGCCTCTGTGCAACAGAAGGACGGGATAAAAATTGCTAAATGAATCATGGCCGCCATGTAAAGGTGCTTTCAATCACTCCTCTTGGCAGCTGCTACCACCTAGAAAGCAAGGCAGAATGGATCCCCATGCAGCTTGGGTGATCCTTGCACGGCACTCCAGATCTTTTCTTTATATGTGTTGCGATGGCACGGAAGCTGTGTGGTGAGCCACTGCACACAAACACCTTGTCGAGTGGTGATAATTGCAATGGGGCAGCAATTTTAAACCAGCTTCCATGCGAGGACCGAAATAAGTGCATAGATCACAAGATCACATATTGTTAGTGTTACTCTTTACTGTTGTAACTCTTCCATAAGGGTCTGGGCTACTGGATATAGAGTTACTTGGTGAGCACAATAAAACACAATGCTGCAATTGAAAGATAATACGATCAGGATGAAATTGCTAGGGCATGTGGCCAATAAGCCATCATTTTGGTTTCTTACCTGAGCAATTTAAACATGCCCTTAGGGCAGCTGCCAATCATTTGCTTGCTAACACTGTAAGCGTAGATTACAGCCTGCTCTGCTCTAATTTGCACCTTCTTATGGTTCAATCCTATGATGAGCCACCACTGTTCCAAGCACCAACATGAGGGGACAACCAAACCCCTGCTAAGGTCCTGGGACCAAGCCCTGCCTCAAACATTGCATGTACAACCTGCTGTTGGTGATGCTCAGTCGGTACTTTTTCTTTCTCCTGTGGGATTGAAGTCATGCTGGCCGCTGGGACTCCACCTAAGGCAGATCACAACAGTTCAGTAAAACAGTATTAAAACCATTTCAACCATAATGAAACAATAATTAAAACATAAAACGAAGAGGTGAAAGACAAATTGCAAGGGTTACAGAAATGACATACAAACTAAAAGCCAACTGGAGTAGAACAATATTCACTGTCTACTCAAAAGTGGACAGTATAGGGGTTTAGCCTCCTGGTGAAGGGAATTCCATGAGTGGGGGGGGGCTGCCACCAAGAAGGTCCATTCCCACATCCCTACCAACCTTGCCTTAGTCAGTGGCAGGTGTAGAGCAGGGCTTCCAATGATGAATATAGCATGTAGGCAGGTTTATGTGGGAGGAGTTACCCCTTCTGGTACCCAGAAACATGTAGGGCTTTATAGGTGATAACAGCCTCTTGAATTATGCCTGAAAACACACTGGGAACAAAAGCAATTCATAGAGCACCGTTGTAGCATGCTCCAACCAATAGAAACCTGAAAGCATTCTAGTCACCACATTCTTCTCCAGCTGCAGTTTCCAGGCAGTCTTCAAGGGCAGTCCCAAGTACAGTGAATTGCAGTAGCCCAGATGTGATGTGACTAAAGTATGGATCATTTGTAGCCAGCTCTCCCT
Organism: Plestiodon gilberti rubricaudatus; assembly: GCA_026170595.1. Classification (NCBI taxonomy): domain Eukaryota; kingdom Metazoa; phylum Chordata; class Lepidosauria; order Squamata; family Scincidae; genus Plestiodon; species Plestiodon gilberti. The sequence goes on along the minus strand of JANXHW010000001.1, from coordinate 141,247,960 downwards.
TCTTCAGAAAGTACTGCAGCTAGCTGCAGCTGGGCAAAAGCATTCCTGGTGGACTGGTCACAGTTGCCATCTGTCTCTTTGGAAGTCAGCCTATAAACCCATCTCAAAATTCACTTTCCTAGTAGTAAGTAACACTACTTCTGTCTTTCCTGGATTATGTTTCAGTTTATTAGCCACATCTAGTCCTGGCAGTTTATGATTCCCTTCTCCAGTAAAATAGTTTTGGTCCAATAAAGTCTAAATTGCTACTACAAGGCTACAGTCCTGACAATGATCCCCACGTTCTCAATGTGTTTTTACACATTCTCAGTTAGAAGGTAACTAGTTCCCCGAGGAGTTGAGTTTGGGGACAGAGACAGTATAGATGGTCCTGCTGTTTTGTAATGCCTCAAATCTTTCCCAATTCATTCTTCTTGTGCTTCTGTAGATCAATGGAAACCATCATTTACCACAAATTCTATTATTATGACCACTCTTGTTACGTCTTCCATTTTCACCATAGTCCTGTACTTTTATTATGAGCTGTACTGGTTGCAAATAGGTGACTACTGCTAGTATCACCATAGTACAGTACTAGCAAAACTTAGTTGAGATGCAAATTGCCACCACATTTAGGAGGCGGACAGGTGTCATCTGCTGCTTTCAGTGATTGCATCAAAATGCACAATGTATATCTTGCTAGCTATAAAAGCTGCAACCTTAAAAAAAAAATGCCAGTGAATATGAACTGTAGGTTTGATTGCTGGGCCGTTGTAATCTGCAATCCCCAGGATAAAAAGCAGTAAATTATGGAGTTTGTTAGGCTTTCTCAACAATGCCAAAATTTGTAATATGGAGCACTAAGAACTAAGCAAACCTTAAAAAAAAAAATACCAAGAGGGAGCTGGATGCCTTCTTTATGATCCACTGTGTAACACTTTTTATGGGCTATATGTTTGAAAGGAGGTATATATAATGATGTTCAATGTGTAGTTGGGAGCAAAATTATTACAGTTTTAATATATGGTGTAGCCATATAAGAAAAGAGCACTAGCCGGCGCTTTCCTTTATGTGAGATGCAGCCTTATAATACAGCGCCTCAAAGCTAGGGTTTACTGTACTTTGGGAATTAATCACATAAACTATAAATTGGGTTCAACAGGCTGGCTGGGTAAATAGGCGCAGCTAATGAGGACACTACGAGATCTTATAAGAGCGCTGACTGCCCCGGGACAAATGTGCCGAGCTGCACCTGATGGAAAACTAGAAGACATCAAAGCATAAAGGATTAGTGCTCTCACAGTGTTGAGAAATGGCCAGGGGGAGATTCACCAACTTATTACCCACATCCAAGCTAATCCTGTTATCTGCAAAAATATAACTGTTCTGGAACTGCCACCACCTAAACTTGCAGGAGACTAATTCTGTGTTTACATGGACAAAAGTGCAAAAATATTTCATCTGGGCTGTGCATATAAGCAACGGAGGGTTGTTGGGGTTTTTTTGGGGGGGGTTGTGTTTTGTTGTTTAATATATCAAATGTATAGAGAAGAAGGGGAGGAAAAAAGAAAAGAACTGCCTTCCCTTTATTTAAAGACTTATAAGGGAGTGACTGATTTGTGCAGAAGAATACGAAGTGTCAGTCATCTGTGCCTGAGCCGCTGCTGTCTTCATCTGGACGGCGGTCGGAGTATCCCAAAGGACAATCCAAATACTTTGAAAGCAACTTTTAATAGAAAAGAGAAGATGAGAAGGATTGAGAGCCATCTATGCCCATGCCCTCTGGAAATATAGACAATCTATTGTGTGCCATGTGCCTTTCAGAGCCTAATACCTGATGCTTGCTCAGTGCCTTGAATGATGGCCACCACCCCCCGCAGCATTTAGAATACTACCAACAAGGATCCCACCAACCCACCTCCCAGCACACAAAAATCAATGGGGATCAGTTTGAGCATTTGCAAAGCGGATAAAATAAAATCTGCTCAGTTTACACACAGCTGGCATCTATGCTAAACAGTAGTTCCTGTTTTTCTTCTAGATATCCAGTACAGAAGATTCAGTCAGTAGCAGGACAAATTCAAAACTGTAATGGAAGGGAATGCAGGGAGAAGGAATATGCCGACAACTTACTCGATCTAAATGTGCACTTCCTTCTGATAGGCTAGCAGAGTCCGGAGGTTATTTTTGTTGCTTTGTAGGTAGAGTTGCGTGTATGACGACACATGCATGGAGCTTCCAGGGTGGGCAATGTGCCATGGCTAGTACCTTAGCATGCGGATCCAGTGCGCTGGACAGCTGCAAACCAGAAGTCGACTGTAATAATCTCCATGCTGACTACTGCTAAAGTCCACACCATCTAGCACAGGGTGGTCCAACCTTTCGTACCTCAAGGGCCGCATGTGGACTTTGACATGGAACCCGGGGGGCGCACAATGAATAATTAATAATTAATTAATAATGACCACTGCATATGCAGAGCTGTAAGACCCACACTGGATTTTTTTTTTTTAAGGTTAGAGTACTAATTGAAGGGGGGGAAAGCATTGTGGGCCTGTGATCTCTGCAGAGATCACAGGCAGCTCCTACTCCTACCACAGCCCAAGCAGAAATGCCGATCCTTTGGGGTGGCCCATCTCTTTTCCCCATTTCTCCCGCCCAGAAACCCTCCCAGAGACCAGTGCTTATGAATGCTTAGAAAGGGCATGCATGCACGTGCGCGCACACACACGCACACACACAAGGCTAGAAAGGAGGGAGATCACTTTGCAAGGTGAGCTCTGCGAGGGGTGCTCGCTGTCAGCCTCTGCTTAGCTTCGCGGGCTTTTTGAAGAGCCGCCCTGCACGCTTTGATCCTCCACTCCACTCCCTGCAGCAAACAAAGCCCCTTTGGTCACAGAAAAGCAAAATCCTCTGTTCTTTTCTCCCCCCCCCCTTTCTTGCAAACATCTGTTCAGGAGAAAACATTTTTAAACCTGGCACCAACCTGGATCTGCAGGAGCAGATCCTCAGCAGCAGCTACCACCACTACAATGCACTAAAAAGGAGAGGGGGGGGAGGAAGATTGCGGATTGGGCTGGCTGTCTCGGCAGAGGTCAGCGCTGAGTACCTTTGCTGGGGGGAGGGAGGGGGGAGGAAGAAGCCTCTGGGGTCCGCAGGAGAAGCTCCCGGGGGCCGCATGTGGCCCGCGGGCCGCGCGTTGGACCACCATGATCTAGCAGAAGCAGCAAAGGGGGAACCATTGTGCTTCTCCAGAGATGACTGCACACAACCCCACTGCCTTTTCTATGAGATAACTCCCTGATTTGCTTCCCACAGCTTGGCACCCCTGATGGGCACATGGATATAAATAACCCAAGCATGCAAGATCATAGGTGTCTTTAGGAAAACAGTTAATAGAGTATCCTGCTTGAGACTGCAATCCTATACACACCTACCTGGGAGTAAGCCCCATTGAACTCTGAGTAGGCATGCATAGGATTGAGCTGTAGGGGGAATGAATCATTAGTCAAGTTCAAATCTCAACCAGTGTGAAGCACATCACATCTGGCATCGAGGTCATGTGAATGTGCTGAGTTGCATATAGCGCAGCTTTTGTGTGGCTATACCACCTCAGAAGTGCATGGTGGGGACCCCTCATTTAAAAGCGATGCTCCTTCACATCAAACTCACTCCACCTATGCAAATTGAACCACTTATCTCAGGAAGAACATATTGTAGCCAAGTCTCCCCCCCCCCAAACATGCTACTTTTGTACACGGAATGAGAATTTGACATGGGAACACTGTCATTTGAGTTCTGTGTTCCCTTTTCAACTGTAAATTACATTCTGTTCATTCTCTAATGCATTTTCTCAACCAAAGCCTTTCTGTTTCTCTCTTCTAGATAATGCCTTAGACATTATTGGTTTGTTCATTTGTTTAGGGGAAATTTCCCCCCTGCCTAATCTTCATATACTCAAGATGGCTGACAATGCAAGATTAAAAGGGAAAAAAATGAAAGAAAACTTGAAAAGCAACATTTTTTTAAAAAAAAATAAAAGTGGCAGGAAAAGGAAAAAAGGGTGCCAGTAGAACCAGTTTCGTAAACCCGATAAAATTCAATTAAAACTGGTTATTCCATGTCTCAGGCATGAAGAGGCTTCAATCGATTCATTCTAGAATTCATCCCATAACAGAAATGTAAATGCTACATTGGGTAGAATATTCTTTTCTATGAGTCTCTCTCATAGAACAGTACTTGTAAAAGCCCCATTTGAAAAAAAAAATGGGGGTTATGATTAGCCTGCCTATGTAAACCGCCTTGAGTCTGTGAGAAAGGAGGTATATAAATACTATAGTAAAAATAAATAAATAACATCCCTTCTCTCCAACCTGGATGCTGTTGTTGTGGCTGCTGTGGCAACAGAAACAGCTATCTCCTCCCTCCCCTTATCTGGCTCAGACGGTTGAGGTGATGGTGGTGGCAACAGGTTCATAAGTCCCCTTCATCCCTCTTTTTCTGGCGCATGAGTTGCAGGTTACTGCTACAGCAGCAACCAAGAGCCCCCCATGTAAAACACGATTTTGCCAAGTAACCTGGGAAAATGATGCACACAGCCAAGGGTGTCTCCAAAGTGTCTTCTGCAGCTGCTCTCACAGCTGAACAAGGAAGTCACTGGCTTGCCCATTCAGCCATGGAAGCAACTGCAGTAGAAAGTTCAAAGACCCCTAAATCTGCACATGCAAGTCTCTCCGATGCATGCACATCACTTTGTGGGATTGCAATCCATACCCAATCCAGAATCCATCAGACCTAGCTGATGGGTCACTCCATCATGGACTCTCTTGAAAAGGCACCAGCTTCTCTTCTCAACCCATTATTCTTGCGCACTGCTTTAGCCTGTCTGCAGGCCATTCATGGCTTGCCAGTTGGCCATACTTGTTTAAGTTGGTTTTTATTAACCAGCACGTATGTATATTAACTTCATGTATCAACCTAGCTTCATTAAGCTAATCTCTTTTGTAGCAGGATAAAAGGGAGAAAGAGTGATTAACATGACAGCTTTTCATGCTTTTGAAGGATCATATCAGAAAACATCGCCAAAAGCTATTTTATTCGGAGAGGAAACACCCATTTGCTTGCTGTAAATTATGGGTGGACCACAAAGAAACAAAAAGTATGAAGCCCTCCGGAGGAATACCTTTCAAAACACCGTCTTTCCACTCCTCCCACAGTAGTAATGGAAACACAAGTCAGGCTGCTTTGTTCCCTAATGACTATGAGTGTTTTCTTTTTTCATGGTTAAAAATAATTTCACACTAAAGTTTTATACAGTTCAGGGGCACAGACTGAGCAAAAAGTTAAATACTGTATAAATGATGGCCAACTCCAGGATGGAGAAAGAGGCTAGCAACTAACACAAGCACAGTGGGATAGAGTAATTGGGAATCAGATGCCTGTAGAGGAGCAGGAAATGTGAGATCAAGTTAGCTCAGGAAACGCTCTGCCAAAGGGGTGAACAGACAGCTTCACTTATGCATGTACATGACTTGATTTCAATCTGTGGTAGCTGATCTGTGATGACTAATTGACACATGCAATCCACCATGTGTGGTTGCAGTCATGGAGTGATAAACATGCTCTATAAGTGAGCGATGATGTATGACCCAGACAAAGAAGGAAAGGGTTTGGCCAATAATGCTGAGGAGGTTGTTTCAGGTATAGTGATCAGCATAGAGGACAAACAAACAAAGGGGACAAACATAACAAAGGGGACAAACAGCGCAATTCTATCCAACTTACACCACCGGTGTAACCAGCGATGCAGCGAGAACAGGAGGCCCCAGAATGGAAAGGGGATTCAAATGCCCTCCAAAGCAGAATTCAAAGGGGATTTAAATCTCCCCTCCCCTCCAAAGCCTCCCGCCCTGCCCTCCCTGGTGGTGTAAGTTGGATAGGATTGTGCTGAAAGTGTGAGAAAAGAGAACCATTTTGTTTACATCCCATATGGTGGTCACTCTTTGAGTGGAAACAGCATTATTTAGAACTTCATCCATGTGTTAAGCCAGTCATTGCACATACTGTTGCAAACATGGGGAAGTGTGATAGTGGCAATACTCATTTTGCTGGGTGGCCAAACAACCCCCTGCCATTCGATTAGAGGTGGAAATTGGATTTGGATTTTTTTTTTTTTTACCAGCCATGACAACAGGAAATTCCTCCAGCATTTTGGAGTCCATCTGCATGCATCAGTCTCCAAGGGCAGACCATCTTAGCAGGACCTCCTCCTCTAGAGGCCTAGCATATCTAAACCCTATCTGGTAATAATCTTTCCATAACAAGAAAATTAAATAAAAAGTACCCCCCACCTATCATCATCTTCCTGCCCAACAGCAAACACCAAATTGAGCGTGTACCTACAGAATGAGTGAGAACCTACAGAATAGTAATTGATTTTTCCCCTGGAATGTCCAACCTATGGGGTCATTTGCCAGATGGTGATGGTGGTGGGGACTGTGTGAGTTGTGGAAAAAATCTTGATAGCCTAGCCATGGCCTTAAAACTTTATTTAGATTATAATTTTTATTTCACAGGTTTTCAAAATCTGAAGCATTAAGAATACGCGCTCAAATTAAGATGCTGGTAACAAGAAATTAAAATCAACAGTTTTCCAAAATCATGTTAAAACTGAATGTTGAGACTATAGTTATACAGTGTGAATGTTTGGGGAGGTGGGTGGGCTTGCTCAAAAATCACAGGAATATCTTTCCATGCAGGACTTCACTTTGCTTGTTGGCTTGTTCAATATATTTTACTCTTTTGTCAATGCACTTTTAGGATCTCAAATATTATTGCTATATAAGAGTGTATTTCTCCTTATAATACTTTCCCCAGGAAATTCCTATCTCAGAATTTCTGATGAGGAACTGATGACTTGGAATAAAGATATCTGGCGGCCACAAGTGGGTTCAAAATGGAGTGTCTGTCAAATGACACTTTCTAAATACAGTATCAGAAATATTTTTTCCAAAGATATACAGCCTTTAGCAGGGAATGAAAGCATGGTGAAGTACTTCTTTTGGATAGCAGTAGGGCTTTTTGAGGAAGCAAACTGCATTTGGTCATATTCATCAGAAAAACTAAGAGCGCAATGCTGCGCAATTTGCAGGCGGCAGACGTAGCGTCCGCCACCCGGAATAGTCGCAAACGTGCTGTAAGGCACATTTAACGACTACTTTCGAGCAGGGAAGGCCGGTGCAAGGCCAGCCTTCCCTGTTCTGCCTGCCGCTGGACCCAGGTAAGTGTGGATCCAGCGGGCGGGTGGGTCGGTCGGTCGGCAGATGGGGGGGAGGGATGGCAGAGCTGGGAGGGCGGCCATAGGCCCAGCCGTCATGGGCGGGGCAGGGGGACATGGCTTCCGCCATATCCCAGTCCCTGCCGGGCTCCGTAGGGCAGCTGGACCGTTACACGGCCTCCTCCGACTTCCGCCAGCAAAATAGCTAGCGGAAATCTGAAGAGACCTACCGATCCCAGCTGCTGATACACTCAGGGAAGGGGACAAGCATCCCCTTCCACGAGTAGACTGTCCGCTGTGGGCTGCCTGCTGCAGGCAGCCCGCGGCGGAGCACTGGATCGGGTGGACGGCCTCAGCCACCTGCCCGATCTTTAAGTAGGATTGAGCTGCCCATATCAGAGTTGTTTGGCTAGATTAAGATGAAAGTACAAAGATGTTCACTTTTTACACAAGTGCTGTGAAGGTTTGTTCTGGGTAAGTCTGTTTCCAGGTCAACAATGTACTATTCATTCTTGCATATGAAGTTTGTGAACACGAAAAACACACAAATATGAGTGTACAAGAAATGAATTTCATTTCTCCGTTTTATTTTTGTTGCTGAAAGCCTCATTCATTGTGGCATTAATTTGTTAAAATCACATTTCTTTTGTCATGAAATGTGCCTGTTTCATTTGTTCCCCATTGATTTTAGTAGGAGAACCAGCTACATCTCTCTTGACATAAATTTCATTGTTTTCCAGCCAACCGTGACAATTGCAGACATTCTAGAATCCCCCCAAGTGATCAGACTTGTCAAATGTCAGGTCCAAGTGGCCCCATTTTGGAGGCCATTGAAGAGGACATACAGACACAACTGAACTGTTAATTTACACTAATTGTAAATAGAATGAAATACTATTTACATGGAAAAGAAGTAGACTTATGGCCCAATCCTTTGGGCCGTTTGCAATGGCGGGAGGAGCATCCCACTGTCACAAAATACCCAGCCACGGCACGTGGAGCATGCCGCCACTGGGCGAGTCCAAGCTGCTGCCACAGAGTGGCAGCAACACTGGAGCCCCACTGTTGCGGATCCTGCGCTGCGTAAGCCTCTGTAAGTCAGCAGCAGGAGCGTGTTGTGGAAGGGGATGGGGGGGGGTTCAGGATGGATTGAGGGGAGGGAAGGGAAGGGGGCATTTTGGGAGAGGGAGGGGGATCCCTGTGGCAGCAACTTGTGCCAGGATCCTATTCCTGAAACCCCACCTCGGAATGTCCCCTGGCTCTCCTTGTCCTTACGCCAGCAAAATGGCTGGTATGTGTCCAAGGAGACCCATACATGGCCTGTAGGCTTATGCAGAGGTAGGTAAAAAAGTTTTTTTTTACTTACCTCTGGTTTGCCTTCAGGTCCCGTGCCGCCATTGCATGCAGCACATGCCTTTTTGGCATGGGTACATGCTACAGCATGGTGGGGAATCGGATTGGGCTGTTAATTATCAGTCAAGTAGACTTAGATTTCAGTTCTGTGCAGCAGACCTTGGCAGGGTTATTGGTGATGAGATAACAACAACAACAGCAACAACCAGTATTTATACACCACCTTTTCTTTGGTCATCAGCTTTCTCCTTTGACTTTAATTCAAAGGTGATTTACACAGGCAGGCTTTCTAAACCCCATGGGGTTTTTACAATACAATATGTTCTAGTCTTCAATAAAACCCTTCATTCTAGATGGTTTCTTTCACAGTCCAGCTTCTTTCTGGCGTCCGCCTCACCATGCTTCCAGGCAACCTTGACTCCCACTCAAGGTGCCCCTCTCCCTCACAGAGGCTCAGCATCTTATCAGTGGCATGCCAACAGCTCTCCGACAGACATACGGCCATCCCGAACTGCCGTCCTTGAGATCTTCAGGCATATGAGACGGGCTCTCTACCAACTGAGCCAAACCTCCTGCCCAGGAGGAAGATAAGCTGGGTTCAGGTGAAATTAAAATTATATAATGAAAAAAGGCACTTGGGCCTCATTAACTCATTTGTTGACATCGAAGTTGTCAGGGTAAAAAATGGTAAAGGTGACCCCTGACAATTAAGTCCAGTCATGTGTGACTCTAGGGTGTGGTGCTCATCCCCATTTCAAAGCCGAAGAGCTTCTGCAAAAATTAGAATGCTGCCATCTGATACACAGATAGTCCATGACAACTTTATTACAAGACAAAACTGAGAATGGAGAGCTCACATGAGTGGATGCTTACAAATACTCAAATATGAATCCTTCGTAACATAACATACACTTAGATCCCCATTTTCTCAAATACTGTTTTATGCTCATTCATAAAACTATGAATGTTTTTCCAGTGTGCCCAGGGCATATCTATACTACAAACTTATATTGGTTTAATACTCATTTACTAGTGCAATCTTATGCATGTCTACTCAGATGTGAGTCTCAGTACGTTTAATGGAACTTACTCCTAGGTAAGTGCATATGGGATTTCAGCCTAAGTATTTTGACTTCCCTGAAAGATTCCTAGGAATTGTACTTTGGTGACAGTTCTGAGAATCATTGTTAGATTCCATTACACAACTACAGTGCCCAGAATCCCTTGGGGAGAAGGAATGACTATTACATTACTTTAAGTCTGTAGGCATGGCCAGCCCATCCATCAAGCGAATGATATGTCTTGCATTGAGATTGGTTTGTGAGGAGTGGCAAACATACTTGGACTGCTTTTCACCTTGTGTCTTTGGCCACTTCCCTCCAGCCTGCTGTGAATGGAGCTGCTCCAGTCCAGTTCCTTACCCACTCACCTCACTCCTTCGCTCATAGCCTAATCCTATCCAAAGCCCTTGGGACGCAGCGGTGTCGGGGCATGCTCCACTGTATCCAGTGTGACGTTGGAGGTCTCCTCTAGGGAAGGGGATGATTGTCCCCTTTCCCTATGTCAAGCCCCAGCAGCCCTTATGGGGCTACTCGGAGGTGCGCCAGCTAAATGGCCAGCGCAACTCTGAGCAGCCTCGTGTTGGGCTTTCATGCTCGGGATGAGGGATAGGATTTGGCAGAGGCCCCCTCCTGGGCCTGATCCACCCTCCTCCCCGCCCTATCCCTCTCCCTTCCCGCTCCCCATGGGGAGCTCGGAGCTCACCGGCCCTGGCGGGTGCTGCTCCTTTGCCGGCTAAGGCCTGACAGTGTTGGCCTCCATGCTGGCCGGACTGGTCTCCATGACAGCGTGGAGGCCGGTACCGCTGGCAGGGACTGGCATAGGATTGGGATGTCAGTATCATTAAATAAAGCAAGAAGTGCAAGGCACGCTGGGGGCAGAGGCAGCAAGATCTGTACTTTCTGATTTGTTTAAAGGGACCATGTGAGTAAGGGACAATGTTAGTGGGTAGGGAAGCAGATCACCACTGCATGCGCCCCTCCTAAAAAAAAAAAAAACTATGTGGAAGGTGGTGATCTCATTTTCTAAAGGAATCGTGTGGGGAAGGAGTGAGAAGCCACCTTCCATGTGGCTTTTTGGGGGGTGGGGGTGCTGCGATGGCAGTATTTGGCCCACTTCAAGTTTCTGGTAATCACAGAAAGGAAGAAAGGAACAGCATTTCCTTCCTAATCCATGTCCGTTAAGGTTAGCAATGGCAATAAAGTTAGTTATTAATGTCGACGAATATCTATTGGTGAATATCTATCTTCCTTCTAAAAGCCGCCTTGGGCATTTGCCTTTTGGCATAGGAAAACGCGGGATATAAATTTTTTAAATATAAATAAATAAATAAATCCCTTAAATCAGATTTAGATCTACAATGGATATCATTAGAGGAATATCTCTTGAATCTTCAAAGTAACCACCCACAAGCTCCCATGATAATTGGGGGGGATTTAAACTCCAGAATTGGATCAAGTGATAATCAACTGCTACTTTCCAACCATTGGAGGAGAGAGTTCCATTACTATAACATCACAGCAGGAACGCGACTCTTCAAGGACAATGTCATTAATTGGTCAGGAGTCAGACTGGTTAATATGGCTTCTAGACTTTCGTTGGCCATTTCAACTTCATAGGTGTATGGCAAATTCTGTTTCAATGTGTTTTTTAATTTTAACTTCACAGGTGTATGGCTTACGTGCTATTTATCCTAATAAACTTGAACTTGAACTTGATTCCTTCCTAATTTCCAAAAAGAAGCAAAGGGCGCTCTTTCTCCATGTCACCAATGGCTTCCTCCCTGGAGTGAGTTGCTTAACAAATGCATTTCCCCTACAGTCAAAGGATTCACTCTATCATGGCATCTTTCTGGAGCCAGGCACACAGAGGCAGAGCTGGGACCAGTCTAAAGGCAAGAAAGAGCCACTTTGATAGAAGCCATTGCAGAATAGTAAGGGTGGTCTGGAGAGTGAAACACATTTGTCAGCAGCCTGGATTTGGTGCCCTGTTGCTGGTAAAAAGGATACAGCAGCCAAACATGACCATCACTGTTCTTTTATTGAAAGGCAGTGTGAACAGCTTTTGTCCCCTTTTCTCTTCCCTCCCTTGTTCTCCTTTCCTCCCTCCTTCTCTCTGTCTTTCTACAAGGGCCCTCTAGGGACACACTTCTGAGGAACAAATGATACAACACTTTGATCCCCCATGCTCGCTTCCTGCTAGCTGTTTTAAGTAGGTCACGTGGGGGTATGTGTACTCTGAAATCTAACTCTCATCTTATTCTTCCTTTGGAATACTACGTTTAGGCTTCAATCCTGTTGGGGCCATGCGCTGCCAGACTAGTGCTCCAGCAGCAGCGCAAGGTAATTTATGATGGCCAAAAGCTGGGCCTCTGTTCATGCGCTTCTGGGCAGCTGCTGCAAATGGCGAGAGGCGCAGCGCATGTGGCAGCAGCTCCAGGAGGCTCTGGTATGTTGGGAGCTGGGTGGGCTGGGGGCAGGGCTGGGAACTAACAGGGCATATTGGGAAAAGAACCGGTGTGTGTGTGTGTGTGTGTGTGTGTGTGTGTGTGTGTGTGTCAGGGGAGAGAGGGGTGGATCTGGTGGCAGTTGTGCACCCTGGATCTTCCCCCCATTTTTCTGTCCACCCTGCCCCCTGTCTCTTGTTGAACTTGCACCAGCAAAATGGCTGCCGCAGGAGACTCACAGGTGAACAGGCAGCCTACTGGGGGTAAAATTGGTATAACAATATGTAGCAGGGGATAGGATTGGGCAGTTAAGAACTTATACAGTAGTGCCCTGGGTTCACATTCAAAGTGAATCAAATATTGGAAATCCAATGCATTTCCCAATTTTGCCATTCAGACTGGGAATAAGATATTTCTTCATTGAAATTCAAAGCTGCATTTGGAACAGGTAATTTGCACCCCAACATTCACAATACAAATTTGTTTCCCAATTACCGTAGGATGCTCCAAAAGCCTGGTAGGAAAGGGAAAATGTTCTTTTCCGAAGGGCTCTAATGGCCCTATCTTGGGAGGATATTCCACAGGGAAAGCCCCACCACAAGGGAGACCCCGCTTCCAATGAAAACAGTTTACTTTAGAACAGATTTACTAGGTTCACTGCTGGGATCAGGAAGTTCAAACCATGCCTCAACGTATCAACATTTCTTGGAGTTTCTAAAGGAAAATTCTCCCCTTGCTCCCACTTTCAAAACTATATGCAACCCTGTCATGCTTTGCATAGTGCTGTGTACATGGTTTTTAATGATTACAGCAGCCAGGAGGCTTTCCTATTATGTTCACGTTGTCAACTCACCTTTCTGCTAGTTCTAGGTGAAGTGGTAGTGCAATACCCACAGTTCCTCAACCTCCGTGCCTGCTGCATAGTCGCTGACAATGTAATACTCATTCAGCAACTGATTATAATTAAAAATATCAGAATAATTAAAGTCTTCAGTTTGACAAGCAGAGCCATAACGTTGCCTTCAGACATTCCTCTCTAATTAGTTAATTAATCCTAATGCAAATTATAAGCAATAATTAGTCAGCCAAGCTTGACATAGAAGTCTGCTGACTTAACACTGGAAAACCTTCCTGGTTATTGGGTTGCAAGTTCTTAGTGTTCCTTTTGTCCAACCATTGTGTTCCCACCACAATCCAGTCTGTGGCTAATTGACTCTATACAGGTCCAGGGAAGGGGGTTCCATCTCTTTTTAGTTTCTGGAGTGGAACCATAGCTTCCAGTGGGGGTGCAAACATTTCTAGAACAGACTCAAGAGCTACTGCTTTCCAGTGGGTTCCAGGTCTGTTCCAGAAACACAAGAAGACCAGGATGAGGGAGGTCTTGAAGCAGGCAAAGTAAGGAACTATTCTAGGGTATGTTCCCCACTGTCAGCTAAGTTAGACTCCTCTTCTATCCCAAAGAACTCTTGATCTAGTGATGGGGAGGTTTTTTTAACTGGACCGGGGACCTTGTTCATGGGAATGTGCTCAACATCCCAGGACTAAAAGTCTGTAATATGGCAGGGGCCAGTAGAAACACTACCTGCTCACTGCTGAATGCATTATGAAAGTCATTCCAGCTATTAGAATCCACTCCAGAGTTTGGATGGAGTTGGATGATTCATTCCACTCTCTACCAAGGGTGGAGCCAAGTGGTTCCTCACATCATATAGCTCTAACAACATTGAAGTACACTTGTACTTGAATGAATTACAAATATAAAAATCTGCCATACAACGTATATGAATATACAGTATTTAAACTAGATAGTTATTAGAGCTGAGCAAAATAGAATGTGCTTTTCACAAAACCTTTTGGCAGCAACAATAAAAGTGTTCATCTCCTTTGACATTTTTTTTTGGGGGGGGGATTGCTCTGAAAGAAGATAAACATTCAGAGTGAGGACAATGACACAGGAAGCACTGTCCTCGCTCTTGGTTGGCTTCATGACATTACCATCTATTGGCTATATGGCATCAGGATGTTATCACATGAGCTTCAGTTGCTACGATTACTATTCCCAGGAAGAAGACCCGGTTTTTTAATTAAAACTTTTAAAAAGTTTACTTTTTAAAAAGAGATCAACGAAAATCAAATATAGCTACATCAGGTGATTTCCACTACAGCCTAAATAATAATTAATAATAATAATTCCAGTATTTATATACCGCCTTTCTTGTCATAGGATTTCTCCTGTGACTTTAATTCAAGGTGGTTTACAATAGGCACGCAATTCTAAACCAAACGGTTTTTACAATACAATGTCCTAATCTTTCGTAGGATGCTTCTTTCCAGGTGTTTCCTTTCACGGTCTGGCCTCTCTCTGGCAATCCCCTCACATGCGTTGACTGACAGGAAACTCCCCCTCAGAGTGTCGGCTGCAGTAGCAATAGTAGCAATAGTAGCAATATAGTAGCAATAGTAGCAATAGTAGCAATATTGCTAAATAGCAATAGAGAGATGTTTGCAGCTGCACATGCAGTGGTATGTTTAAAACTTGAGACCAGGCTTCTTTGGTCTCAGTTGCCAGAATGGTTAGTCCAAATTCCCTGCAATCAAAAGGTTCCCTGTTCTTTCTCATTTTCTCTATACTTCCTGTATTGGGCAAGATTTTCTGTTTCTCATGCAGAAGAGGAGTGGAGGCATTAGAAAGTTGGCCATGGTCTCATTCTCAGTGGAAGTCCAGCACCTACTTTGGGCTCAAGAAATATAAAAATATTAAAAATGAGTTTGCCTCGTTTTTTTATCGATAATATTTTTATATTTTAAACTACTATTTTTAAGCTGCACTTAAGTTTGCCTCATTTTTTATTGATACCATTTAAAAAAACTTTTTTGCCATGGCTCTGTACCCGTTTGCTCCAGTAAATTCAAGAATTATTGCAGGCCATGAAAACTTAAAATCGTTTTTGTTCTCTCTCTTTTTCTTTCCAAATACAAGTAAGTGCATGGGAGCTAGAATGTTGTGTCAAGGGGAGAATAGATTAAGCATTTTTGGAATGCACAACCCAAGAGGGATGGTTAATCCTGTTCATAACAATAGCAAATGTAATACACACAAATAATAGGAAGCATTATTCATGCTTTTCCTCATTTCACATACAGCACAATATGTTATTTTCCAGCTTCTAATTCATGACTTCATTAAGAAAAAAAAATTACTTGGGAAACCCAATCCTATCACCCCACAATGCCAGGGAATCGCTACGCCAGTATAACATAGTCATGATAGTGTGTACTCACTGCAGCAAAGTCAACTGCACAACAAGGCCATCAAAAGCAAAAGTGGATGCAGCAACACTGCCAGTCATTCCCATCTTGGCCATCGCTCTCCATTGCTTGGCCATCACTTGGCCATCGCTCTCCAACCACAGTGTAGTCACTGATGAAGAATGGAAGCTAGCACACCATGCTCACACACATAGGAAGTCGCTCAGTGGGAAGTAGTTTGAAGGTTGGACTTGGTCCAGGAAGACCTGCATTCAAATTCCTGTTCAGCCATGAAACTTACTGGGTGACATTGGGCCAAGCAGTATCTTTTAAAGATTAACCAACTTCACAGGGTTGTTGTGAGGATAAATAAAAGGGAAGGAGCCATGTACACTGCCCTGAGCTCTTTGGTGGAAGGAATGTGAAAAATAAGTATGAGCTCTGGGGTTTGAATTACACACTGGGGAATTGCAAAGTAAAACCACATGGATTTTGTTCACCCCTGATTGTGATCAATCCTTATTTAAATTTCTGGCACTCTGTTGAAAAATGGGTAAAAATACTGGGTGACCTTTGCATTATGTCCAGACAAACTGCAACTGTGGACAACATAAAATAGTCACAGAATGAAGGGGAGCACACTGGCAAACCACACCACTGCCAATACACTCATAGCCCCACCTCACTCTCTGCCTGGAGAGCGTTTGCTTGAAGAGGCAAATGCTTTTCATGGAGACAATATCCACAGGATACTGAATGCCGCCTCCCCAGGCAAACATTCTCCCTAGAGAGAGCACGAGGTGGGGCTACAAACAGGGCAACAACAGGATGTGTGACTTGCTGGCACACTTTCCTTCATGCTGTAATCATGGACAGTGTCCATAGTTCCAGTTTTTCTGAACAGGGCTATACTCAGCATACAATAGCCTTTATAGCTTCACAATTTGTCCCGATTTTTACCTTTGTACGGACTGAGTATTTAACTATTTACTCAACACATTTAAAATGTCAAAGGAAACATGTTCCAATATTCAAGGCAACTTACACTTCTTTCAAGTTAATTATTGTCAAGATGAGTGCCACATAGCAAAAGTGCTTATTAAACATTAGCTCGGAGAGATTTTTTAACCGGGACTCTCTGCAATGAAAGGGGACATTGTTTTCTTTCTTTGAAGGAAATTAGCAGAGTCTACAGATGTAGTCAAAAGCTATTGTGTACACAGTTACATGTGAGTGCCATTATTCGTCAACAGAAGAACACATTGGGCGATCAAGTTGCATTCCTTCAAAGTGCTAAAGTCAAGTGTAATCTCTTTGTTTGTGGTGCAAGTGATGGGTGAGGTTCTGACATGCATTGTCTCAACCTCTTGGTGAGAGGAGACAGGCTGGCTGTAGTAACAGTTGTATGGTACTAGATGAGAAAAAAAAATCTGTAATTCAGAAGCAAATTCCAAAGAAAGACGCTTTCATGCATATGCTTTGGATGGGACTTTTGTTCCAACTTTGGTTGGAAATGGACATACAAGAAAGGTCTTTGGAGAAGCTGCATTTTCAAGTTTTTGGAATCTGCTTATTTTAATAGAATGCCGAACCCTATCACAGGGTCCGGGTTTTGGCTGGCCTCTCCTGAACATAAGGGGTAGGGGTCTTCTCCCCTCCCCTTGTTGGGGATTGGTGGTTTCGCAGAGGGGGGGGGGTGTAGCGTGGAGTGCAGGACTTTACCTCACTGGCTCCCATCCTGCATGGACATTCCATGCTCCAGGAGCTTCCGGTGAGCAACTGTATTTCTATATTAATAGAAAAATTCAGGTATGAAAAATATACATAGAACTGAAGTTTTCCATGGGACTTCTTTCCTTATAAAACTCTAGGATGGACCAGAGAGAGCAGTCTTCTCTCCAGTCTGCCCCAACCATGGGCATGTTACAGGACATTGCAATGATGGTTACCTGACAGGAAACCGCAGTGATGGGCACCTGACAAGAAATCCTGGGAGGATAGTGGTCAGCTACCACTCCCTTTGTGTGCAGCCATGGCTAACTGTGCTACTGCCCCCTTTCCAAGTTCCCTCTTTCCTCGCCACTCTCTCCTTATGTGCTGGGTGCAATGAGGCCTCAGTCTGAGGGCAGAAACGGAGCTTCTTAGAAGTTAACAACAAGACAAGGTCAAGCAAGAATGTTTTAAAAGTTAGTCAAGAGATTCTCAAATGATAGTATGGAGTCCACTCTACCGTTGGGCACACATACTGATAACATTGGTACACGGGTTTATTTGTACAATTTTACAATCTTTTGTAATATTTTAGTGCCTGATCACAGAAAGCAGTATTTCAGCGAGTTCATGAACACTATAATTAATCTCCCAAATTGGTCATGAAAAATGAACATTGAAAATGCATCCATTTTTTAGTTCAGGCATACTTTGGAAAGTGCAGACACCAAATTATTTCAAGAAAAAAGGCAACTCAGTTAAGCAGTTTCATTCACACAACACACCATGCCTGTAATGATAAATTCCAATTCAAAGTGCTGGTTTTGACCTTTAAAGCCCTATATGGCCTGGGGCCAGGATATCTGAGAGACCACCTACTTCTATATATTCCGGCTCGTCTCCTTAGGTCATCAGAGAAGGCCCTTTTGCGGGTACCGTCGCCCAGGGAGGTGCGAGGGGTGGCAGCCAGAAATAGGGCTTTCTCAGTAGTGGCACCAACCCTATGGAATTCCCTCCCTCTTGATTTATGTGCTGCTCCCACCTTGGAGACTTTCCGACGAGGCCTGAAAACTTTCCTGTTTAAGGAAGCCTTCTGAGTCCTTGCCTTTTTAAACATCCTGCTGGTACAGGTGGAGTGCTGCTGTTTTTATGCTTTTGTTTTTAATTTGATCTGTTTTTTAATCAATTTTAGATGCTGTTTTTTACTAGATTTTGTGAATTGTTTTTATTGTTTTAAATGTGAATTTTGTATTGTATTGTATTCTTTTCTCATGTTGTAAGCCGCCTTGGGTCCCTTCGGGGAGAAAGGTGGGGTAAAAATACTGTAAATAAATAAATAAATAAATAAATAATGATAAATAATGTTCTCAGCTGGTGAAATTGCCTTGTGTAAACCCTCTTAAAACAGAGGTTCTGGAAAGCCCTTAAAGAAATCCTGACATACTAGCTCCTTGCTTTGCTTTTTTTAAAAGGCAAATCTGAGTTCAAGCATGAGACCACCTGCCCAAGTAAGAGATGGAAATGTTAGGGGCTATTGAGCACTTGGCAGATTTTCACCAAGGATCAGCAAAACATTACCTAACACAGGCATTTCATTACGACACCAAGAAATACACAGCGTTTGTTCAATGGCCCTCAGATTTCCACCTGTGCAGTGGACAAATTGTAACAAGCTGTGCAGGTAACAGAAGCACCAAAAGGAAGGACTGACTCAAGCTTACTTGAAAATCATGAAGTCAAAAAACTGACGAGCAGAAAGCAGTGTGGAGTGTTAGAAGTCATGCCTGCACATTGCTCATAGTGGGTGATGAAGGCAGCAGACAGGCAGAGTTTGCGCATTGTGTGCACAAGACTCCCACCTGTGCACACAGAACTCTTCATGTCAGCCCACCACTTCAAAAAACCACATTACCCAGCCCCATTCATCAGCATCCAGGCCTGACTGGAGCACCTATCCCTGTGGTGAGTAGAACCACATTGGAGTAGCTCTCAGTAGACCAGCTCTCATTTCCCAAGTCAGAAGTGATGAGGTTGAAGTACATTGGGAATCTGAGCCATTTGCCCTACCCTGTTTCTATGTCCTAAGAGTGTGGGGACTGGCTAGGGCAGTGTTTCCGCTCTGAATCTCAACGCATACTCTGCATCTTCACATGTCATCTCTTTGACAGGTGAGTTTCTGGAAATTCTTGCTTGCAGCTATATGTATCCTGCTGTTGCAATCTGCAGCTTTGGGCCAAGGGCTGCTATTTATTTATTTATTTATTTATTTATTTATTTATTTATAAAAACAGTGCCCCCACACTTCCATGATAACAAATGCACCCCTCCAGGCAAATTACATCGATAAAAACAATTCAAACAATAAAAAGCCTGCCTGTCCTATGTTGTTGTTGTTCAGTCGTTAAGTCGTGTCCGACCCTTCGTGATCCCATGAACCATATCCCGCCAGGCCTTCCTGTCCTCCACTATCTTCCTGAGTTCGCTCATTTTCATGTTCGTTGCATCGGTGATGCTGTCTAACCATCTCATCCTTTGCCTTCCCCTTCTCCTTTTGCCTTCAATTTTTCCCAGCATCAGAGTCTTCTCCAGAGAGTCCTCTTTTCGCATTAGGTGGCCAAAATATTTGAGTTTCAGCCTTAGTATCTGTCCTTCCAGGGAACAGTCAGGGTTGATTTCATTTAGGATTGACTGATTTGATCTCCTAGCAGTCCAAGGGACTCTCAGGAGTCTTCTCCAGCAACACAGTTCAAAAGCATCTATTCTTCGGCGCTCAGCCTTCCTTATGGTCCAACTCTCGCAACCATACATTGCTACTGGGAACACCATTGCCCTGACTATGCAAACTTATGTTGGCATGGTGATATCTCTGCTTTTTATTATGCTGTCTAAGTTTGCCATGGCTTTCCTTCCAAGGATTAAGCGTCTTTTAATTTCATGGCTGCTGTCTCCGTCTGCAGTGATCTTGGAGCCCAGAAAAGTAAAATCTGTTACTGCTTCCATTTCTGCCCCTTCTATTTGCCAGGAATTGATGGGACCAGATGCCGTGATCTTAGTTTTATTAATGTTGAGTTTCAAGCCAACTTTTGCACTCTCCTCTTTCACCCTCATCAAGAGGCTCTTTAGTTCTTCTTCACTTTCTGCCATTAGGGTGGTATCGTCTGCATATCTGAGGTTGTTGATATTTCTCCCGGCAATCTTGATTCCGGCTTTCATTCAGCCCTGCATTTCTCATAATGTACTCTGCATATAAGTTAAATAGGCAGGGTGACAATATACAGCCTTGCCGTACTCCCTTCCCAATTTTGAACCAGTCGGTTGTTCCATGGCCGGTCCGAACTGTTGCTTCTTGACCCGCATACAGGTTTCTCAGGAGACAGGTAAGGTGGTCTGGTACCCCCATCTCTTTAAGAATTTGCCACAGTTTGTTGTGATCCACACAATCAAAGGCTTTTGTGTAGTCAATGAAGCAGAAGTAGGTGGTTTTTTGGAACTCTCATGCTTTCTCCATGATCCAGCGCATGTTGGCAATTTGATCTCTAGTTCTTCTGCCTCTTCGAAACCCAGCTTGTACGTCCGGTAGTTCTCGGTCCACGTACTGCTGAAGCCTAGCTTGTAGGATTTTGAGCATAACCTTGCTAGCATGTGAAATGAATGCAATTGTGCGATAGTTTGAACACTCTTTGGCACTGCCCTTCTTTGGAATTGGAACGTAAACTGACCTTTTCCAATCCTTTGGCCACTGCTAAGTTTTCCAAATTTGTTGGCATATTGAGTGCAGCACTTTCACAGCATCATCATTTAGGATTTTAAGTAGCTCAGCTGGGATATTATCATCTCCATTAGCTTTGTTGTTAGTAATGCTACCTAAGGCCCACTTGACTTCACTCTCTAGGATGTCCGGCTCTGGGTCAGTAACCACACCAGCGTGGTCATCAGGAACATTAAGATCTTTCTTATATAGTTCTTCTGTGTATTCTTGCCATCTCTTCTTAATCTCTTCTGCTTCTGTTAGGTCTCTGCCTTTTTTGTCCTTTATCATGCCCACCTTTGAACAAAACGTTCCCTTGATATCTCCAGTTTTCTTGAAGAGATCTCTAGTCCTCCCCATTCTGTTGTTTTCCTCGATTTCCTTGCATTGTTCATTTAAGAAGGCCTGCTTATCTCTATTCTCTGGAAATCTGCATTCAGTTGTTTATATCTTTCCCTTTCACCTTTGCTTTTCGCATTCCTTCTTTCCACAGCTATTTGTAAAGCCTCATCTGACAGCCACTTTGCTTTCTTGCATTTCTTTTTCTTTGGGATGGTTTTAGTTGCTGCTTCCTGTACAATGTTACAAACTTCCGTCCATAGTTCTTCAAGCACTCTGTCTACCAGGTCTAATGCCCTAAATCTATTCTTCACCTCCACTGTATACTCATAAGGGATATGGTTTAGGTCATATCTGACTGGTCTAGTGGTGTTCCCTACATTCTTCAGTTTAAGCCTGAATTTTGCAATAAGAAGCTCATGATCTGAGCCACAGTCAGCTCCAGGTCTTGTTTTTACTGACTGTATAGAGCTTCTCCATCTTTGGCTGCAAAGCACATAATCTATCTGGTTTCGGTATTGACCATCTGGTGATGTCCATGTGTAGAGTCGCCTCTTGTGTTGTTGGAAAAGAGTGTTTGCTATGACCAGCGTGTTCTCTTGACAGAACTCCGTTAGCCTTTGCCCTGCTTCATTTTGCGCTCCAAGGCCAAACTTGCCTGTTGTTCCGTTTATTTCTTGATTTCCTACTTTAGCATTCCAGTCTCCTATGATGTAAAGGACATCTTTTTTGGGTGCTAGTTCTAGAAGGTGTTGTAGGTCTTCATAGAACCGGTCAGCTTCATCTTCTTCGGCATCAGTGGTTGGGGCATACACTTGGATTACTGTAATGTTGAATGGTTTGCCTGTCCTATACTGAGGGCCAAACTAGAAGAAACATCTGTTGAGTGACTGGGGCCTGTGTGTATTTGATTTTTTTCAAGCAGTGGCATCACTAGGGCGCGCGCTGCCCTAAAGCGAGGGCGCGCGTGCCGTCCTAATGACCCCCTGACTCCCTGCACATAGCCTCCACAGCACTTACCTCTGCAGCGGCATCCTCCCCGGGGACATCCTCCCCGGCCTGCTGTCCTGGGCCTTCTGACGAATACGTGATTTTTTAGGTTTTTTAGGACGAATACGAATACGTGATTTTTTAGGTTTTTTGCGCATGCGCACAACGTTTCTGAGGGCAAGGGCTGCCCTTTTGCCCTCAGAAACGTTCTGTGCAGGCGCGAAAAACCTAATAAATGATGCGGCGCCACATCGGGCCTCGTCAGAAGGTTGCGGACCTCCGCCCGGGGCCGACGCTCTGAGGCCTTCTTCTGCCCCCCGCCCGCCCCCCACCATGCTTCAGTGATGCGCATGTTTTCAAGCATAAATAGGATGGGTGGAGGGGGCTGAACCAAATCAGTACCACATGGAGGCAAATAGTTAAAGCCCCTCCCCCCACCATGGTTCTTATCCAGCTAACTTTCCTGCATGGATGCTATTTACGTTAGACAAACACGAATGAAAGTCCTATTAACACAATAGGTGTATCGTTTAGTTTGACCCTGAACAAAACGTTCCTCCAGATGATGTTTGCAGAGCTCCCACCTGACTTCGGGTCTTGGAGAGAGGACTAGCAACACCATTTATCTTTGTGCGGTAATGCATCATTTTGACTCTGTACATGTTCAGAGCTTCTTTTCTTTATTACACCTTCACATATTCAAGGGCCTAGAGTGCAAGTATTGCAAATACAGTAGATGCTGAGCTCTGAGCTCTGATGAACCCCGGGACTAATTAAGCCCATACGGAGTCTGTGGCTGATCTGATCTTTGAAACCATCTCTGCCAGGTCTACCACCCTGGCTGTAGCGCATGTAATATCCGACTCATGTTTATTTAATGCATGTAAAAGATTTTATTATTTACATTTAAATATTTATGACATTTTTCATAAGGCACCCTTCCCCCCCTCCCCCACAAAAGAAAAACTTTATCTCGTGCCCTTTAGGAATGAAGCAATTTCATTTTACTAGGTAGATTTTATTCCGTATAAATAATTGACACTGCAGGAAAAGAGGCCCTGATCTATCATTCCATCTTTATGCTATTTCCTAAGTGAAAGGTAATAAAACTAACAACCCTACCCTTCTGTGCTGACTGCCCCAAAAGCAAAACTCTAACAAGCTGAAAGGAAAGGAAATGGTTAGGAAATAACAAAGGAAATATTCAAATATCACCTCGATTTTTTAAAACCTCCGCATTCCTGCTGTATGATTATTGTCATGACTTTTTCAAAGACAAGTTTAGGTGAGACAGGAGTCGTAATTTTTCCTGGCATCCGGTTTTGACTCTTTGCTTTTCTCCCTGTTCTTTTGTCCATCCTAAAGAATTGACTACACACTAGACGTTTTGTGCCATCTATTGTATAAATTACACTAGAGTACCGCTTGTGGGAAGGTAAACAGCGCTCCGTGTTCCAGCTGCATGCTACGCGCTGCGGCAAGGAGAGTCATGCCGGCCACATGACCACGGAGGCGTCATTGGACAACGCTGGTTCTTCGGCTTTGAAATGGAGATGAGCACCACACCCTAGAGTCAGACACGACTGGACTTAATTGTCAGGGGTCACCTTTACCTTTTTACCACAATATTGAGGAAGCATCGATGATGGAGAGATACAGCCACGGGGGTAAAACAGTTTTGGTGAGGAGTGGTGCCAGTTCATACCTGTGGAATGTGGATTTCTTGGTACTTCCCACAACCCAGGGAATTCTTTGTCTGCAGTTCAATGCCCTTCATCCCTTTTGGTTGGTGTTACTTAATGTCTGGTCAGTAAAAAAATAACACTTCTTTTATCCATGATTTTATTCTGGATAAGGCTGATGGCCTAGCTTGCATTCATGACTAGTGTGGGTTTTTCCTCCATAATACACAGCACAATCCTAACCAACTTTCCTGTGCCGGTGCAGTCGCAATGCAGCCCCGAATTAAGGGAACAAATTTTCACCTTGAAGAGGCCTCCATGACTGCCCCTGCACTGCAAAATGCAGTGTGAGCCCTGTTAACACGGCTACACTGGGGTTGAAAAGTTGGTTAGGATTGCGCTGACAGTATGTTATTGATTTCATTCATGTGTCAGGTGACACTCTAGGCTTGTCATTTTGGACCAGAAAAGAGTCTGGTGACCTGTCTATGTCAGGGATGTATCTATCTAATGTTACATGTCATGATCTACAGTATTGTCATGGATAGATCATGACTTGGAAAAATGTAGATTTTGATTCCCCAGAGCCACTGCAGGTGGGCCTTCAAATAGCACACCCACTACAAATGGAAGGATCCAGTTAGTTTCCATAATTCTCTGGGGAGAATTCCCTAACATGTGGACTAGAGAATTTGAATATCAATTCATATGATTATTCCTTGATGCCCTTTCCCAGAATTACATGGCTGGACATGGCAGCCTGCATTCGATTTCATGCCATAAAATGTAGGAACAAGACATTAATTGTGTACATAATTTGAACTGCTCAGAATCGAACTAGGCTTTGCAAGCAACATGGATCTACTTGGAATCAATTGTTAGACTACTTTTCCAAATAACGAGATGCGTATTAATCACTGAAACATTAACTTTATTTTTAACTTATTTTGGAAGCTAACGTTCCAGAGCATAGTTGATTGCTGGGGTGTGTGTGTGTGTGTTTGCTGGTGCAAGGCATGGGGTGCCTCCATAGTGCTTCCTGGCGGTGCATTGGCCACTACTTAGGCTTACCAGATCTCCAGAGCTAAATGTCTAGCACTCTGTCCCGGTTGGAGATCTGGTAAGCCTACCTTTAGGAGAAGGAATGTGGGCGGGCAGGTGTAGCTTTTTAAACCTTAGAGCACAATCCTAGACATGTCTACTCAGAAGCAAGCCCTACTTAACACAATGGAGCTTGCTTCTGAGTAGACATGCCTAGAATTGTGCTCTAAGGTTTAACAATCTACACCTGCCCACATTACTTCTCCTAAAGGTCTAGCACTCTGTCCCGGTTGGAGATCTGGTAAGCCTACAACTACTGCTACGACCAGTGCTGAGGTTTCAGGAGTCGGTCCAGCCCAGTGGGCCTCTGATGGGCATGGGCCTTGATCAATGGCCAACCATACCAACCCCCATTCAAGGGATAGTAAATTAAGTACAGAACTTTCAGGCTGCAGCTAAAATTATCTGGGCACATCATTGTAAACCAATCTCTACTTCAAACATTAAATAATGTTCTGGTAATTGTTGAGATGGCCATCTTGAATGAAGAAATTGGAAAAAAAATAAAGTCATATTTGTCTTAACACATTTAGGAGAGAATTGATTCTTTTAATTCTGATTTGGAACACAGTATACCCTACAATGTTGGAAAGACATCACTTTTTGTTATGGACCTTTGTGAAATAAACAACTAACCCAGTAAGGATGAGCATTCCCCACAGTCTATCAGTCTTTCCTTCTCTTCCGATAACTTCTAAGTTTGTACAGTATGTGACATAAGGTCATTGCGTTGTGCATTTCTTCGACGGCCTCAGTTCATTGGCAGGGGATGTGAGAAAATGCACGGTGCATTGGCATCATGTGACAAGTTGTGTAAGACTAGACGTTACTAGGAAGAGATGGAAAAAGAACTGATGAGCCTGAAATTAGGATGGGGCACCAACCAATGAGAAGAGAGAATCATTTGCTGAGAAAAAGGAGAGTTTATAAGAAGTCTTTTTACTCTACTCCTTCACTGCTTTTGATCTGTATAATCAGCTAATGAGATTTCCACCTCTTCAGGCGATGAGACACGTTACTGTCTGCGAAGATTTGCAGCGAATACATTCAGCTACTATTAAGAAATATATTTTTTTACAGCACAGTGCATTTAAACAAATATTAAATTCATACAATTGTTAATCAGTGTGCCATCTGGAAACATTTGAAAGTTTAGACTCTTAATTGCCTGAATCTCATAAATGCTCAAAATTGTTGCGCACTACAGGCTATAGTGCACTTAGGACTTTTTAACTGTATAAATACATGTAATTAAAACCGGGGCTGTGAACACCTTTTAGCAGATGTGCAGGCTGTAAGCGTCTTCCCTATTCATCTTGAGGTGCTTGGCACCAGGGTCAGTGACATGTCGCTACATTTGAATCTCACCATTTGACAGAGCATCAGTATTCCTTTCCCAAATTCTTTTCATGTGACTGACAGTTAAATCCATTTCTTCCTCAGGCCACTGTTTAAATTCCTTTGTACTTGTAGCAGCAAGTTTGCTGGCTCAAGAATTTTGTCTTAACTTTGCCTTTAAGACTTGTCAACGGAAAATTAGGACAAGGAATTCTAATTTACCTTTCAAAGGCTCCTGTTGGTAGCAAACGGAGCTGTTTTTATTTACGTGTCAAATCAAAGACGCTACAATTATGGTAGGATTTCAAGAGGTGTCATATAGTATACTGTCTTGGGGGGGGGTTAAAGGGGGAAGGGGTTAAGCTGAATTAAAGCAACCATAATGCACAAGGAATCTCTGTAAATAGAAAATGTTGTCAATAAGATTACTCGTGTCAGCAAGGAATTAGTAATAACAATCAGTTGTTCCTTTTTCTTTGCTTTATAGTAGTTGCTATATATTATAAGTAGGTATGTAGTAGTTACTAGTCTAGTCTTGACCAGGATTCTGATAGCCGAGAGACCCCTTTTTCTGAATTAAACTTGAAGGCACATTTCATTCATAGGCTCCATAAGGTTTCCTTTGAGAGTGCAGAAGAATAAGACTGTATTAATTTTATTACATTTATATTCCACTGGTATCTTCCATACTGGAGCTCAAGGTGACATACATAGGCTTCCCCGACAGTCTTGCTTATTAAGAAGATTGTGGTGCTTCGGAAAGGGGTAGGGCAGTGCAATCTAGCACAAGGATCCGACCGGCGGCACACGGCTGCCCGCTGGATCCTGAGCCCCGGCAGCCGTTCTGCTGCTGGGCCAGAGGTCTACTCAGGGAAGGGGGTGCTTGTCCCCTTCCCCAGGTGTAAAGCCAGACCGGCCCGATTGGCCTCCTTGGATTTCCGCCAGCTAAATAGCTGGCGGAAGTAGGAGGCCGTGTAATGGCCTAGCCGACTCGGCGGGGATCAATCAAGACAATCCAGAGTGACAGAGAAATTCCTAAATTTAAATCCCCTTTCCCTTCCAAAGTCTCCCGTTCTGCCTTCCTCCACTGACTGCACCAGTGGGGGAGCTGGATAGGATTGCGCTGTGAGTCATGGCAGAACAAGATCTCTTTCTATTTCATGCAGAGTGGCTGGCAATTCACGATGATTAGAGCAGTTGGGCCATGCAGCCTGATGGGAAGGGTCTTGCTATCTCTCTTCTATTCAGTCCGCCATATTGCAGATTGGCTGGTGGTCGATGGAGTCAAAGTTTGAAGCAGCCCTTGTGAGATGGGGTCACAGATTACAAACAGATAACAAAGAGGAGAGTGTACTTGGCATGAGGGATGAGCAAAGCCAATAGAACTTGATGAAAAATGTTGACCAAGCAGAACGTCTGCATGGATTGTGGTATCCTGGATGGTTTCTGTAAGAGTTCTCATTTCTTCTTCATGAAAGTTGACATACGGCCCAATCCTATCATCTATTTATGACAGCAGAATTCGCGCACCAGAGGAGATAAGGCAGTGGAGGAGGTGGAGTTGTGGCGGGGAGAGGGAGGGCAGGAGGCAGGCCGAAGGTGGTGGATCTCGACTGCAAAGGCACATGCTGGATCTTAGTCCTGGTTTCCCAACCCGCCCTACCCCCTTCCTCATCTCAGACTTATACCAGCTACGATTAGGCAGCCTACTGGGAGATAAGTAAAAAAGTTTTTTACTTACCTCTTGTTGGCCTTCTGGTTGCCCCCCCCCCGCCCCAGCATGCAGCAAGCACTCCGTTGGCATGGTGATGGAGTTGTGGGGGATAGCATTGGAATGTTAGACTACAATCTTTTACTCACTTACTCACAAGTCCAATTGAACTCAATGGGGCTTTCTTCTTAGTAGACAATGTGTAGGATTGGGCTGTTTTTGCCTCTTTATTTACAACACTTAATTTTGTAATGTCAGTTTGCTTTTATGTACACAGGACTGATAATGTGAAATTTCAATTACAGTATTTTAGTCAAAGAAAAAGATATATATCAGAAAAAAGATGTTGAGTTTGCCTTTAGGTGAAATGTTGTGAGTACCTGGGAATATATGGGTGCCCTCTGAGAAATATTGCTATTACTTCTTGAAACTTCTTTGCCTGCCCTTGAAATTCCTCAGGACAATGTCCCCACACACACACTTTTCTCTTCAGATATTAAAATGTCAGTAGCAAGTCAAACCTTAGGCTTATGGGATCCAAAATTGAACCCTACGATTGAGGAAAAATTAATGAGTAAAAAATGAGCTCTGGCACAAATGGAAACAACAACAACCCCCCCCCCATGAGGGGAATTTTCCAGATTGCAGCAACCCAATCCTAAACTTCTTATATGAAAGTTAGTTTCAATGAACTACATGGAACTACCGGTAATTCCCAAGTACCCGTGTTTACGATTTGGGGGAAAATCATTAGTATAGAGAAAGGTCCTTGGAGTGCTTCTTATATCAATCCATACATGTTTAATTTCTTTCCTTCCATTTTGCTGGGTTTGCCTGAAAGGGAAATGGGAGGCATGCTAAAGAAAGAGTTAAATGTTTTCCTTTCCCTTTGGGTAAAGAATTTGCAACATAGGCACTGTTCGGAAGCAAGAGCTGCTTTGATCTCTTCACATATTGCCCTGAGTGATGAGGGGAGAAAGCTAATACCTGTTTGTGACAGATAGGTAAGACAGAAAAACGGAATGTGTCAATAAACATTTGAACACTTGAGATGAATTTTTAGCCCTTTTTAAAATTATTTGGATGTGTGGCAATAGCAAGGATCAAAACTGAACCGTTTATTGCTGCAATTTAATTTAGTAGAAGAGCAAGGATCTATTCAAACGTTATGGCATCCATGCGGAGACCACTGTAAACCGCTTTTGTGTGGTGATCGGCCTCACATTTTAAAATGGCTCCCTCTATGGATGTGATCCCATGGGCAGTCTCTAAGAAGCACTGCTCATTCGTGGTAGCCATTGGCACTGGCATGGAGACACTCAATGGGGAATATCTAATTACATTCAGAAATGTTTCAGAGGGAAAGATATTTGCAAAAACCACATCATCCTCCCTTCCCTCTCGTTTGGACTCAGCTCTGATATTGGGGTGGGGATGGTGCTCAGGAAAGAAGCACCTGTTTTGCATGCAGAAGGTCCCGGTTTCAAGCTCTAGCATCTTCAGGTAGCGCCAGGAATGATCCCCCATTGCCAATCAGTGCAGACAACACTGAGCTAGGTGGACCAATGGTTTGATTCAGTGTAAGGCAGCTTTCTATGTTCAATATATTTATTTATTTCTGTATTTATAGACCGCCTTTCTTATCCTCAGATTGCGCTTCGAATGTTACTCAAGGTGGTTTACATAGGCAGCCTTGTCTAGATCCGATAAGGATCTATAACCCTACGATTCCAGATGGTTCTTCCACGGTGTAGTCATCTTCACTAGCTACTGAACACAAGCCTCCAACACTAGCTACCAAACATAATGGGGTGCCTTTTTCCTTATACATTATTGTTTCTGCGTTTGTGATAGACTCTACATGGGGGTCATATTGTGTGAATTGACTTCAACCTTCTTCAACACCTTACAGTCTAGAAGCTGAAGTAACAGTCTAATTAAGCTAAATTGCAATTCACACTCATATGCTCACTGCAATGCTGCGATGTATTTCAGGCTGAGAGAGACAGGAATGTACCCATGGCCGCCTGATAAGCTTCCAGTACTGAGCTAGGATTCGCACCCAAGTCTCCTACATCCAGGGGTGTATCATCCATTAGGCTGACTAGGCTTCAGCCTAGGTACCCCGCAGGGACAGGGACCTCACAGGGACAAGTCTCTATAGAGTGAGAGGAACTTCCTCTATAGCGAGAGTGAAGATTGAAGTGCTGGAGGGGGCCCGAAATACCTGAAGCCTAGGCAGGCGCATCACTAGGGCGCGCACCGCCCTAGTGACCCCCCCGTTCCCCCCTCAAAAATTTTCGCGACGCCAAGGACATACCCCCCACTGCTGCCAGCTCCAAACATTCGAGCCGGCCGGCTGTCCGAGGCCTTCTGACGAGGCCCAATGCGTTAATATGTGATTTATTACGTTTTTCACTCATGCGCACAACGAGAAACATTCTGCGCATGCGCAAAAAACGTAATAAATCACATATTGCCGCATTGGGCCTTGTCAGAAGGCCCCAGAGAGCCGGACGGGGCGGACGCTCCGAGTGCATGAGTGCACGCGTCACCCTCTGCGCGCGTCACCCTCCGGTGGTCCGCCCCCCCTGCCACGCTAAAGTGACGTCCTTGAGCCTAGGGGCCTGGCCATGGTTAATACACCCCTGCCTACATCCAAACCTTTCATTATCCAAAAACACATGGACTAGGTTGGATGAAATCTGTGGAGTTATTGGGTTACAGATCAGTCTATAAGGTGCGACCCTATGTAGGGATAGTTACTGTGTTCATACAGTCCCTCTCTGTAGAGAGGTGGCAGGAGGCCATGTGAGCACAAGATTCTGCCATGCCCACTGCGCACGCATTCCATAGATAACCCCATCCTCTGCTGTCCATGGGGGAGAGCATCTGTATGAAAAAACAAACACTCCATGGGGAAAGATTGTCCTCCTGATTAACAATGCTGGAACCCCAGCTTTCTCAATCATAGTGATGGTCTCTCCCTTTGGAGACTGTTTGCCTTTTCAGACAAATGCTCCCACCCCACCCGAAGGGGGGGCAGTACTACAGGCTTGCTGGCATGCTTTGGGCAGTCTGTAATTGTGGGGGATTTCCATCATTACAGAATGCATGAACAGGGCTTCTGGTTTGCTAAAATGGCATACATCCACATAGGACTGCAGCCTATGTAGATAAGGACAGCAATTGCATGCTTGTTAAAATTTACTCAGCAGATCCTATAATGAGACCCAAACCTACTTTGTTACACTGCCTATTCAAAAATGTATTCAGCTTATAGGTATTAGTGCGTGATCAAAGATGAAGTGTCTGATCAGAAAAAAAGTTGAGATCCTTCCATTTTTTAAATTCCATGTCGTTATAGTATAAAGCAGAAGTTGACTGTCCCAGAATATGGCTATATTTAGCTAGCACCGTTGCTTTGATTCATGGCAATAGAATTTGGTGTCCTCCTGTCCACATAACAGCTGTGTTCTCTAAATATGACACACAAGCAAAACAAGTCTTTTGAGACAGAGGGCCAGTTATTTGATTTTCTCTGTAAACAAATCTGTGAACATTTTGTTGAAAAGCAGTATATAATAATAATAATAATAATAATAATAATAATAATAATAATAATAATAATAATAATAATAATAATGGAGTGCTCTTCTTAACCTTTAAAAAGAGGGTAAAAGGAAAGGCATATACAGTCAATTCTCATTAATCGCTGGGGTTAGTTTCGTGGAAAACCCCACAGTTATGGAAAACACAGTTACTGAATCATTGAGCCTATGGGAAAAATGGGGTTAGGTTCCTGTGGACCCTCTTCACTATACACTATATCAGTGGTTCCCAATGCCAATTGGCAGGCATCAACATCCTGTAATGGGGAGCCGCGGCAAATGGTTGGCTAGAAGTTTGTCACTTTAGGCAGGTGTTGTGTGGGCCCAGTGTGGCAGGAGTTGGCAGTTTGATCTGCCCCCTGAAATCAGCAAGGTCAGAGACTGAGCGAGTCTGAGACAAGCAAGGTCAGAGGGTGATGCTGACCAGCTCAGCGAGGCTGGCTGGTGAGCCCCCTTGCTTGGATTACATAGGCAGCCTCAGTTGCTTTCTGTCTAGCGGGAGTCTGCACCGTCCAACTGCCTCGACCCTTCAGAGTTGACTGTGATAAGCTCACTCTGTCTCTTGATGGATCGCAAATTTGACTGAGGGTGGTCGAGAGGTGTCGTTAGGGAGGGAGGGGCGGTGGGGGTGCACTTTTGCCGCACCGCCACCGAAGGCGCAACGTGAAAGCAAACATCTCCTCCTGCTTAGCAGCCCACTCTCTCTCTCTCTCTCTCTCTCTCTCTCTCTCTCTCTCTCTCTCTCTCTGTGCGTGCGTGCGTGTGTGTGTGTGTGTGTGTGTAGTCCTTTTAGGTTTTCCATGCTGCAGGTTCACTTTATTATTATCAAGCTTCTGTCTTGCATGTTTATTGAGGGATGTAAGGTCAAAGAAAAAAAAAGTGCTTAGAACTGGGCTGTCATTTTCCTGGACCTCTAGAGGAAAGTGCTCACAGAGCAAGAACAGAAATTTAAAAGAAGATTCCTGGGATGAACATCTTTTCTTCTTGTACAATTTCTGTGATTAACTGGCACTTACCGGTAGCTTCAGAATGCATTGCAACATTATTTTTTCACACTGTGTATTTAGAGAGCACTGAATGTCGGTTCTCCAATGTGTAAGAGCCAATCTATCTCAAGCAAGGCAACCCTCTGACATAGCCTTGTGTTTGAGCTATTTGGCAAAAGGGGAACGACACTCGTGTGTGTGTGTTCTGCTTCTGAAAGGGAGGGAAAGGAGGCGAGATTGCTAATGGCAGCCTGGCTCATCAAGGGAAACCAAGACTGCAGAATTGCTAAGCTTTATACCCAAGGGTGCAGGAAGCCTGGCTCACTTCCATAAAATAGGACACTTTATCACGTGGCACTTTGTACCAGCAGAATGCATTTTTGCGTGGCTACAACAGATGTGCCGTGTTCACAACAGTACCCAGAAAATGGTCAAGTGCCAACTTAACAAGTGTGAGAGCATATCGTCCCAGCAGGAACCAATCTCAGTGAAACAAACTGGCAAAGAGGCCCATTTGTCATGATCCTGAATGCCAGATCTGTCAATTTCAAGCTCGTGGTACTGAGGATGAAAACATCCAGACTTCTAGCCACTAATTGATGGCAGATTTTCAAAGAAGTCTCTCAGATGATGTTGTCCTTTGGAAAAGAGAGACAAAATCATATCAATCCTGCATTAAGTGAGACTTCCTGTGAGTTGTTCAGAAATATATTAGTTTCTAAGAACTACCAACTTTTCAAAAAGCTATGAAAATCAGGACCAAGTTGTTCTAGCAAGCTAAAGTGGAAACATTAACAGTCAGAC
Source organism: Plestiodon gilberti rubricaudatus (assembly GCA_026170595.1). Taxonomy (NCBI): domain Eukaryota; kingdom Metazoa; phylum Chordata; class Lepidosauria; order Squamata; family Scincidae; genus Plestiodon; species Plestiodon gilberti. The sequence goes on along the minus strand of JANXHW010000001.1, from coordinate 141,214,578 downwards.
AATATAGAAAAGTACATTGTCATTAAAGCACAATGAATGTACTTATACGGAAGCCAGGCCATGCAACTTTGCAGATTTACAATTCGTGATAGGCTGACTCTCCCCCATCCTGCCCCTGTACTTACAAAACTGACTGAACATCTGGATCCCTTCTGGGTTCTGTCTCGGTTTTAGGACAGAAACAATTTTGGTCGATGACCTATGCCAGGGACCAGGCAGGGGGAGCGAGTCCTTATTGGTTCTGCTGAACCTCTCAGTAGGTTTCAGCACCACGGACCATGGTGTCCTGGGTCTGGGTTGCGACTGGGGAGTGTCAATTTTTTGCTGGCTCTGGCCCTTCCTTGCTGGTAGATCCAAGAAGGTGGCAATGAGGACTCCTGCTTTTCATCCTAGCCTTTGGTCTGTGGCATGCCACAGGGCTCTACTTTGTCTCCCATGTTATTCAATGTCTACATGAATCCACTGGGAGAGGTCACCAGGAGGGTTGGAGTTGGGTGTCACCAAAATGTGGATGACAACTGGCTCTACCAGGGATGTGGATCAAGTCTCTGATTCCAGGTCTTGAGTCTCTGGGTTCAAGTCTCAAGTTAAAACCCATTTTGCCCCAATGAGTGCTTTGAGCAATGCCTGAAAGAAAATAGTTTTTTAAAAAAGGGCTTCCCTCAATTTTTCTAGATTTTTGTGTGTGGAAATTAGACAGATGAAATTATTGTTTAAAACAATTTTCAGAGTTCTAGGGTCACCCCACTGACCCCCCCAGAAGAGCAAAGATCACTGTTTTTAGGGAAAATGAGGTGCAGAAATTGGTTGCACCCCCTCCCCACTGAAATTAGAAATAAAACTCTGGCTTTTTTTTCATGGCCAGGGCCCTGGCTTTTGAATCCACTTTGTTTCTAACACCTCAGGTGCAGGTGATCAGTTTTACAGAGCTGTAAGAAGGAGAAACACAAGTTGTTGCGCAAACAACTCATTGGTCCTTAGAGGGTAATCTAATGCTATTCCTGTAAGTTGGCTGTTTGTTTCTGGGTGGGTTTTTTTCTATTCCCCCCTCAGGCTGAGCCTAGGAGGGGGTGAAGGTTGGGGTACTAAGAATTCTGTCTCCAGCCTCAAACTGACTGTTTGCAGGGATCTGCCAGGATGGTGTAGTGGTTTGGGAGTCGGACTTGGACCTTGAAAGATCCAGGTTCAAATCCACGCTCAGCCACGAAGCTTCCTGGGTGACCTTGGGCCAGTCACTATCTCTTAGCCCCACCTACGTCACAGGGTTGTTGTGAGGACAAAAAGGAGGGGAGGAAATATGTACACTACTCTGAGCTCCTTGGAGGAAGGGTAGTATAAAAATGTGAAAAATAAATAAATAAATAAAATACTGATTTTCAGCAGGAGTTTTGCAGGCAGCTCAATGTAGATGTTTATTTCTATGGGGGGTTCTTTCCCCCCTCATCAGGCTGAGCCTATCACAACAGGGTTGAAGGCTGGGCTACTCAGAATTATGTCTCCAGCCTCAACTGAGTGATTGCAAGAACCTGGAAGGCAGCTGTCATTATATACTGATTTTAGCTGGATTGTTGCAGGGAGCTCAGTTTAGCTGTTTATTTCTGGGGGGGGGGGTCTTTCCACCCCAGGCTGAGCCCAGCCTGGTGACATGGTATTTTTCCAGTAACAAGTGCATACAAGGGTCAGGAACTAGCCTCCAGCTATGTGGGGGTGGGTGGAATAACAGCTTTTGTTATAAGGCTGGCTGTATAACAAAAGGTGTCTGCTTTGCTGACCAGGCATTTAATTTTTAAATACCCATCAAAAACTACCTTTGCAAGACATCTTGCAAAAACGAAGTCTTAAGAGCTATAACAACAAAATTCTTGCAGGCATGGACTTGTAACTTCGTACACACTGTGCTGAAATATGCCCCTAAAGAACTCTGAAGCACAGAAGTTGTGTGAACAACACAACTACTTTGAGCATTTTTGTGCTGAACTCACAACTAAAGCTGCAGCATTTCAAGGATTTGAAGGGTCATTAAAAAACCCCTGGCAGGCAGGGACTTGTAACTTGGGGTACACTGTGCTGAGACATACCCCTAAATAACCCTAAAGCACAGAAGCTATGTGCACAACACACAGCAACTATGTGTTTGTTTGAGATCTTGTGTTGTCAGGTCTATGCTTTACATAGGAATGAATGGACAAATTTGTTATGAATTGACAATGTTTCAGGAATACGGGAATTGAAGCCATGTAGTATAAAGAAGCTTGAACTTTAATCACATTAAAATCCAAGGAACTGAGCCCAACGTTTCGTTCCAGCCCCGTGGAACCTCTTCATAGGGATCTCGAAAGATCATGGATGTTGCTGTTCTCAATTCACCATAGTAAATTTAAACCAAAAAAGCGCGGGAAACCCAGTGGTTCAGAGCGGAAATGACAGGTCTGGAGCGAAGCACTAGCTGTCAGGCGAGCCATGTGGGCTCGTTTAGCACAGCTGGTATTGATTGCTTCCTCCTCTTGTTTTCACTCTCCCTTTCTTTCCATGCTGGATAGTCAGTTCTGCTGCTGCAGTGTCAGTTACAGTTCGTTCTATTGTTGCAATGTCAGTTACAATATCTCCACTGTCATTTACTTCGGATCCCATTCCTGTTCTTAAGTTTGATTTCCTATGCAGGATAGGCAACCAAATCCGATTCGCGAATGTTAAATCTTGCTGACGATTCATCAGTGTTCCCACTGGTTTTTTACTTATTTCTAGAGCTTCCAGGTGGCGTAGTATTTTAAAATTGCTCTCTCTTTGCAGGCACACCGTTTTTTCAAATTGGATCGTGTGTTTTTCTTTCAATGCGTGTTCGGTAATTGAAGATTGATCCGGACTTCAGAATGAAATTTGTTATGCCTTAAACCCCAAGGAGTGGTGAATGCAACGCCTCTGCTACAGGTATATGGAACACCTGGGAATTTTTTTGCAGGTGGTTATCTCTCTTTGGGGGTCCCTTAAACATGTGGAACACATTGACATTCGGGAATTCTGGGAAAATCTGACCTTGGGGGAAAAAAATTACGTCCCAAGTCTTTGCCCCCAAGTCCTGAGTCTTTGGTTGCGAGTTGCGAGTCCCTATCTTTTTAATGGGGAAAACGTGAATAAAATTCGACTTCTCGTAAAAGGCTCTATGTCTCGAGTTGAGTCTTTCGAGTCTTTTACAATCGCCAAGTCAAGTCCAAGTCAGGTCATTGATGCGACTTGAGTTTGACTCGAGTCTAAGTCAATAGACTCAAGTCTTCATCACTGGGCTGTACGACTTTATTCCACCAAATGCCAGGGAAGGGGTTGAAGACCTGAATCACTTCCTGGTGTCAGGGGGGAACTAAGGGCTAACAAGCTGAAATTAAATCCAGACAAGACAGAGGTGCTATATTAGTCAGGAGACCAGTGATTCGGCTTATAGATAGTCAGCCTGTTCTGAATGGGGTTTCACTACCCTTGAAAGATCAGGTTTGTAGTTTGGAGATAATCCTAGACCTAATACTGCTTCTGAATGCCCAAGTGGCTCAGGGCACTTTTGCCCGATTCTCTCTCAATCAGAACTGACTATGGTTACTCATGCACTGGCTACATCAAAGTTAGACTACAGTAATGCACTCTATGTGGGGCTGCCCTTGGGTGGAAGACCATTTGGAAACTGCAGTTGGTGCAAAATGCATATGTCACTGGAGCTAGGGGATTCAATTCAGTTGGGCCACTGCTCCTTTGGCTCTACTGGCCAAAGGAGCATTGGCCCAGCTTGTTTCCAAAGGCAACTCAAGGTGCTGGTGTTGACCTTTAATGCCCTATACCATTGTTTATCAAACTGTGGGTCAGGACCTACTTGGTGGGTTGTAACCTGATTTCTAGTGGGTCCCGTAGAGCCTCATATGAAAACAAAAGATCATATATCTAATTGCCTCAAGCTCTGAAACTATTCAAAAATCAGATAGCTGCTAATTGCCCTGCAAAAAGCTGAGCTCCTGCAGTTTGCAAGGTAGCTGCTAATTGCTCTGCAAAGAGCTGAGCTCCTGGAATTTGAGTGTCTTCTTTTTCTGGTGCATTTTTTTCCCATGTCCGTCAATGACAGGTAGTGGGGGCAGGTGAAGGCTGAGTCACATAACTAAGCCCCTCAAGCCTTGAGGCTATTCATTAGAGCTGTTTCATTATGAGAAATGGACTGAGGGTTTTTTTTGCAAATAAATAAATAAATAAATAAAAAGATTACTTGTAACTAAATAAAATATTTCTAAATCACTTTTTTCAAAAGCCTCATAAAACTAAGTGGGTTCTGCTAGAGTGTCATTTTAAAAAGTGAGTCCTGGTGCTAAAATGTTTGGGAATGCATGCATGGCATTTAATGCATGCATGGCAGTTCTGGCCAAGCATATTGCAAGGATGTTGGCTCTTTCTCGAAGCCGCATTGTTCCACAATTTGTGACGGGCTGGGTGTCCGCACTTGGTGGTCTTTAATGAAAGCAAAAGGAAGCCATTCATTTTTAATGTTATGAAGTCAAAATGTCAACCTCGGCATTGATTCCCTGCAATGGTAAGACTGCCACAGAGCACTATGCATGCCTATTTTGGAAGCGGCCCCATTGAATCCAGCGAGTCTTCTCACTTTTCACAGTGTAAACATGTATAGTATTGGACTGCACGCCTTCGAGAATTGCTGCATCTGTATGTATCTCTGCCTAAAATGTAAACTTCTTCTTTGTGATTTGTAGTCTAAAAATACCACATGAGGTAGGGAAGTGTTGCTAGACACAGAATGAGAAGACCAAGAGCATATTATTCTCCACAAAACAGAGTGGCTACAATGGAAGGTCACGGTGCATCCCTTATCGCACATTATGACTGTTTTGCAATTTGGGAATAGTGGTTCAGTTGCTGTAGTGCACCAGCCCCAGCACAATGTGTTGTGCTGCTGCTGTGAGGTTTTACATGCAGAGGCATCATTACGGTCAAGGCGGTTGGGGTGGTGGACCCCAAGTGCAGTTGCCCCCCCCGCCAGCTCCTCTTTGCAGCCATTCTCGACTGCCAGATTGGCCCTCCCACCCTCCCTGGTGCCCTCTGTCTCCAAAAAGGAGCTAAAAATCATCAGGGGGTGTTTCTGCACCGCTGTGACACGCAACAATGATGTCACTCCCCCCAGGGGCAGGGTGTGTGGCGTCCGTGGGGGGGGTGTCGTGGCAGCAGCCCCCTCCCACAGGGTGGGTGGGTGTAGGGCCGCTTCTGTTTACATGACATCTGCTTTGTATTCAGTCGCATGTCCAGGCTTTGCATGATGGTGGCTGCAGTAATGCAAACAATTGTAGCAAGTTGTGGGAATGACTTGAAAGTTAACATCGCAGCTGCAGCAATTTAGCAAACAACAATGATCTAGGCCTGTAGCCAGATATGTTGTGGTGAGGGAGCCTGAGGGTACACAGGGCTGGTGGGTGGCATTGTAACGGCAAAACAAACTAAAAACAAGGCCAATACGTTTAAAATTACTTACAGTTACTTAAGCACAGGCCTGTGCATGACTACTCAGAAGTAAGCAGTGATGTAGACTTGAGTCTATTGAGTTGGACTTGAGTCGGACTCACGTTGCATCAATGACTCGACTCGAACTTGACTTGGTGATTGTAAAAGACTCGAAAAGACTCGACTCGAGACTTGGAGCCTTTTATGACAAATCCAATTTTATTCAGGTTTAAACCCACTTTCCCCATGAAATAGATAGGGACTCGCAACTCACAACCAAAGACTCGGGACCTGGGGGCAAAGATTTGGGACTTGACTCAAGACTTGGAGTCAGAGGCTTGATCCACATTCCTGGAAGTAAATCTCATTGAGTTCGTTCTAGAATTGCAGCCTTTCATTTTGAACGGCCATGGTAGCATTGTCACAAAATACATACAGGGAGAATTGCCACCGTGATGGTTCTTTCAGAGTGGTTTGCTTTTAATATGGTGACATGCAGCCGTAAGTCTGCTGGAAAATATAGTCTTTAGATTTGCTACTTGGTCTCCTGTGATATGATCCATAAAATCACACCGAATGCTTATACCACGTTGACAGAGCTCTATTTTGTTCAGTCGACGTTTTGGATAACTGAGGAATGAACTTTTAAGAAGCCATTAGCCATGTAAACATTTTGACCTGAGATGAAACCTGGATGATTGTGAGGCATTAACAATAATAAGATTGCAAACGACGCAAGGCTAAATGGCTATTTTTGGAAATGGAAGTTGCTCTTTACACTTCCAGAGATTCTGCATGAAAACATTTCTGCTTTATGCATTTTATCTATCCTTACAGTCCAAAACAATGCAGAGAGCATGAAAATGAAGGGTTGCTTTTTCTGTTTTGTTTGGATTCCCCCCCCCCCCAGCTTTGCTCCTGCTGTACAGTTGAAGACAGGTTGCATTCACCAGGCTAGCTGTAGCTTATCACAAGACTACAGTTAATGCTCAGCAAGTGCTTAGGTTACATGCTTCCCCCAGCTTTAGAAGGCGTAGCTCTGTATGTTTAGTGCAGCAAAAATATCAAAGTGTCATGGAGCATCTTAAAGGCTAACTAGTTTATTTCAGTTATTCAGTATAGGTTTTCTGCCAAATGGATCAATACAGGACCAATTCCCCTCTATTTGCATTCACTAACCAGCTTAGCACATTACAGTCAGGTCGCATCATATGCACATTTTACGTGCATGAATTCAAGTATACGCATTCAAGTATACCCGCCATTCCACTGACTGACTGTACACCCAGGAGCGAGTGTGAGATGGGAGAATGAATCTGCTGTTCCCTCAGTTGTCTCAGTTCCCACATGTCTCTCGTAGTGTGATTTTAGGTTTTAAAGAGACAGTATGTATTTTAAAGGGAGATAAAACTACTTCTGACTATATGCGATTTTCACCTGACATGCTGACTTCAGAACCTAACCCCTGTGTAAGATGCAACCTGACTGTACTGTACTTAGAAAGATATTGGGTATTGGACCAGTGAGTGCAAAGGAATTACTGCATATGAACTTCTTCACAATCTTCAAGAGCTATGTAAATGTGTTCATTCTCAGGCCTGCAAGTCAGGCACCATGAGATTTCGATCAGCTGAGTTATGTTGGAAAAAAAAAATCTGAACACTGTCATTTTTTGCCTGTGTAGCAAAGTCCTCTCTCTCTCTCTCTCTCTCTCTCTCTCTCTCTCTCTCTCTCTCTCTCTCTCTCTCTCTCACACACACACACACACACACACACACACACACACACAAAGCATACCTTGCAAGTTTTGCAGTCACTTCACTGAAGTGCAGAGAATCATATTTCCATAGAACAGGAATCCACAAAGGGTTTGGTGAATCCTCTCTCTCTCTCTCTCTCTCTCTCTCTCTCTCTCTCTCTCTCTCTCTCTCTCTCTCTCTCTCTCACCTGTTTTCCCCTCTAGATAAATGGAAGTCTGCGCTTAGTGTGTCAGTCTGAACTTCTCCATACACTGCATCTCTGGGGAGAGATTTCTACTGTGGGTGGGATGGGGGAAATGTAGGGATGTGGGAGAGGGAAATGGAGATGTCAGGATATGGAGAGGAAGGAGAAAGAAAATATTTCCTTTGGCCATTCTGTTTCCCTTTCGGAGGAAGGGACTGTTTTCTTCATTCTTTATCCCAACTGACAAGTACAAGCACTTTGGGCCCTAACTGGATGTGAACATTGTCAAAAGGGATTTGGGCTAAAGGGAGGCATCTGCAGTTCCGTTCCAATTGCGCTCAGCGCTGGAGCCACTTTTGCCGGCGTGGCAGGGTGGCTGGTGGGCAGACACCAGCGCAGATGGGAACTTCACATACTGTACGCATCATGACCAACTATAAAAAGAGTCACAATGAATCAGGGGTTACAGAGCGAATCTCCTTGGAACCTTCACATTCAATTTCAATCTCGCTGACATCCATAGCTTACAGTGAGCTTTTGTGTTTAAGCATCAGTACAGTATTAATGCAGGAGCAGAGCGGCTCTGGATTGCCGTGGTACAGATTTAAGCACCTATCTCAGCCGGTTGCTTTGAAGGATGGAGCGGTTGAAGGAGGGGCTGCGCTCCGAAGGAGAAGGGGTGGGAGGAGGAGGGATTGAGTGGGCTTCTTTTTTTCTGTCTGGCAAATGGAGGGGAGACCTGAGTTGTGGTGGGAGACCATGAAAGAGCAATTCTGTGTGCCGGTTAATTCTTTAGTCTCACTAGACAACTGAGGAGGAAAAAAATGAAAGGACAAAAATCATAATTAAAGCAAACAGCTTCCCTTTCTTTGAAAGGTGAGTCCACGGAAAGCCAGGCCGACTGAGGTAAAGTGACAAGCTGGAATGAGTTGACTTGACGGTGCGTTGCTCAGGTAAAGGTTTGACGGTAGCAGTACGAGCTTTCTGAAGTGAAGTATTATGAAGAGGTAAATTATGTTTTGTATTCATGACTGAAAGCATTTTATTTTAAAGCCGACGCTGTCAAGGTGGAGATGCTAGCTTTATGTACCAGTGCCTCTAGCCTTGCAATGTGAGTGAGGCAACATGACAGCTTGTAATAAGTAATTTTTATACAGTTGCATTTATCACTCAAGTAGGCTTGGCAATATTAAACACAGACCTTAAAATGCTGCAGAAGCAAAGGACAGGGGCTGGAGGCCATACAGTGTGTGTGTGTGTGTGTGTGTGTGTGTGTGTGTGTGTGTGTGTGTGTGTGTGTGTGTTCGTCCAACTTTTCTTTCCCTGCTCTTCAAGCCGGATTCTGTTAATGTAGCACTTTTTAAGATATGCACCGAAATGCCTCCAAATTGTTAATACTTTACTAAAAGGTTATGAATAGAATGACCCCATTTAGCCCAAAGGATGTTGTTTTAGGCTTTAATGAATTAGACATTGCTACCATTTTCCGGCAAAAATCAATTGCCTCAATTAATACATTTCAACCATTCCAAATATTTACAGAGCCAAAGGGCCAGAGTCTCGTGTTTGGCGTTCTGTCCTCTCTTGCTGGTTTCTTCATAAAATATCTCCAATTTGGTGAACACATGAAGCGGCGGAAGCTCTGATGCATTTGCCGTAAAACATGGTTTCAAGAATGCAAGATTTTGTTCTTTCTTCGCATCTCGCTTCTCCATTCTCGCCGGCTTTCAATCATGAATAATCCATTGCAAACAGGGTTGGCAAGCAGACAGTATTTTACTGCTCAGAGCAGTAAAAGCGTCGACTGTCAGGTAATCAGCACTGGGACCTGAAATGCCAGTAAGCTCCAGGTTCTGCAAGGCTCCTCCAGCACCTATCACCCACCAGATTTCGTCAGGCTGCACCCATAAATTGCCAGGTTCCAAACACATCACATTCTTCCAGATTTCAGCCCTGATCTGTCTAATTCTACTCGAGCACCCCTGTTCTGGCTCAGACCAGGGTCAATATTTGAAAAGCAAACGTTGGCAATCTGAAATGCACAACAAAACCAAGCACAAATCTAAGGTCTGGGACACATGTGGAACATAGCAGTCATCTCTTATCGTTCGGTCATATACATTTCAGAAGCTCATTCAACCTGAGTGCAACTGGTTCTTCCGGTTTCGAGGAGCAGTTGACTGCACAGTGTGTGTTGATTGGCTAGCAATAGTCATAATCATGATGACCGCTTCCTCCCACCTCTGCATTCAGCTACACGGAGTGCTGATTGGCTGTCCCTTGTGGCAATTACCAAGCCACTCCTCCCACATGCCTTTTCTGTTCTTTAAAATAACAACACCTGGGTTGACTTTTGTTAATGTACTGAATAAAAATCTAAATGACTAAACATGCCAGGCATCCAATAAATATTTTTTGGGGTTTTTTTTAAATGTGTCTGAAGCATGGAGAAGGAGAAAACCCGTCCTGGACTTGAGCTGGACTGGACATGTGTGTCTGTGGAAGAGCAAAGGGGGAGGGAAGCCACAGCAGCATTCAGTGAACCTGCTCCTGAAGTGAGTATGTCCTTCTCAGGTTCAGGGCATATCAGCACTTTATTATAGTGCCTGTAAATTTGTTTTTCTACACTTGAGAACATCAGAGGATATGGAAGGGTGTTTTTTTTTTCTCCCTGTAAGACTGGATTTGTGATGACTTATTCACTCAGCAAGTCATCAAGTGATGAACGCAGCCTTACTTTGGAGATTTGGGTGCACCTGTGAAGTCAGGGCTGCCAGTTTACCAGAAATGATGCTGGCTCTCCAACTTTTATTATTTCTTCCTCAGGTGGAAAGATGGCCAAAGTTAATCTCAGGATATTTTTTGACTGCTGCTGGGATCCACCCCTTTACCGCTTGGCCCCATCCTGGGAGCAGTTTTTTAAAACTATTTTTCAAAAAAAGTAGCAGTCTTCTGACATCACAAGGTGTGGCCTCAGAAATCTCAGGTTTGCGGATGTATCTGTCGCGGAAATCCTGTGTATCTGATTCCAGTAGTCCCCCCATATGCAATGCACTTCCATCTGCACTGACTCCCTACATTTCTCACTTGATTCGTTTCTTCTTTAGTTTATAGAGATATCTTTGCCTCACGTTTCAGTCCCCCCAAAGACCCCCCATCACAATTTTACAACAATAAAAATGAAATCAAACGATTAGTTGTAAAGACAAAAACAACAGCAAAGCTAAGAGGGGGACTCTGCTCAACTCAAACACCTGACAAAACAAAATATTCTAACCAGGTGTTGTGAAGAAGTCAAGCAAGCCTCAAGGGGAAGGGAGTTCCATAAGCTTGGGACCATGACCAAAGAGGTTCTGTCATGAATCCCTGCCAAACAAACCTGCCAAGCAACAGGGCCTCCAGAGCCAGCCCAAGACACCTGGTGCCTGTGGTGATATGCCAAATGCTGCCCCCTCCCCCCGGTGATATGCTGGACTCATGGGTGGGCTGGCCCTGAGGGACTCAGCTGACAAATGAAGTGGGCAGGCAGATTCATAAGAACATAAGAAGAGCCCTGCTGGATCAGACCAAAGGCCCATCTAGTCCAGCTTCCTGTATCACACAGTGGCCCCACCAGATGCCTCAGGGAGCACACAAGAAAACAAGAGACCTGTATCCTGTCACCACTCCCTTGCATCTGGCATTCAAGAAGGGAGAGGCAGTTCTTCAAATGTCTTCAAATGGTCTCAAACCATTGAGGCATTCAATTGCCTAATCCTATCTAAGGATTACACTGGCGGAAAGCGAGTTCCACCGGTGCTTGCGACAGCACAGGACCTTGCTGTGCCAGCGGGAAGGCTGGAGCCTTCCAAGTGGGTCCAAGGGGGGCATGTTGACCTTGGGTCAGGGGCAAGGGTGTATCAGCCATAAGGCTGACTAGACTTCAGCCTAGGGGCCCTGCAAGGACAGGGGCCCATGTCCCTTTAATCAAACCTTTAATTGAAGGCTGTTTTTTGTATGAGTTTATTGTGAAAAGAATTTTAAAATTGACTATACTTTATCAATACATAATAATCAGTAAATGTCCTTTCACTGTATATTGTTAAATTTTTTATTTGATAATAATTTGTTGTCAGCCATAGTGGGGTGAAAGGTTGAAGTGCTGGAGGGCCCCCGAAATACCTGAAAGTCTAGGGGTCCGGCCACGGGTTAATACACCCCTGGTTAGGGGTATATGCTATTGGCACCGCTGCTGCCACTGTTATCCACCTACACCTTGCCCTCGACACGCTTCTGGTTGGTCCCAATCCCCATGCTCATCCTTCCCCGGTGTGCTCTGGAACAACCCCTATGCTGACTTACCTGCCCTGACCGGAGCTCTGGAGGTCATTGGCACATGCCTTTGGCCAACAGCTGATTTGCACTGGAGAACCCAGCCCATGCACCATCACAGAAGCCGCAACGCTAGTGTCCCAGACCTTGCATTGATGGAATGCAAGTTGTGTCAGTGCAAGGTCTGGATAGGATTGGGCCGTAAAAAGACTTTATACCCTCTCCTATGGATTGGCTCTCCTATAGACTAGTAACACTTCTGATTTCTCAGTGTTAAGACTGAGGATTTCTGTAACTCAATGCCGCCTATTTGTTCTCAAGGTGGCTCCTTGCACCACATGCTTATGCCATCAATTGTGGGGACAGGACAATGTGCGTTAGTTATGGCTGGCTTCTCACTCTTGGCATTCAGGATATGGGGTAGGTGGGGAACACCTGCTTTTACAGGGATATTCTCCATCGTTTCCATTCTGTACTGAAGATCTGAACTGGGAGTGTCTGGGCAGTGGACACATGGATGTGTGTGCAAGACTGTGCAGAATTCAAATGAGTGTTGGCAGCTGAAAGGTTCATCTTTTGCAACAGGAAGGCAAAAGAAAGATTTAAGAAATCACATTAAAGAATGCAAGGTCGCTTATGCAGCACAGGGGGTTCATGTTCCAGCACCTGGCATCTCCAGCTAAAGAATTTCAGGTAGCAAGGAAAACCTATTCCAGCTGAATGAATGATTTGATTCAGTATACAGTCATTTTTGTATAATATCTTCAAACAGCAATATATGCCCTAAGTTGAAGGAAGAAAGCCTCAGGTCAATTAGCAGGCTGATAGATATGTTCTAGTCATTAGAATAGGCAGGAAGCGGAGTGAATTGCCAAATGCTGCACAGTCAACACGGTGAGATTTGAAAAACTTTGTGTCATTACTAGATGCCTGCATGTTCAAACTTTAGAGCAAGTCGACAAAGCCAAGTGACCATCTGAGTCTTTGAGTTTCCAATCCAGTGACTTCCAATGTATACCCCGGCGTTAGAGATGCACACAAATCCAGTGATGTAGACTTGAGTCTATTGACTAGGACTCGAGTCGGACTCACGTCACGTCAATGACCTGAGTCGGACTTGACTCAGTGATTGTAAAAGACTGGACTTGAGACTTGGAGCCTTTTACGACAAGTTGAATTTTATTTATACTCGTTTTCCCCGTTAAATAGAAAGGGACTCGCAACTCGCAACCAAAGATTCAGGACTTGGGGGCAAAGACTTGGGACTTGACTTGAGACTTGGACCCAGAGAGTTGGGACTTGACTTGATACTTGGAGTCAAAGACTCGATTCACATCCCTGCACAAATCCCTACACAAGCAGGTCTGGCCCATTGAATAAATACTGGTCAGGGACACCACTGAATAAATACTGTAGTTCAAATACAACAGCAGTCATGCATGCCGGATTACAGTACTCCCCCCATATCAGCTGGGGATATGTTCCAGGCCCCTCTGTGGATACTTGAAACCATAGATAAGAGCCCCTCCATGGTTTCCTGAGGGGCCCCCACCCTGCCTCCCCTGTTGGCAGGTGTGCACGCCCCCCCAGCTCTTATTTTCTTTCAGCAAGCTTTGTTTCTTCCTTAAAACAAACAGAGAAGCAGCCTCCATTGCAGGCAAGTAGAACGAGACTAAGTCCTAGCGAGGCTCTGCAAGGTTTCTGTTAACCTTGCAGAGCCTCTCTAGGACTTAGTCTTGTTCTACTTGCCTGTAATAAGCAGCCAGAGGCTGCTTCTCCTGTTTGTTTAAGGAAGAAATGAAGCTTACTGGGGAAAAAAGTAAAAGCCTGGGAGGGTCCCCACAATTCGTGGATAAGTGAATCGTGGATAGCGAATCTGTGGATATGGGGGCCCACCTGTATATCTCCCATTTTTCGGCCTGCCCTGCCTGCTGGCTCTCCTCGGACTGACGCCAGCCAGCTATATCCTTCTGGGTCCAGAGGGGAATTTGATGGAGGTGAGTTTGGAAGCATCACTACAGCTAGCTCAGGATAAGACTGGAACAAAATTGTGTACACATTCAAAATAAAGCAAAATGTCAGGATTTATTTATTTATTTAATTTATACAAGTTCCACATATTGCCTTGGTAGTCTGACTTTGAATTCTTGTTAATACTTTGTGAATTTTAAGGCAATAATGTTAAATAGGAAGTTTATGCAGCTTTCCCCCCAGAACATGCAACCCCCACCCCCACCCCCCCAGAACATCTATATCCAGCATAATCTGCAACTGGAAATGTTGACTTTAAAAAAGTCACCATATAAACAAGGATTGTCTTATAGGAAATTGTCATAAACAAGGATTGTCATATAGGAAATTGTAACATATGTAGCAGCCCTTGTAGTTCACTGATACATGAATTTCTATAGACCCAAGTACACAAAGAGCTGATTCTCACCTATATGTTCATCACTCTTTGACTGTAGTATCAAGTGAGAAGTAATATATGTACAATGAGGCCTCATAGACTAATCATTATAGGTAGAACTTTTCTATCACTTGTCAATATAAACTGAATATTCTTCATTGGAGACCATTCACACATTTGACTGAGAGTTATCAAGTGGTGGGCAATCAGTGGTAAGATGACCAGCGACACACATGCATGTATGAATCAGTTTACATTCTTTAATGTATGCTAACCTACCCACCCCAGTTCAGGCAGTTTTGTCTGCTTTCTGCAAAATCCTCAGGAAATGCAGAGCAGTGCTGTTGTAACCATGCTAAGGAATTGCAATATTTCTGGAACTGGTCTCTCCAAAATGAGGCTTCGTACCAAAGACAGCAAACCTCTGTAATCTCTTCAAAACAGATGTCTACTTTTTTATATTGGTGGATGGAGTTTAATGTCTTGAACCCACTTAACTCTCATGAGCAGAAAACCAATGTGCGTGCTCATGGTATTGATTCACAATGGCATCCCCTCAGGATATTTTTATCATCAACAGCAATTCCTGCCCTTGAATCTCTCTGTTTCTTTCCTAACACCTTTAGATGCCTTGCAGAGAACAGTGGAAGATGGCAATGTTAACTTAACTGAAGTCAGAGTACACTCCTCCTACTGATTATTGGTATGTTGGGGATAGTTTGATGAGCTACAAGGTTTTTCAGAGCTCTTATGTATGGATATCCATCTTGCTCTTTATAAATCTTCCCTAATAATCAAGAATATGGGCTTGGTAATGGCTCTTCAAGATTTCAAGCAAAGATCTTTCCCAGCCCTGCTTCTGGAGAGGCTAAGGAAGTTGTACATGTAGAACATGTGCTTAGAAATTCGGTGGCACAGCAGTGCACCCCCTCTGAGCTCGACACCCCTGTGCCTGGGGGCCCCCGCCCCTCCTAACAATGCCTCTGGCTTAGAACAAAATGGAGATGCCCACTGACACACTGCCGGGATCCGGAACATTCCTGTATCACACATTTTTCAGGATCTTGATTACACAGATGTTTTTAATAGAGGTTAGAAAAGGTTAATAATAATGGCCCCTGCTAACTGGGCAAAGAGGCACCTTTTAAAGTGGTGTCTTATATTTAACAGGAGGAGAGCAATTGTCCCTTTTTCACCCCAGCAAGGCATCTTTTCCAGTGGCTGCTCCTGGTGTCTGTACTGCAACTCCTTTTCGACTGTGAGCCCTTTGGGGACAGGGAACCATTTATGTAAACCACTTTGTGAACTACTTTTTGTTGAAAAGAGGTGTATTAATAATAATAATAATAATAATAATAATAATAATAATAATAATAATAATAAGCAATGGATTCAGAGCACTACAGAGTTCTTTTTTTCTCAATAACACCTTTAACATTAGAATAAAACATTTTTTTTCAGGTTTAGAAATTAAAGGCACAGTGCCATCAAATGAAGCTGTCAAAATGGAAGCCGTTTCACTCTTGTGCACATATTCATAACTTGAAGAGTTACAAACAGTTCACAGCAATTGGATTAGCATTAGCGAAAACAAGAGTGAAATGGCTTCCATTTTGACAGCTCTATTTGATGGCATTGTGCCTTTAATTATGTTAAAAAGTGGAAGCTTGGACAACTGGCTTTCTCTGACTGCTTAAACCAGTGCTTTTTCAGTTATAACATCTCAGTCCTTTCAAGAATTTCTGGGGAAGCCCTTAAATCCCTGAGGATGTTAGCCAACAGGGGCTAACGAAACGTAGGATATTTTGTAACATCTCCTGTTTTTTTAACTTGGCTTAACAAACCTGAAAGAAATATTTTATCCTGATAGTTACAGCCAATAAAGTCTCAGTTCATCTTTAACATTATTAAAATGGTTTGTTAACCATACCCTGTCTCCTCTTTAGTTGTTTCATGTATATCAATGTCTTGTTTTCATGGTGTGACAGCTGTCCATGTCACTAGTTGGCAGTTTGGATAAGTTCTCTAAAGCTTTTTGGTCACTATTACTCTCCACCCATGCAATGTCTCCACTACCATAAGTGAGGTGCACGTATACCAGTCTGCAGTTGAGAAAATACAGAAACAAGATATGAATTGCGATGCTATACTAGATTTCTGTTGGGAAGGGATTATGTTTTCTCTTTGTGGTTTGTAGTGTTGCCTCCAGTGGCGTCATGAGCCGGCATGTCACCCCCGGAAGAGGGGTCGGCCGGCTCGGCACGTCACCCCCCAGACACGTCATCCCCTCACACAAACCCAGCCGCGTCACCCACCCACCCCCGCCACATCACCCACCCACCAAAGTCGCATCACCCCCCCCAGTACTCACCCCATGGTCCACGCACCGGGAGAGGGTGATGTTCCACGCCAGCATGTCGAGTCACATCTTCTTCGGCGGCTCGGCCACTTCTAAGTAGGCTGGGCAAGACTTTGAGTGGCGCATGCTCACAATGCCACTCAAAGCCTTGCCTGGCCTATTTAGAAGCGGCCGAGCCGCCAAAGAAAACGTGGCTTGGCCTGCCGCTCTCCCGGGGGTGACACGCTGAGAGGGGGTGACGTGCCAGGAGGGTGATGTGCCAGTACTCCTGGAGTGTCACCCTTCTGCCGTGTCACCCCCTCCCACCACGACACCCCTGGCGTCCCGCCCCCATGCCATGCTATAGCGACGCCACTGGTTGCCTCCCAGTGAGCTGGGGCAAGCGTGAGTTTGTTCCCAGAGTGAACATGATCCAATTGAATACACCAGGTGGAAGGATATAGCAGAGAGCTTTATTGTATGGTACCATGCAAGGCACAAGGAGACTGCGTTCAGATCATGTGCAAAGCGTAGCTAGACGCAGCTAGCTTAAATCGTTTTCTTCAGCTTCTAGAGGCAAAGAGAAGTAATGCAAGGCAAATACAGTAGCTTTTTAGAACTTTTTCCCATCACGGCACATTCCTCCCTTAGCCTTGAAGCTGCCCAGTACTCCTCACCCCTTCCGCCCTTCTTTGCTAGCTGAAACAAACTCTTCCCTGTACAGTGTAAGCCTAGGAGATAAGGCACAGAGGCAAAATGTTGATACAGGGGTAGTGGTTCTACTGGGTCAGCTGGAAGACAGTTTGAAGGCCCTTTAGCTGACATGGAGAACTAAAATGGAGTTAGTTCTGCTCCAGCTCAGGTCCAAAACCG
The DNA here is from genome assembly GCA_026170595.1 of Plestiodon gilberti rubricaudatus. Lineage (NCBI taxonomy): Eukaryota > Metazoa > Chordata > Lepidosauria > Squamata > Scincidae > Plestiodon > Plestiodon gilberti. The sequence goes on along the minus strand of JANXHW010000001.1, from coordinate 141,197,221 downwards.
AAACCTATCATCCGCACTCATGGCGTTCCAGCATTTCGGATTTACAGGGGCTAAGGCACTCAGCAAATTGTTGCCAGAACATATGGGCCAAAGGTATAAACCCACACATCCAAAATACATCTTTGTTGTTATTGAGTGACAGCCATACTTTTATTTACTCAATGAAGGGGGTCTTAGGCTGCAACCCTATACTGTACACACTTAGCTGGGAGCAAGCCCCATTGAACTCAATGGGGCTTACTTCTGAGCAGACATATGCACAAAATTGTTCTGTTAGTCAATTGATTGTATGAGTTTATATCAAATACGAGAGGAGAAAGTGACACCAATCACCCATGTGTATAAATGTAGCCCTATAGTAAAATAACTTCCATTGATCTGAGACTCTGATGATCCAGGTATCTGGAATCCTTTCTAAACCACGTGAATTGCACCTGATTTTCAAAATTACTCAGCTTTGGAAAGCAAGGTACAGTACATTTCATGTAGTGCTTAAACGTGTGCTTTGCAGTCTAGACCTATTGAACTTTAATTTCTCAAGCACATACACATGCTCTTTTCCTTAACCAGTGTGTCAGGGCGGACTGTCAGTTCTCTGGAGAGAACATCTGGGATTTGGAGACCCAAGTCTTTACTGAACAGAGAAAAAAGTTTATAGAAGGTTGAATTGGTGCGGACAATGATGAAGGAAAAGGAAGAGGAACACTGAGGAATTAAATGGGGATAAAAAGCATGCATGTACAACCCTTTCAAACATTTTTCATTGATTGACATGTTTGTATATTAAAATTATAAATTTAAAAGGCAATGCTGATTGCCCTCTATCCCTCCCCCAAATACCATCTCCACCCCTCATGTTTTTTTTTTTAAATGATTGCCCCACAGATTGCTCACATGTCTCACAACCCCACCCAGCCTCCTTACAAAGGTAGCAAGACTTATCAGTTCTTCCTTTTTCCATGACATCCCATCTGAAACAGGTCGGATCTTTTGGAGATTCTGCACAGTGGAAATCTCGCTTTGCTAGGAAAGGGCCGTGTTGGGTGACAAAAATGAGTATCTCAACCATTCTAAAGAGATAGTTAATAAGACTTTGTTTTCCCTTCCTTGGCTTGCTTATACCCATGCTGACTAAAAAGAACACCCAAGTTCAATGAGTGACAAATCATTACAGACCATACAATGTAATTAAAAAGCACAGCCATTGATCAACCATGAGCTAAACCTGAGACCAAAAAAAAAAGTGAGAGACCCAGAATAGCTGGCAAAACTTCTCATTGAATCTGTCTGAAATGGAAGATGTTCCCCCTGCAGGCATGGAGCTCGGCCCATTGTGCATTTCCATTAGAGATACACACTGACTCAGAGCATGCCATTGATGTTGGCCTATTTATGAAAGGCTGTTGAAAGAGGTTTCAGAGTTAATTGAAAAGAGCTGTTTCTGAAGTAAAGTAACTTCAAACAACATGGCTCTGAAATGTGTTTTAATGGACTGGAAATCCGTGAATTTCCCACATTGCACACATGAAATAAAGCGGATCACACACACACACACACACACACACACACACACACACACACACACACACACACACACACACACACACACAAATGAAAGCTGCCTTGACATTTTTGAGATTTTTCTTTCTTTTCATTTTCCCTTTTTGAATAAGTTACTCAATGGACAGGTGACAGAATAGCAAGAAAACTACGGATTGGTAAGAGCAACAGCCGCAAAGGCCTGTTTGTTTCTTTGCACACAGCAACCTGCTCTGGGACACCCTCTCTCAGATTTGAAATTACACCCACCTACTTTTCATCTCCCCTCCCATTTAGAAAAACCTCCATGCTCAAACTAATGTTTCAATATGTGATCAAGTCCTTTGCATTGGATTCGTGTCTAAGTTTTGCAAGAAATTTGGGTCATGCCTTGACAACCTGAAGCTAACCAACGTTCCAGCGCTGATGCAGCAGTGCCAATGGGGCACATGCTGAATTCTGGGGGGGGGGGGCAATCAAGAAGGCCTCTTCAAGATAAGGGAATGTTTGTTGAGGCTGCATTGGTGCTGGAAAGTTGGTTAGGGTCGGGCTGTATGAGTATGTCTGTGTCATAATGTGGCTGACACAATATATCTCTAACAAGCATTAATGAGGGATGGGCCAAATCCTCATAAGAATAGAGACTGAACTGGAATATTCCCAAGTTAGATCCCCCCAACTCTTACCTATTATTTACATTGTCATCTTTAGCAGGCCAAAGAGATTGGACTGGTATAGTCATTGCCATTATGCTTACAGCATTACATGTGCAGGAAGCTTTGTCCAAGATGGAGATGCCAAGAGGATGTGCAGTCACCACTATTTTGAAAGAATCCATGCATGTGGAAGTCAAGATGGCACAAGCCAATCTTGGCAACATCCTCCAGCAACTCAAACCTGGTGAACGATCTGCAGGTAAATCAAGATTTCCACCTTGAAAGAGAGACTGGTGTTGACCCAAATCTATGAGCCTTGGCTGATCCGTACCTAGATTTCTACCACAACTTATAGCAGTGATTTTCAACATTTTTCATCCCACAGCACACTGACAAGGCGCTAAAATTGTCAAGGCACACCATCAGTTTTTGACAATTGACAAGTGCATTGCTGGCTGGGGGCTCACATCCCCCCCAATGGCCCTACTAATAAACAACCCTTCCTCAAACTCCTGCGGCATATCTGCGGACCATTCGCAGCACACCAATGTGCTGTGGCACACTGGTTGAAAATCACTGCCTTATAGGTACTGCTCAATAACTGTACTATAGTTATCCATGTAGCATCCTTCTGAGGTACTGCTTCACAGGAGTTCCTTGAGGGTTTGCCTACACCTTATATGAATATCAGTGTAACAAACGCCTGGTGGCTACTTTTCCTAAGGTCACATAGCTACAGGATGTGGATTGGAAGCAAAGTCACTGGGATTTCTGTGCTTAATTCTTTCCCTACCTGCAGTTTCTCTGTTCTAAATCACTCTTGGGCACTCCCCTGTGACCCTATTTTTGAAAAAACAAATGTTTTCAAACACTCCTTTGAAACCCCATGTGGGGAAAAATGGTTGGGAGGTATTGAGTGTGGAGAAGCAGCAGGCAGGATAGAGTATATATCCCCTTTCTTCTTCTTCTCCCCCCCCCCTGAAATTTTATGTTCCAAATCTCCCACTTAAGCTGCTTTCCCCCTAGGACAGTGGTTCCCAAACTGGGAGGCGTGGCTCCAAGGGGAGCTGCGGAAACCAGCCAGGGGAGCCACGGAGTGCCTTGGAATCCTCTCGGAAAACAGTGCAATGCCAATTGGCAGGCATCATCAGCATAATGTAATGGGGAGCCACGGTCAATGGTCGCCAATGGTCAAGGGAGCTGCAGGTCGAAAAGTCATTGGGCTTCTCCTCATTCTCTTCTTCTTGTTTATATCTCATTTTTCAACAAAATGTTCAGTCATTTCCATAGCAAAAATAACTACATCAATGTGTTCTACAATATAGTGGCCCCTGTGCCCTCAGGGTCATTTCAAGGGTGCAGGTCCAAATCACAAGGAGCGCGGTAGGATATTTTCCACTTTGGAGAGTCTTAGGGGGTGACAAATGACCACCAAGGGATACTGCTCAAACAATTTATTTGTACAATAAACAGATTACAGATTACAAAGATTCCTGCAGCCTGGAGATTTTTTTTTCTTCACGAAAACCGGAAGCGCCTGAAGATCATCGTTTTGAAGCGATCCGAAAATTGGGGAGGCCTGCAGAGGGTCGCGCAGGCCTCCCCGACAGAGGTGTCGCTACAGTAGGGGCGGTACCATAAGTTGCGCCCGCTGCCTTCTCCACACGGAATGGCTCCGGCAGCGAGGGGGCAGGGCCGCCTCGTGCCGACTTGTAAATGGGACTAGTATGGGGCGCAACTTATGGTACCGCCCTTACCGTAGTGACGCCTCTGCTCCCCGAAGCTCCCTCAAGCCCCGATAAGTGACGCAATGGCCGTTTTGGAGGCAGTTTCGGCGGTGGCGATCCCCTGGATCACCGCCGCTGCTGGCTCCACACCCACAAACACTCAAGGTTCTTACTGCCTCGCGGGGAGAACTTTGAGAAACGCTGTGCTAAAGGTTAACCTACTAGACTTACAGCCCAATCCTGTGTAATATGCACTGGCCGGACTAAATGGTTGGCCACTGCATCCTATGCAGGATGCGGCCTGTGCCATGAGGGCCGGGGCTTACCTCGGGGGAAGGGGATGTTGCGTGTAAGCCCTGGCAACCGCAATGGGCTTGCTCAGATGCACACCAGCTATTTTGCTGGAGCAAAACTGGGGAGGCTGTGTAAGGCTGTGTGCTGTTCTTTGTTATTTTGTGCATATGAGTTTGTTTGCTTTTTACATTTTTTGTCCGCTTCCCTGAGTCCTCATTGGAAAGGTCAGGATATATTTTTTTAATGAAAATAAATGTACTATAAATATTATTTAAAAAATAGTTATACCAAATAAAAAAAATTGAAATGGAAAATGCAGCTGGGATGCTTAGCACGCACACCACCCAATCTACCACTCAGTTTGCATAATTAACAGATTCAGGCATTCTAATATGCAAATTAGAAATGCCTGAATTTGATGACCTGGAATCTGGGAACCTTAAATAGAAGGAGCGAGGGTTGGAGAGGGCCAGGGAGAGCTAAAGGAAGGCTTGGAGGAAGATGTACATCTTCAAAATGTTATATGAGTGTTAAAAAGTGAGGAGACATAACATGGTTGTTTTGGGGAGGCCTGATAAACATATGGCCATAATTGGCTTGGCAACGTTGATGAGGCAGAAGGAGACCTAGGAGAGATTGCCCAGCATGTTATGATTTGATCACAGGAGTGCTCCTACTCCTACTCCTACCCCTACTCCTACTCCTACTAGTAATAATAATAATAATTATTATTATTATTATTATTATTATTATTATTATTATTATTATAATATTCCGCCTTTCTCTGGTCATTGGATTTCTTCTACAACTTTAATTTCAATGCATTGGCGTCACTGTATCATGGCGGGGGTGGCGGAGTGCATAGGGTGACGTGCCAGAGGCACCATGGAGGGGGTGACGCACCAGGGGGGCGACGCGCCAGGAGTCCCCCCATCCCCCTCACCCCATCCCTCCCGGTGCGTCACCCCTGGAGCCGGCAGGCCGAGCCACGTCTTCCTCGGGGGCTCGGCCACTTCTGAATAGGCCGGGCAAGGCTCCGAGCGGCATGCGCACAACGTTGCTCGAAGCCTTACCCTCAGAAGGGCTGAACAAAGACCCATAATATAGCAGTACTTGGCTGCTAGTGTTTCTGTTCTGAGGATGCCTCAAGTGTTTGAGGCAAAACGTAAAGGTTTTTTTTATCATCTTTATATTTTGAAATAAAAGTGTATATACGGCGGAGTTTTCCCGGTATGATGCTTGTTTTTAACTCTGTTCTAATCTTGTTTAGAATGCGCATTCCAGGTAGTTTCCTTCACAGTCTGGCCTCTCTCTGGCATTCACCTCCCACACATCGACTTGACGGCAACACTGCCATTCAGTGTGCCAGCTGCAGAATTCTCTCTCCCACCGAGGCTTTTGCAGCTTGTCAGTGGTGTGTCAACAGCTCTCAACGGGTTTTGAACTGCCGTCCTCAGATCTTCAGGCATATGAAGTGGTTGCTCTACCAACTGAGCAAGACGAAAAAATTGTCCAACACATGTGCAGAGTGCATGGTCCCCCTTGGCAAAATATTTGGGAGCCACCAATACAAGCCATCTCTTGAGCTTAATCAAGCCATCTCTTGAGCCATCTCTTGAGCTTAATCAAGTTATCTCTTGAGGCCTGAACACTGATTTTATGGTATATTCTTCTTGTAACAAACCATCTAGTATGCCTAAAACAAGAAACTGGAGTAATCCAAGCAAGATGAAATGAATAGTGATTTTTTTACACAAATTAAAGCATCAGCATTGTTTTAACACTACAGTGGTCAGAATCTTCTTGTGTGCCGCCTGGGATGATAGAATGAGGCCCTTGGTGATGTAACCAAATTTGTTATCTCAAATATCAAATAATGGCATAAGACAATGATGCTACAAGGTCAGGCTTGAAGCATTAGGGAACATAATCTTCCCATCTAATAAAATGCAGAACCACAGAAAGAGCACTGCTGCCAACCCAAATGTGAACAGTTATGTCAGCATTTGTACATTCAAGAAATGTACAGCATGTGCAGCACCTAATCATTTTGTTAAATCGGAAATTAGTTTCCCTAGAGTAGTTTGCAATAAAAACATAAACCAGAACCTGCATGTAACAGCAGAACAATGGCGTCTGAAATTATGTGTGACACATAACAGGTTGAGAGAGATGTAAAAGAGATGTAAAAAAAAAGTAGATTGACTTTTTTTAGTAGATTTGAATTATATCCCATAGATCAGGGGTTCTCAACCCCCAGCCGGCCACATACCACCTCCTGCATATCATCCTCCAAAATACTCTCTCTACCAGGGGAAAACAACATGCATGACTGCTTAGCATTCATCTAACGGGCAACTGAAGAATTCATGGAGGAGGCACATTCTGCTTGGATTCTACAGCAATGTAGCCAGTCAAGCCTCAGCCCAATTAGGTAAAGGTAAAGGTTCCCCTTTCTTGGAAGCCAGTTGTTACCGACTCTATTGGCCATTCTCATCTCCGTTTCAAAGCCGAAGAGCCAGCAATGTCCAAAGAAGCTTCCATGGTCATGTGGCCAGCATGACTCAACGCCGAGGTGCACGGAATGCTGTTACCTTCCCGCCGAGGTGGTACCTATTAATCTACTTGCAAATTTTGCTTTTGAACTGCTAGGTTGGCAGGAGCTGGGGCCGAAGATGGTAGCTCACACCGTCACGCAACTCTCGGGTCTCGAACTGCTGTCCTGCCTACCTTTTAGTCTGCAGTTCAGCGTCTTAACCACTAAGCCACCATGGCGCCCCCAATTAGGTAAGAACCATGTAAAACATGGGCTTGTCCTGTGCCATGAGCACCTCGTGGTCTCGTGAATTTCTGGGAAGTCATCATCCCAAAGCTACTCTTCTTTCTTGAGATGACTGCAAGAGGGCTGCCCGCCAGGAACCAGCCAGGAGTCTCCAGGAACCCGCACCCATCTTCAGATGACTCCTGAAAGCAATCCTGGAGATTTTAACAGGGTCTCTGGGAATTTCCAACATTACATCATGTTAGAAAAAAGATCTCCAGATCCAGGAAAAGGTTCCATCAGAGTGGGAAACCCTAGAGTTTAGGTACTTTATCCTGGGGACGCTTGCAGGGTGGAACAATATCTGCCCCACCCACTGTGGCATCTCAAACTATCTCCTCATTTGGTATGAAAGACAGGACTGTCAGCAATCCAAGAAAGTTATGGCCAAGTTCTGGGCAGAAGCAGAGACAGGCACTTTCACAGACCTCTGGGTCACATTCAAGAGGGCTTGCAAAACCAGTATTGCAGTAAGAAGGTCTACAACTGGCTCGCTAAGGAAATGATAAAGAGGCGTTTGACTGCACAGTGCACCGAGAAGGTGACATTCCTGAAGAAAAAGTTCAAGGTGAGAGCTATCCATAACAAGAGGTTCAGCACAGAACAAAAAGCCATGCCATACGACAACAAGCTGGCAACTGTGTTCTTGGATAGGAGAGATTTCACACCCAGCTATATTGTGGGCATCAGAGTCTCAGTTACGGAAGAGGTCAGAGGGCCCATGGGATGCCTCTACCACCTGTTGTGTCAAGAACGTCATATGATACTCTTGCTGTGCAAATGTCTCTTGGTGCTGCCAAGAAATCAAAGCCAACAATGGTATCACAGACCTAACCCGCCGAATTTCCAGAGGACATCTCTCACGGAGCTTAGGGAAGAGGTCAATGACTTAACTCAGCATGCAGAAGCTCTTCACTGTACTGCTCCCAGGCTGAAAATTACCATAGTGCCCGCACAATCACAGGAGCAATTAGGCTTCCACTACTACCACAGCACATTATGCCTCCCCCTACTACCATTTGCTAGCAGCTACTCTAGTAGAGTCCTCCATGCACCCCAACAGAGCACAGAGTGCCCATGAAGGTCCTGAGATACTACTATTGGGGGCATCCTCTGGAATTGCAACAATCCATTGGGGATTATCACTTTACCCTTGAGGCCTAGACCACCTTCTGGTGACTGCAGCAGCCCAAACAATTCCTGCTCAGCAGTGGAGGGCCGCCTGGGGCGGGGGGGGGAGAGGTGGGCCCTGGGCGGCACGTGGGGGGTGAAGAGCGGGCCGCGGTGGCTCACAAAAAACGGTCGCGGCAGCTCATATGTTTGGCCCACCTGCCCTCCCGGGCTCCTAGGAGCTCTATGTCCTGAAAACAACGCTGGGGTGTGTGTGTTTCTCGCCGCAATGCAGTGGGGGCAGGGCTTGTGCCGTAACGCGCTGGGGGGTGCCGGAGAGGCTAGCCACGCCTCTGTTCCTGTTGGTGGGCAGTGAAACCTAACATCCATTTAGGGAGACCTACTTTTCAATCTTCCTCTTCTGTAATGTCAAATAAAACATTATCTGCCAGACACCTTAATACTGCTGCTGGTTTCTGTAATCCTACTTTCCACTAACAAAAGACTTGAGATTTCAAAAATGCTTTTAGAGTATACCTTGGGCTGTACAGGTGAACTTGGATGCGACCTTTCCCTGAACATGTGAATCTGGATGGGACCTTGATATGGCAATGAGGAAGTGGTGAGCGAATGTGGAGATCTGCCAGCTGACAAGGATCCTCAGGATGTGGGGCTGGATCAAACCCTAGCAAAGATGGAGGAGGTGCAGGACATAGTGCTGGAGGGGAGGTACAAGGCAATCCATAGCTCTAGCAGCCCCAAGAGGAAGGAGAAAGAGCCCCCCCTAAATAACGTTGTCTATGCAGCACAATTGCAAGTGGAGATAGCCTTCCATTTGCCAATGATCTAGTTGCAGAGACTGCTACAAAAGATGTCAGTGTGTGTGAGCTGCTTAGATAATTAACAGAACCAACACTATTCTGATTATCAAAGGGATCCAAAGCATGCAACCAAGGTGTGCAATTGAGGCCTTAGATTCTGCCCGTTACTTTTGCATAGTCAGGCCATAGAGGCCCAGCAATGTGGGCACAGCAGGACAAGCTACAGTCATCGTCCCATATCCGCGAGTCCCATATCCATGGTCTCAATTATCCGCAGTTCACAGAGTTCCATTATTAATCAGTACTGTAGTCAGAAAAAATATACTGTATACAGTAGCCAAGGCTGGTACCCAAAGCATGCTTACTTGAAGGCTAATGCTTTCAAGCCTCCCCTCTGAATGTGCTGAGTAGAATAGTGAGTCGCAACACTGCAGCTTCCGGTCACGACCCAGAATGCCTTGCAGAATGCCTTGTGGCAACATGTTAAGTGTGGTTTGCTACTATCCATGGTTTTGGGTATCCACGGTGGCAGTGGGAATGTATCCCCCACAGATACAGGGGGATGCCTGTACTTGTCTGGGTGGCACTTGCCTCCCTTCAGTACCCTCCCCAACACCACCTATAATTATCAGTGGGACATATGCTTCCTCAGGGTAGTGGGGAGGAAAAGGCTAATTTGACCAATCAAACACAGTGCTTGGTGACTGTGAAAGGGGGAGGGGATGGCTGCATGAAGAATGCTCTTTATTCTGGATCATGCCAAGAGATCCAAAATAACCAAAGATTTCTGAAAAGGCAAGTGTTTTACTGTTTTACTTCCTGCTACATTTCTGCTGCTGGCCAATGGTAAGAGCATATCTGACATGGTAAGACTTTGCCAGGAGTCAAGCATTACTAAGTGATTTGGAATAACATCAAGGGTTCTCAGTGGCAGTTCAGGGAAGTGGTAAACCACAGTTTGTCTGAATGTTCTTAAGAGACACAAACCATGGTTTAAGGAATAAATTAGGGTTTCAACAAACCATGGTATTTCAATGTACTTGAACCAGGCCACTGTTTAAAAGAGGTCTGACTACTTCTCCTTTCTGCATCCCAGTTTTAAGAATCGGGGCATGAAGGCTTCAAACTCTTGCCAACAGGAGCATCAAGACCTTAAGGCAAGAGCCTGTGAGCCCTCTTGGGAAACATCCTGAGTAACACTTTCCAAAATATTTCTGAAACTAGAACTCACTGATGCGCTGTTAACAGGCTGTGCTCTCTAAGACATGCATGCACACATGGGGAAAATTGACTACATGTGCGGGGACTGAGTGCAGTGGTTCATGGCATAATTCAGTGGACTGGCATGAAATGAGGAGGAAGGCAAGGGCATAGGTGCATCAATATATAGCTTTTATTGTGGGGATAAAAGGAAAATAATCAAGTTATTGGGTTCTTGGTAGCAGAGAGAACGGTTTGCTTGATGCAGCACCAACAGGTGACTGAGCAATCCACAAGTGGTGGCAAAAATGGTGATAATAACATAGTACAGCCCACATGCAACAGAAACAACAAGGGGTCTGTGACCCAGCTTTTTATAGCCCAAATCCCCACAGGGCTACATAGCGCCTATTGTGGGATGAGCTCATACTTCATTCCTCCTCAAGCAAATTTCTCAAGTTGACAACCCAAACTGCAGTGATTATATTGCTTATTCCCTCTTCCCCTCTCTACTTTCCAAAATAAGTAGCATTTTTTTCCATTCAGTCTTTTGAATATCTTACATTTGGCTCTTCTAATTTTAAAGATTTCTGATCTCATGTCAATAGAAAACAATTCCCATATATTTTGTGTCCATAATAAAAAAGATACAGCAAGAGTTCACAGTTCAGAATAGAACCCATGCTTTGCTGGAATAAGCCTCTAAGTTTAATTCTTGATATCTAGAGGTGTGTGTGTGTGGGGGGGGGGTTGGGACCAACACAAAATGCTAAATAACGCTAATTTTGACACATAACGCTATATAAAATGATTTTTACCTCTAAATGCGAAATAACGCAAAAAACCTTTCATTCCATGAAATATCAAAGCTTTTTCAGACTTTTGAGTAATTTGCAGGTACTTTTAAGTAAGAGATCTTGCTTGGAACAATTGCAGAGCCTCTGCAACAGCTCCAAAGGCCGTCTTGTTGCGTCGCTTCTGCTCCTTATCTCCAATCTGTACTGTTCTGTATGGTTTGCTGCATATACAGCATTCCACCACTAGGTGGTGGAGCCAAGAACGAGCACAGGGAAGCCTCTTATTTCCTGTTTCTTTTACAGCACAGTATTTCTATTTTGTAACAAGATTGGATCATCTTCCGCAGGATTATGGTCACAAAAACAAAACACAGTCTCAAAATGTTAAAAAATGTATAATTTAAAATGACTTGAAAAGTTTCTTTAAAATGCAATGTATGCATTAAAATTACTTTAAAAGTTTCTTTCAAAATACAATAAAAACAAATGGCATGACGTTTCATTCATGTTCTATGAATATCTTCAGATGCTGACAGCCTGACAGGCAAAAAAGATGGTGACAGGCAAAAAGATGCCTGTCAGGCTGTCAGGACTCATGTGCTGCCTCATGTGCCCTCACGAGATTTCGCGAGATCCAAGATGGCGCCGCCGGTGAAAAAAGTGCATTTTCGCACTTTGGAAGCAGCGGCGGCGGAGGATTAACTGGACCCAGAAAGCCCGGGACCGATCCAGGACTGGAGCCCGGAACCCGGGACAGCTCCAGGCTTTCCGGGATGGATGGTAAGCCTAGTTATACTGTACAGCAAGTCCTCACTTAAAGTTGTCAATAGGTTCTTCTTGGAAACTGCAACTTTAAGTGAAGTGACTTATAAAGAAACCAATTTTACCATAGGCTCATTGATAAACATAAACGTTCCTATGGCATTTTCCCATCAACTTTAAACAAAATTACTTTAAGTGAGGACTTACTGTATATGTTCAAGGGCAGCCACGATGGACAGTATCTTACTGCAGTGACTTGGTTTACCAGCCACACCAGCCAAACAAAGAACACGTCCTTCTCTGTAAAACAAACATTGCCCCTGTGTACACTTGGATTTGGAGTCCTCCAGTTTGTCTGACAAGCTGAAAATACGGGTGAGATCAAAAGAGAAAGGAATCAATAGGATTAAGGGAATTTGGTTCTTATTCGTTCATTTTTCACACATTGCATAGTAGGTCAGCCCTTTACCAGAGAAGGGAAGTGCTTTCTGTTAGAACTATATGAAAGGGTCATTATATTAGTTTCTGAAGGCTCTGCATGCTGCTGTTTATAGTGTTCTGGTTAAGCAAGAACTGTTTAAGCCAGAAATAAAGGTAAGGGGAGCAAGGGGGCGCTGATCCTGGATCTGCGGATAAATGAATCCGCCGATTACCCCTCCCCCCGTATATCTGGTTTGATTTCTGACAATTTGATTGCTGACAATTTGATTGCTGACATTTGATGTCTGACATGGCGGGCGGGCTTTTTGATAGATGGCTTTTGACAGATATAAATGTGGATGACCCACTGGGGCTGTTTGTTTTAATTATTTTAATTGTTTTAATTCTTGATTTTAAATGTATATATGTATTTTAATGTTTTTATTGTAAGCCGCCTTGGTTGCCCTTGTGGGAGAAAGGTGGGGTATAAATTCTATAAATAAATAAATAAATAAATAAATATCTATTCTCTATCACTGAAGCCTCCATTTGCTAGCATTTACATGATGTAGTCCCAGTTTGGAGTTCCAGCATCAGTTTGAAAGCATTGCTAGGAAGCTGATCTAAATTTAACCCAGTGGGAAATGAATGTGATAGCGATAGCCTATATCAGGGTGCAGAGGTGTGGATGGCAATAAAGAAGAGTTTCAACAAGCCTGCTTTGCCCAGCATCCTGACTACCTGAATGATTTGTCTTTTTAAAATATGGATTTACAGAGTCTTCCTATTTTGTACCATTGCAACCCTTCTCCGCTGTTGGTAGAAAAAGATGCTCTTCCCTGTTCCCTCCTTTCCTTCTGGCACTCAAGAATCTTCTGAAGTCAATTCTGTTTTTGTTTATACTCTTGTATATCTGTCATCATCAGTGAAGATACTTTGGCTTTAGGCCAGTATAAATTTAGCCTTACAAGTGAGACTCCCTTTTCAAATTTTCTGGATAGCGTTGGCATTTGAGTAAGCTGCTTACAATGCCTTTATATTGATTCATGAGTACAAAGCATACCTTGCAAGTTTTGCAGTCACTTCACTGAAGTGCAGAGAATCATATTTCCATAGAACAGGAATCCACAAAGGGTTTGGTGAATCCTCTCTCTCTCTCTCTCTCTCTCTCTCTCTCTCTCTCTCTCTCTCTCTCTCTCTCTCAAATTTAATATATGTCAGTCCATGTGACTAAACCAAACATATTGCCCACCAAATGAAAGTTACAGTGCAATCCTAGGCATGTTTACTCAGAAGTCAGTCCCACTGATTTAAATGGAACTTACTCTGAGGTAAGTGTGTATAGGATTGCAGGCTTACAGCCCAATCCTATCCTGGGTCTACAGCAACGGTCGGATCTCATGATCCGCTGCCATACAGTTCAGGGACGGTGGCATGAAAGGCAGTCTGCTGTCAGGCACTCCAGAGCCACTGGCACAAACAGCCAGAGGCTTCATGCACCCGCCAACAGACCACTCAGACAGGCCACATGGCAGCAGGTAAAATAGCAGTGAGTGGGGTGTGGGTGAATTGGGGGAGGATCAGGGCAGTTCAGAGGAGGAACCAGGGCAGTTCAGGGATGGGAGGGGGTGGATCTCAGCAGCAGAAGCTTGCACTGGATCCTATCCCCCTTTCCTGGCCCGGACACGGCCCCTGACTATCTTCGGACTTATGCCAGCAAAAGAGTTGGCATGGGTCTGAGGAGACCCCGTGGTGAGCAGGCGGCCTACCAAGAGGTAAGTAAAAAGATTTTACTTACCTCTCTCAGGCTGTCTGGCATCCGCGTTGCTGGGCCGTGGCGGGGGGGGGGACCGCCGTAGGGTGACGTGCGCAAAGAGGTATGCGCGCACACCTGCGCACGTCACCTCCCCTGTGCGTGTCATCCTCCGGAGGCTCCGAGGCCGGGAGAAGGACTCGGAGCATCCTCCCCGGCTGCTGGTCCAGGGTCTTCTGATGAGGCACAATGCGTTAATACATGAATTTTTACCTTTTTCACGCATGTGCAGAACGTTTCTAAGGGCAAAAGGGCAGCCCTTGCCCTCAGAAACGTTTGTGCGCATGCGCAAAAATCCTAATAAATCACGTATTGACGCATTGGGCCTCGTCTGAAGGCCCTGGGCCGGCAGCCGGGGAGGACGCGACAGTCGGAGAAGAGGATGCTAGAGCGGGGGTTAGTTTGGGGGCAGGGGTGCATGGGGGCAACGCGCGCGTCCCTGCCATCGGGTGACGTGCGCACAGTGACGTCTCCGCAAGTGTCTGGTCATCCCACCACGGTAGCATGGAGTGCATGGGGGATAGGAATGGGTTGCCTGGCTGCAATTGTATAATACCTAGGCGTAAGCCCCATTAAACTCAATGGGACTTACTTCTGAGTATCTATTGGACTGTCAGATTGGAGCATAGCATTGGACTGTCAGACTACTTTCTTTAGTTCTTATTTAGCTTTTGTGGATTCAACTATACTTTATTGTAAACTGCCTTGAGGCCAGTTTATGGTAAAAGGTAGAATAGAAATGTTACAATAAACACATACAAACATACAAAATTAATAGATACATACATATTACATAGAATGTTATTAAAGAAAAACCTAATGGACCATCGCCTTTTTCCGAAGCAGCGTTAGGAGGGGACAATTTGAAATAGTACTCCAGCAGTGATGCTTAACTCCCCCATCCATCATTCAGTTTGCATAGTTAGCAAATAATTTGTATAATATGCAAATTTGACTGCCCAGATTTGGTGAACTGGAATACAGCAACCCTAGACTTGTCTATCGCTAGTACTGTACATCTGATTCACTGGAAAATGTGAATAATAATAATGTAGACCAACTTATTTTAATGGAATGAAACAAGATTTGTAAAAGCTTTGGTCCACTCATCATAAGCTCCTCATGGAATTACAGCAAGTCCTCTTAACTGGTTACAAGCCAGCACAATCAGGCGCGTCGCTGGTCCGTGGCGGGGAGGGCGGGCCGCTGGGGGTGACGCGCGTATGCACGGGTGACGCGCGTCCCTCTGGGGAGAGCGGGGAGGACAGAATCTCATGTTTTGTCGATCTGCTTTCGGCCCGCCCGCCCTTCCCTGTGCCCGTTTGGCTCCAAAATGAGCCGAAAACGGCGCGGGGTGTGTGTGCTCTGCGCCTGTGTGTGACGTCACGCGCAGGGGCGGGGCCGCGTCATTAAAGGTGACGCGCGCTCCCCGCTCCGCGGTGACGCGCGTCCTTGTGGCGCGACTGGCCACAATACAGAGAGAAAGACCAATTTCATTTCAGGAAAATAAACCAGGAGAGACTGAGCACTTCCAATCAAACAGTATAGATTTATTGTAAAGGAACAGTCATCAAAACTACAGCAAGGAATCCATCCTAACAATTATGCTCATGAAGCTGGGTTGTGGTGTGAGCATGTATGTGCGTTTGTTTTATTAGGTGCACCGATATGAAAGGGATGGAATAAGTATCAAGAAAAAACGGGGGATTAGGAATGGTGTACTCTCTGGTCCCATTTCCCTAGACTGGTGAGAAGGGAAGAAGAACTGGTAGAGGGACGAAATAACAGCTTCTTTCTTGTAGACAACAACAGGACTCATTCCTGATGCAGAATTCTGTGTGGTGCTTCCCAAAGATATTGTCTGAAGGGTCTCTGCCTTATTCCAAGTATACCTTATACTTATAAGGTAAAACCTTAGGGCAGCCTTTGAATATATGGACCAGAATGAGGCTGGGCAAGCTGGAGGGTCCTAGCTAGTTACGTGTCAGCTGTTATTTTGGGGGAGGGGGTACATGATGAGTGTCTGCGTGAAAGATGTTTCACTTTCCCAAACCTCCAAACAGATAAGAGGCAGAGTAGCAAACTCTGACCAAATGATCTTACACCTGCATATTCCTTCCCAGGACATAGAGCTTGCAGGATAACAACAGGTGCTAGGGCCTTGAACAGTAGGCTTCATGTTCTAAGACAGCGTCCGTTGTCCAGCATGCAATGCAGGGCTGCGATTCAACTAGTCCAGCAGGGCTGGCAATAAGCAAGCCGTTTGGCTTGAGTGGTGAGGCCTTGCATCAGAGTGTATAGAAATCGTGGTTATATATGCATTATATAAATTAAACGCAATACAAATAATAATAAAATGGAAGAAAACACTCCCCCTCCCCGCCCACGATACGCCTCCACTGGCAACATTCCAGCGCGGAACTTTTGCTGGATGCTGCACCACTGGCACTGCCTATTTGCTGCAGCAGCACATAAGCATGCGCGGCCCGGCTTTTGTGCTGCCATAAAGGGCCTTGAGCTGCCGGAATGCGGGTTCCGGCAGTGCAAGGCCCTGATAGGATTGGGGCCTTTTTCATTTTTTTTTTAAAAATACGTCTCTTTCCCCCCAATAAACTTTAAAGCAGATGTTTGAGACAATCCACTCCAGTGAAATAATAATTATAAGCCATGCCAGAAATCTGCCAATTCTCATCAACCTACTTCCTCCAGAGCCTTACCCCCAATGCAATGTGTAACTTCTTCCAGTGGACTTAAGAACATGAACATCCCATTCATTCCCAGCAGGCTGTCACCTGATTCCATCTTATCACCTGCCCCTGTGTGAAGATGACAACTCCCCAGAAATCTATGGACTTCAAAGGATGCTGGCTACCTGTGTGCTTACATGCCAGTCAAGCAAGAAAAATGTGCATACACATAAATTTTATATATCACAGTTAAGATATACCAGTTTGCATGAATGTGTAATCATAGAAGACAGAGAATACGATGTGTCTTGTTTGTTTCTAGCTGCCAATAAATCTTCAGTTGGTGATTTTGAGTGAAATTATCCATTTCTTTAAGCCCCAAGGGTTAGTCATGACATCTTTCAGAACTTCTGCCAAGTTTGTTGGTGCTACTGTCTCATCATAAGAACTGAGCAATATAGTATTTCTTTCCTTCACCAAAGGAGACAGCTGGATTTGATGTTCAAGTAGTAATTTTGCTGAATTAAACTCCGGTCAGTGTGCTAAAGGTACTTTCCCCCCACCCAGTCTTTTTCCCAACCTTGACTGATAAAAACATGTCCCGACAACTACGTTCTTTTATCATGAGTTTGATTTGAGTTGTTCTTTTCAGATGTTTTACACACTAACTCTTCTCTCCTCTTTTCTGTGGTACTGGAGCCTGTGGCACAAGCTGAGCAGGCTAGTTGAATGAAATCCATAATTACACTAATCATATACTATCATTAATTAATGGATGTCTATGATACTGTTTGCTGGATAATATTTTTGTTGTTGTTGATGTGAGAATATGTGAGCTTTTGAGGAACACATAGCTCATTCTTAGACTGGTGAAAACTTTATGAGTTGAAACGTCTGATGTTCCTTCACCCACAGACGTTAATATATCTACTTAGGTCTCTCTACTCTGTCAACTGAACTCCTAACAGAACTATTGCACTATTGCACTATTGCACTATTTCACACTATTGCACACAGGCTGTGTGACACAGCCTGTTTCATATTTTCCCCATTGCAGAAATTTTTAATCTATTCTGTGTAGTTTATCATAATTATAACATTGTGCAATTTCATATAAATGGCCAGTCCCTCTTGACTCCGTACACACAGTGAACTCACCTTTAAACAATGTTTCCCATAATTCTTTTCATCTTCCCTTTTCATCTTTTAAACGCCTCTTCCCAATTTCATTCTGTCTTAGTCTTGTGTGAGCTCTCAATTCCTCTGAAAACAAAAGCCCTCATTTTTCTTCTGCTAGAAGTCACCTTTTCTAACACTGCAAGCCCAAATAATTATTTCCTGAAGGTTTAACAACAGAAACCTCAGACAGTCAGTTTGTTTAATGTCCCTTCACTTTATGTTTTGCGCTGGTTTTAAAGCTCAGCAAGAATTGACAATGCAAGCCTTTCACCGCATCAGCTGATTGTGTTCTCTTTGACAGCAAAGATTTCAAATCAAGGATTTAATAAGCTCTTCCAGTTAGCAGGAAATAATGTTCTCTCCATCCCGCCACTCAACAGAACATCAAACAGACCTCAGCTCTGCAGTTGAGATTGCAGGCTAAACCAGAACCGCAGCTTATTTGCATTCATGGTCTTATGAAGTTTGAGTATTGGGAGCCAAAGGGTGAGGAAACATTATTGCTCTTCTTTAAATAAAATAGAGAGAAAATGAGAGACATAGGAAGGGTGAGAGAGGCTTGAAAATGTTGATTTCTTTGAAAATGTCCATGAGAAAACACACACACACACACACACACACACACACACACACACACACACACACACACACACACACACACACACACACAGAGCTATATATATGGGCTTGCGCATCTTGCAAATCAATGTCTGTCAGCCCAATCCTAACCAACTTTCCAGCACCGATGCAGCTGCAATGTGGCCCGAGGTAAGGGAACAAACATTCCCTTACCTTGAGGAGGGCTCCATGTCTGCCCCACCAACCGTGGCGTCACTGAGTGGTGCTTCACCCCCAGCGGGAGGTTGGCGCGTTACCCCCCTGCTGCCACCGCGTCACCCCCACACACCCCACTGCCACTGCATCACCCACCACTGTCGCCGCGTCACCCCCTGCTGCCGCCTGGCTTCGGTATGAGCCAGGAGATGGTGACGACTTGTCTTCTTCGGCCGACAGCTCAGCCGCTTCTGACTAGGCGAAAAGTGGCATTTTCGCACATGTGTACAATGCCGCTTGAAGCCTCTTGCCCTCAGTGTCGTTGTGCGCATGTGCGAAAACACCGCTTTGGCCTAGTCAGAAGCGGCCGAGCTGTCGGCTGAAGAAGACGCGTCGTCACCCTCTCCTGGCTCATACCTAGGCCGGGCGGCAACAGGGGGTGATGCGGCGACAGCAGGGGTGATGGTGAGGCGGGCGAGCGGGGCTGGGGGGGTGACATGGTATGCGATGTCGAAAGTGTCACCCTCGGTGTGTCACCCCTCCTGCCGTATCACCCCCCGGCAGCCCGCTCCCCCACCATGCATCAGTTACACCACTGCCCACCACCACAGAATGCAGCGCGCACCCCATTGGCACAGCTGCATCAGGCTGGAAAGTTGGTAAGAATTGGACTGTGTAGAAGAATGATATATTGTATCTTCAGACCCACCATTTTTGGTTTTGAGTGGCATGTCCCAGGGCTCTGTTTTGGGCCCGGTTCTCTTTAACATCTTCATCAATGACTTGGATGAAGGGACACAAGGAGGCCTCATCAAATTTGTGGATGACACCAAGCTAGGAGGAGTAGCAAACACAGTAGAAGACAGTATAAGCATTCAGGAGACCTTGACAGAATGGAATACAGGGCTGAAATTAATAGGATGAAGTATAACAAGGACAAATGCAAGGTTCTGCACTGGGCAAAAATGACCAAAGACACAGGTATAGAATGAGAGATAACTGGCTTGGCAGCACAACATATGAGAGGGATCTTGGAGTTGCAGTGGATCATAAGATGAACATTAGTCAGAAGAGTGATGCAGCTGCAAAGAAGGCTAACACAATTTTAGCCTGTATTAGTATTAGTAGAACCATAGCTTCCAAGTTGAGAGAAGTAGCGGTTGGTTCCACTTTACTCCGCGTTGGTCAGACCTCACCTAGAGTACTGTATCCAATTCTGGGCACCTCACATTAGAAAAGATGCAGCCAAACTGGAGCAGGTTCAGAGAAGAGCGACGAAGATGATCAGGGGACTGGAGAACAAGTCCTATGAGGAAAGGTTGAGGGAACTTGGTTTGTTTACCCTGGAGAAGAGAAGGCTGAGAGGGGATATGATAGCTCTCTTCAAATACCTGAAGGGCTGCCGTATGAAAGAAGGAACACATTTGTTCTCAACTGCCTCTGAGAGTAGAATAGATCAAATGGATACAAACTGCAAAACAGGAGATTCTGGTTGGACCCCCTGACGCCGGAAAGGGACGCTGCTCTACATAACATCTCTTGATAACAGCAAAACCAGATAGTAATATAACAAAAACAGAGTTGACACACTCATTGTCTCAACTGATAATTGTCAATATTTATAGAGCAGCAGACATAAATAAAATGTATTTTAACAAGCCAACTTATTTATTATTTCTAACGTGCTGCAATTCAGACCTCTGGAACTGCTTTTGTACTGTTCCATAGTAGCTCCATTCCCTTGTTGCTCCACCCAAGAGCCAGCTTAAGTCCTCCTTATGCCTGTGGCGGTGTGACAAATGCTGCCCCCCCTTACCCAATGATATGCCAGCCTCTGCTCCTCCCACTCTCTATTGTTCTAGCTCAGCACTCTCTTCCCCTCCACATTTCCTCTTCCTCTCTGTCCCCCTCTTTCTTTGAGGAGTGGAAGGAAGAGGAGGAGCAATGGAAGCAAGTTGGTGGACAGCAATGGGCACCCCTACCAATCTGCTGCCTGAGACAACAGCTTCAGTTGGCCTCATGAATGGGCCAGCCCTGGCTCCCCCCACCCCTAGTTACTGATGTTTTGCTCTATGGAGTAAAGCCCTTGCTTCTACTTATCCATGCTGCAGTGTCTGGTCACTGTTTCCTGGTTCTTTGTTGATAAAACCTGATGTTCTATAAAGTTAGTTCATGCTGATAATGTCATGCCTTGTATTGGTTTCCAAATACGCAGGTAATGTTTTTTAGTAAAACATCTTCCTGTGTTTTGGGGGGAATGCAGGTCATTCTTTTTAAACGTAGCTTTTGAAAAAGCTTAAGGCTTAAAAGTGCTGTTCTGTAATAAATAGTTCTGCCAGCACACCTGTGATGTGGGGTAGGGTGGGGGTAAAACAAGCCCCTATTGTATATAATTGGAATTATCCACATGTGTTCTCTATATGCATGAGAGACATGAATTTTGCCTTTAGCTTTTGTTTCTGTTCTTTTTAATATATTGCTCGTGTGCACAGGCACACTAATCTGCAGTTTGGAAAAAAAAAAGCTTAACCTCCCCCCCTACACACACACACACTAAATATTCGCTCTATGCTCATTGAAAACAATAAGGTTAAAGTTGCATATACATAAACAGACACCACCCAAACAAAACGCATCATCACACAACATACACAAGAAGCATAATTTTGCACATACAAGAGATGACACTTTTTAGTTTAAAGAAAAAATCGCACACAACCCAAAAAGGAAAACAAGAACACCTCGCATGAAGTGCAAGTATTTAAATAATTAGAAATACACGACGAAGAGTTGGGACTGCAAAAACCTTGGAGCAAAAGCAGGGAAGACAAGGAGTCTTCTAAAAAAGACGAAGAAAAGAATACCTTCCTCATTCAGCATCACGATCTACAGATTACACAACCCAACATACATTTTGGTGCCTTAAGAATTAGACCTATTCTTGGGAATATTTGGGGTGCTGATACCAAAAATGGCATCAGTTTTGCCCTACCTACCCGCTCTAGTTTTGGAGATATGGCATAGCCATATATTACCAAGTCAAGTCACTCCCTCATGAGGAAGCTGACTCCATGGCTTCCTCACGAGGAAGCTGCTTGAGTCAGCATATAAGGCGGCTATTATGCCAATATCTCCAAAACTAGAGTGGGTAGGGCAAAACTGATGCCATTTTTGGAATCAGCACCCCAAATATACCCAAGAATAGATTTTACTTTTAAGGCATCAGAAAAAAATAATCTTTTTTCCTTAGGCTGTGTTATCAACCATGTGGAAAATGGGAGGAAGCCTTACCATTTGGTAAAAGCTTAACATGCATGAAAAAGGCAGAAAAATGTGCAAAAAAAAATGTGCATGTGAAGTGATACACGCAAGCACATGGTAGAAAAATCTACCCTATGGGAAACTCATTGTCTGCATTTTCCTTAGAAGAGGGTTCAGTTGATACATCCAGGCTGGCCTCACCCACATACGTGAGTGTCCCCCACTCCGTGTGCTGTCCCTCTTCTCATAATCACTTCTCTTCTCATAATTACATGGGGGATGTTTGGTCTAAACTGCTCCCTCCCACACCATTTACATACTTCTTTAATGTATATTTAAATTGCATGTGACAGGATGGTTCAGACATGCTGCTTCCCACATGCTTATGAGAAAAGGAATGGCACACTGGGATGCATGCTCACATCTCTAATTGCGTGTGATTGGGGCTGGCTCAAATGTATAATCCAAACTGGTACAAATTATTGTAAAATTATGAATGTTTATTATGTATTTTAATTGTTTAAGTTTATTCCATGAGCCACTTTGGGTTACCCGTCACCCATCCTGCATCCAAAGCAGGATGTAAATACTTCAAATAAAATAAAATAAAGGCAGTTCTCAACCCAGAACGAACAATCCTCCCACTGAAAGCATGAACGTCAATAAGTCGAATGTATCAGATATCTCAATACTACGCCACAGATAGAAGACAGGACAGGAGCTGTAAAAGTCTTCGTTTCCACAGGTAATCTAGATATATTGTTCAGGATTTCAGAACGAAAGGTGGTGTGGAAATCTGTTTACCCTGGAATCAGATTTGGGAGTCCATCTCTTTATTGTCACAGATCCTTCTCTGTTCCAAATCAATATGCACATTGGTTTTTGAGCATAGGTCTTCCCCTTCACAAAGCCAAGGTTGCAAAATAACAAAATGTCGTCGTTTTCGTTTTAATTCTGCACCCTTAAGCTAGGGGCTGCTGGAAAAGTGAGAACAGAATTGTTTTACAGACAGGCGCGCAATGGATAACATGTGAAAAGAGGACGGTTTGCAGTTGTAAAACAATCATCTCGAGAGGAGCACCTCTTGCGGTGTAATTCCTGCTGTTGCAGAAAGGACGGGAAGGAATGGCGGTTGTAGATACTTCTTTCAGCTGCCTCAGATTCCTTTCACATGAAAGGTTCCCTATAAATCCAAATGAGATGATTGATGGTTATGAGGATGCCGCGGTGCCAAGAGGACTAAGGCGGAGATATTACCTTTCAGAGGAAAGTGATAAAAACTGCAGGCCAGTTCCATTTGCCTGTCTGGGGTGTGCTTGGCACAGAACCAGAGGGAATAAGGCAAAGATGGCTTGCAGTCCCCTTCTGCTGTCAAGGTCTTGGAGCCAGCTTCTGATTGGGATCATTCGCAGCTTGGCTTAGAGCAGCTTTGGAAGATGCCACCAGCAAGTCCTATTTACCCTTCCCCCTGCCCAGACCTGACATAAATATGGATCGCGATCTATAAATGCTGATTTGTGAATATTCGCATTTCAAGTTCTCAGCCTTTCATTTGGACGTTCCTGGTTTTGATGTGTTTAAGTTACAGTGGAGAGAAGAGAAGAAGTCACAATTTCCTGGCAAATCTCAGCTCTGACTCATTCAGAACGTTGAACTGAAATAATGATTTCTAAACTGGGACATTGGATTTGAGTGACGCCTGACTTGCAGTACGTAGAACACAGGGAGTGTGAAGTGAAGAGCAGGAAAGATTTCTACCTAAATTAGCAATCCTTTCCCTCGCTCCTCTCCAGTTTTGAATAAGACTTCCTTTAGGGTATTTCAAGGGTTTTTCATCTCATCCATCTGAGAAATAGACACAAGGTCATACCCTCCCAAATTATAGTGATAAAACACCCGCTTGACTGACACAAATTAAGAGCCCAATCCTGCGCAAAAATAGGCTGGTGGAGCAAATGTCCTGCTGGCACCGAGGCCGGTGCCACTCACTCAGCCACCGGACACCATCCCAGACGCCGGACGCAGGTAGGTGCTACACCAAACAGCGGGAAGGTGTGGGGAGGGAGGGCTGGGATGGTGGGGGAGGTAGTGATTGGCCAGCCAGACCAGGGAGGGGGTGGGGATATCGGTAGCATGCTCTGCTGATATCCTAACCCCCTTCCCGGGCCTGGCCAGCCTTACTAAGCCTCCCCGGATGTGCACCAGCAAAATAGCTGGTGTGCATCTGAGGAGGCCCATTGGGGCTGCTGGGGTCAAATGTCCCTCCCCCCCACTCGAGGTGAGCCCCGGCTCTGCCAGCGTGAGCCGCATCCTGCATATGATGCAGCGGCTGGCCATTTAGGCCAGCCAATGCATCTTATGCAGGATTGGGCTAGACATTTGCTAGATAGCATATCTTCTTCTATTCTACTGTGTGTATCTATTATCTGCATAACCTTACGCGCGCCCCCCCCAATCTGCATCTTCTAGGTGAAATATAATTCAGTTCTTACCCTGATCAGCACATTGTGTCATCCATTCCCACTACCATGTGACGTGGGAACAAGTTGCCAAAGCTTGAGTGGAGCCAGCCCACCTGTCACCTAGTGTGTCACTAGCTGTCTGTTGTGATCTCACATGATAAATGCAAAGGACTGCCCATTCAAATATTTCACAGATAACCATAATTTGTTCAGAGCCAGTGTAAATGTTGCATAATCCATCCTCACCCAGGTCATGCATCCATGCTCACATTGTGCTGTTGTTTTCGGAACTCAGATATATTTGTTTAAAACATTAACCTGGCTGAGGTTGCTCTAATAAGTCAATGTAAACAATTCATTTAGATCCTTGTTCAAAATAGTCCTTCTCTTTTATCAGTACTCAGGATTTCTAACTGACACAAGGCTGAAGTAGATGAAAATGCATGTAACTCACCCACAAATATCTTCCCCCTGATTTCGTTTCCAACACGATGTATGGTCATGAAGTCAAAGAGGTTGTTAAAATCTCTAGGATTGCTTTCAGTAGTCATTTGGAGAGTATTGCTGATTCATGGAGACTCCATGATTCATGGAGATGAACATCCCCCCAAGAAGATCCTGGGCCATGCAGGAACAGCCCGGGAAGGGCGTAGGATCCTGCGGTCGGCCCTATGGGCTGGCCACGAATGTTTACGCAGGATTGGGCTGCCCAAGTCATTTCGTTTAGAATTGTTTTGTTTTAAAGTTGATGGGAAAATACCGTTTACGTTTATCAATTAGCCTATGGTAAAATTGGTTTCATTATAAGTCGTTTTGCTTAAGTCACAGTTTCCAAGAACAACCTATCGACAACTTTAAGTGAGGGCTTGCTGTATACTATGCATATAAATCTAAAAAAGGCTTCCAAAGATATATTATGTATTTCTTTGTTGGATTTATATCCCGCTTCCTCCCCCCAAAGGGGGGGACATATATAAAAAATGTCAATTCATATTGCAGCCTGTAAGCCATTTGTTCAAATGTTGATAACGTTAGAAGGTCCATTGTTGTTAGAATTCAAGATTCCAAACCCTGGTACAGAACAGGTGAGGCTGTTTCTTCGTATCGTCTTCCTTTCTTTACACAATGAAACACCACCTATGTGAAGGTCATTAAATCCTTCTAGTTGAAGATTTGATTTAACGATGTAAAGAAAAGCACATTCCAGTTTGCATTCGTGAAAGGGAGAGCTGCATTATTGGATTGTATCCCTGGGTGATTCAGCAACAAGTATCTTAATTTTGTCCTACTCAAAGATTGAGTACAGTCCCTATTTCCCTTGTGCAAACAGGATCTTATTCAGGGAAAGTTATCCACAGGTGGTACCCCACAATTCTACTATGTTCTGCTTTATAGGGAAGTAATTATTTTCTCTAACCTTTCTATGAAGCAGAACAAAGTAGTGTCTCTGTATATAAACTTCACCAAAATGATCGGGGGGGGGGAGTAGAGAATGTACCAGATCTTAGGGGTAGTACTAGCCGGCAGGCCTACCTGGGCATGTGCTGGGGGCTCAAGGCCTCAGAAGGGCCCACTTCTGGACATTCCCCCCATTGGCTTGCAGGGATAAGGGGGAAAGGAAGCTCCTGTGCAAAATGTGCAAGAGTGTTCCCTCCCTCCCCTTGTTCCCACCAGCCAATGAGGAGGAGAGTTTGCTTCCAAGCGGTAGCCTCATTCTCACCTGGGACCAATACTCTGCCCTCATTGACTGGAGGGGACAAGGGGAATAAGGAAGCCCCCTTGTGAGACTTACATGAGCGCTTCATTTTACTGTTGTCCCTGCTGGTCAATGGAGACTCTCAGCCAGCAGCCCTGCTGCACTGCTGGTAAGTTTGGAAGTGGGTGAATGAATTGGCGAGGAGATGGAGACACCTAAAAACAAATGAGAGTGAGCGAGCAACCAGGTGGAGACCACCTTCGGCAGGCTGGAAGAGTCAGTTGGGATGTAGGGTGCATGGGGGTGCCCCACCACCCACTGCCTGAAGTGACTATTTCAATACACCAAATGAGCTGGCCAGCCTTGAAATGTGCTCTGTCAACACCGCAAGATTATTAAGACACTTGTTGCTAAATTACCCTTGGTAAATATAACCAAAGAAAAAAGACAATAAGCAACACCCACCGTTGTTCTGTCTTCTGTACTCATGTCTGAAATAAGTTTGTAATCTTTAATGTCTCTGATTCAGAGAGCCATCTTCCCTCTTTTATATCAGCCCCATTGATAGAGACTCTTTATGGTCTGCCAAGCTGTCTGCGTGCGGTTTTTAAAAGAACAACAGCAACAAAAACCTGATCATAATTGTCGTAATGCCTTTATTATTTCCTGAAATACAATCTATTAAATGGCTTTTAGAGAGTACCCACACATGGTGGATGTGACTACCTGCTCTGTTTCCCATAAAATTGGTGTTAATTGGCTGGGGGGGGGGCATGGTGAAGAACAGGGAGACTTGGAGCATTTATTAACTGAATTGTATCTCATATAAATACCCAAAGGGAGACTCTTTAGAGAAATGCCACATTTGTAAAAACAAATGAGAAGGCACCAATGAAGGGGGTTTTCTTCTAGCAGTTTGACTGGGATATGTGACCTCGTAAATCCTGATTAATGGCTACTGTGTTTTCATCTAACCCACTGATAATTTGTCTGATGAGCGGCTTGCTCCAGCGACCCAGCAAGTGCCACCAGAAGCCACCTTCTGCCACTGCCGCTGCAAGAGTTAATAATACTTTGGGGATGCAGGTTGAAGGGTTTCTATGTTGTGAAGCCATGATATGTTGCTTCTTCTTCTTCTTCTTCTTCTTCTTCTTCTTCTTCTTCTTCTTCTTCTTCTTCTTCTTCTTCTTCTTCTTCTTCTTCTTTAATAGGTGAAATGATATATAAATGGAACCCAGGCAAGCCTCTGAGATTGTTTTGTTCTTATAACATCTTTAATGCTGTACCAGTTGTTATTATCAAGACCTTTTTCAGATTGTTCAGATGACAAAAGTAATAAAAGAGTTGCTATTTTTCCCCCTTTTTGCTTCCAACCTCATTTCACAGCTCACTGTAAGAGAGATTATTTCTGGGCTCGCTTAACAATTAACTTGAAATGGCTGAACTATCACATTAGAGCAGCAGCGATATAATTGAACTGGCCCCTGAAATAGCAGTTTGGAAAATTGCATATATATATATATATATATATATATATATATATATATATATATATATATATATATATATATATCTTTTTCCCATAAATTTTATAAAAATTATAAATGTTCCTTTTCTTCTTTCCAGAGAAAATCAGTCTGACTTTTGAAAATGCCTGGGTTCTTTTTGGAAGGAATGGGATGGGAATGATGGCATACAAAGAATAAGACAATTACCTTTTCTCCACAAGACAACCATCCGCTCCTATACCACACAGCAAACTGTTTGGAGTTGCCTTGAACTGTCAGAGGAACAGGAAATATCAAAAGAGAGCCTTGTTTTGACAGAGTGTTAATTTGCCTGCAGTTCTGCAAATGGATCCTCCACCATATAGACCACAACTATGCCCAAGTGCAAGGCCTGTGGACTTCAAGCCAATGGAAGTCTTCGCTGTGAGTAAATCACAAGCAGCACCAGGCTTTGCCACAGGTCTTTATTGCCTCATAAATATTGACGCTCTTTACTGGGTCGTTCATTCTGAATAGTGTACAGCTGACAAAAAGTTTTCCTTTTATCCTGTCCCTTTCAAAAGGAGGATGTTAAAGCTAGGGGGCTGTGTACTTGTGTTTTCAGTACTTGTCTTGTACTGCTGTTTGTGTTTTACTACTACTACGGCCGGCCATATCTACACCATAGTAGCACCTCTACTAAGCACCTCACCTGGCAACTGTGAGGGGAGATTCTTTAACAGAGAACCGTCAGCACCCTCACAAAAGTACGATCCCCTGGAATCTGGGAAATGATTGGACATAAAACCAGTCAACGTTTGTTTGGGTGAAATGACCTAACTGAGATTTTGGAGGCAGAGGACTTGGGTGTTATGACTAGAGATTTCTGCTCCTTTCACACAAACAGCATAAGTTGATACAACTCTCTTTTTTTTAAAGAATACTTTATCATTTCATATACATTTTATATACATAAAAACAGACAATACATAGAAAGAAAAAAGAAAGAAAAGTACAGAATAACATAAAAAAGAAAATATCCAGATTAGCCACCAACATTTATACTTAAAACAATTCTTATATACCCTGCCTAATTGCAGAGTAATCTATTTTTCTTATACTCTTATATCAACTAACCTATCAACTAACCTAATACTGTACTGCCAACTAAAAACGACCTCAATTTCTTACCATTCATCCTACTCAACAAAGCAAGTTGATACAACTCTTGAAGGATATTCCAGAATATTTCAGGATTTTATCTATTTATTTTTATTTTAAAACATTCATCCCACACCTTTCTCCACTAAGAAAGAGGTAACCAAGGTGGTTAACCATCTATCGAAAACAATATTGAAATACAATATCAACAATAAAATAATAAAAAGAACAAGTAATAAATAGTCACAGATCAACAATAAAAAGCACACAGACTTCTCAATATAACAGAAAAAGCGGAACAGAACTGCAGGGTCTTCAGTTTATGATTTACATGCAAAATCTGCTGGAGAAAAAAAACATTGCTCATGTCAACTTCAACATGCGGCAAATATGTACTGTATAAATGAGGCCCAAAAGAACTCAAACTACATTTTTAGGACTGCACGGTTTAATTGGTTTGTTGATTAATTACATTGGTTAAGATTGCAACCCATATAGACTTATTTGGGAGTAGATCCCATTGAACTGAACGGGACTTACTTCTGAGTAGACACGCACAGGATTGAACTGTAAAACTTTAATTAGAGATTAACAGTTTGTCCTAGATTAAGGATCGAACTACTGTACATGTGATGCTTAGTTGTGTGCATGTTTTCATTAATGGTTTGTTTATTATTCAGTGAGCTATGGGAAACTGAAATTTGATTGGATATTTACTTGGGGCCAGAGCGACCAGATACAATGGAGGACAAAGTGCCTATACCTTTAACCATTGTATAGATGCAGGCATTTTGGCAGGTGCAGTTCATCATGGAAGGGTGCAAAAAGCTTCACCTGCCAAAATGCCCTGTTCTATACAATGGTTAAAGGTATAGGCATAGGTATAGGTTAAAGGTATAGGGACTTTGTCCTCCATTGTATCTGGTCACCCTGCTTGGGGCTGACCTAATTGCTTTCCCCATGTGCCATTTTTCTTATCAAAATATGTCCTCTGAGCCACGTTTTGCTCCACATGGGGAAAACTTTGCACACAGAGCAAAAGGCATGATTTTGATAAGAAAAATGGCCGACAGGCAGGTATGGTCCAACGAGATCCATTACCTGATGCCACCATTGGCAGAGCTGCTGTCTCACCCCAAAAGAAACCCAGGGAAAAAAAAAAACCACAGCCACTTACCTCTCTCCTTCCTGCACTATCTCTTTTGACAAAACAGGAAGTGCAGGTCGTGTTTGGAACTCCCAGCATAGAGAGAGGTATCAGCTCCATCCTCTCTGGACCAGATGTGATGAAAACGAAACTTTCAAAATGCATGGAATGAAAAGGGGTGGGTGGGCTTTTCATTCTAATAGAGGCGTCGCTCCGGTAGGGGCGGGGCCCTAAGTTTTGCTCCGTCCTAGTCCCTTTACTGAGCGAGCAGGAGGCGGCCCCGCCTCCTCACTGTCGGAGCCATTCCCGTGCGGAGAAAGCAGCAGGCAGGGTCTCTTGCCTGCTGCTTTCTCCGCAGGGGAATGGCTCCGACAGTGAGGGGGCAGGGACGCCTCCTGCTCGCTCGGTAAAGTGACTAGGACGGAGCAAAACTTAGGGCCCCGCCCCTACCGGAGCGACGTCTTTTCATTCTAATTTATACCCAAAGTTGAATGATAATTTGTTTTTCAGGAAGAAAATATTGTGGCTTTCCTTATGCTATAAGGAGACAGTACTGAGTTTGAAATCAGGGTCAACAGCTTTTTAAAATCTTCATATTGCACAGTACTGACGGGTTTTGAACGCATTTCTTTTTTAAAGTTTTTTTTATTACTCTAATAGAGAATAGTTTATATTCACAAAGTTTATGAAAAAGAACATATGAAAGATGTGTTCTAACAATATGGATGCTTTTGCTTTTTAAATTTTAAGTTATCTTATACTTGGAGGAAGATGTTCCTTGCTTTCAGTTTCCTCAAAAAGGCACCTTCGTTGAGGTTTTACAGCATAATCTTTTAGGTCACAATGCAATTGAAAACTAAGCATTAATAAGTCTCATTGATGTCAGAGAATGAGGCTCAGGCATACCGGTAAATCTTGTCCATTGAAAGCAGGGTGCTTTCCGGTGGTGCGAAAGCTGGGATGCTGTCGCGTGCTGACGAGATGCTGCTCTCAGGGGCTCTGAGAGGGGGGGGGGGTTAAGGGGGTACAATCGTACCCAGGCCCAGGTCCAAAAAGGGGGCAAAAAGGAGGCCCTGGAGCAAAAAAAGGGGGCCCCAGGAGGAGCCAAATTCACGCAGAGGCAAAACAAAGGTGGAGCGAAGGCAAGTAGTTCTGCAAGACTCCGTTACACTGGAGTCAGCGGCCCCTCCCCCTTGCTGTTGGAGCCATTCCAGCAGCAACAGGGGAGTGTCCTGCGTGTTGCCTTTGCTGCCAGAATGGCTCCAACAGCAAGGGGGAGGGGCCGCTGACTCCAGTGTAACGGAGTCTTGCAGAACTACTTGCCTTCGCTCCACCCTTGTTACGCCTGCCGAGGAAAGGGGCCCAAAAGAAACTTTGTACCCCCTGATAAAATTCCTCTGAGTAGCCCTGGCTGCTGTCATAAACTGTCATACAGTTCCACTGTCATAAAATGGCTGCCAACAGAGCCCAGACTGCTCCATTGGTGGCCATTTTGGGAGCACTGCCGCGCAAGGCTGCAGCCCTTCCAGTTTTTTGACGGAGCTGTCTACACCCACCGGAGCAGGTAAGGTAAGGCAGTGGCGGCAGCGGGGAGCGGGTGAAACAGGGTGGGGAGGGGGAGAGGAGGGAGCAACACTGGGCAGGGAGAAGGTTGTAACGGGGGTGGGTAGGCTGCGAGAGGGGGTGAATGGCACATGCCGGATCCTATCCCTTCCCTCAGCAGCCTCCCCACCCCCCTTTCTCTCCTCGGACTGGTGGTAGCGAAATCGCTACTGAAATCCCCTTTCCCTGCTGAAGCCTCCTGATCCCCCCCCCCCCGCTGGATACAACACACCCATTTTTGGTGCAGCTGCACCACTGAGGGGGAGCATAGGATTCAGCTGTCAGTGCAATTGAAGAAACTATGAAAGGAGCACCGTAAGGGGATTTCCAAAAATATAATGCAGAGGTAGCAGCAGTGGATTTGAGGCAGCATCGGGCATTTGTTCCGGGTCGCACCATCCCTTGACAGTTGTGTCCAAGAAATCATTCTATTGAGCCTTTTCACACAGTACATTTTCAGGGGTATTCCTAAGATTCCTTAGGGTATATCTAAAATATAAAGTGTGAATGTGACAACGTGATGTTTGCAAAATAATAATAATAATGTATATCACACATGAACACTCATCACAGAGTTGTTGTTGGCTGTGGCTCCCTGTTGAGGTTACATTTGGCAACCCAGGGAGTCTTGCTGTGCGCAATGGCACTATTCATTAACAGGTGCTTGCAGGTATTCATTTTATTTGGATCACACAAAACTTTCCTCTCTTTTAGCTTCTAGAAGCTGTTTCCAATGCTAAAGGAAAGATAAGACACTACCAGCTGTTTAGTAATTATAGGACAAATTATGATGGAAAGCTGGCTCACAATGCTTCCAGAGTATGACATAATCTTGATTGAGATAGATCGTATACAGTACTGAGAAAGAATCATATACAGTACGTAGCCCAATCTACACAGTCTGCCAGCTTACATATCCCTGACCTGATCTACATAATCAGTCCATTGGAAGCATGAAACAGAGGTATCTTCAGTGGAAACAGAGGTATCTCTAGCCCAAAATGTACTAGGGGCACACCCTCAACTTTCTGTCCCCCTCCTCCCTTCTGCTCCCCTTCTATATTCCTTGCCGCCGCCAAAGGCGTCGGTGGCGATTGGGGGGGGGGGCGCAAATTCAACCTTCCGCCCCGGGCCCGTCCTCCCTTCTGCTCCCCCTCTATACTCCCTGCTGCCAGTGGTGTTACTGTTCACATATTCCGTTACAGCAAGTGCAAGCTATTTATTTAAATGGATTTAATGTCCTTTCATCGAGCCAGTGCTTTTACATGGGAGTAAGCCCCATTGACTATAATGGGACTTACTTCTGAGAAGACATGCATAGAGTAGGTTTTCTCTGTGCTAGGTGCAAGGGAGTGACAACAGGAAACAGGTTATCTTGTTGTCTTGTGCTCCCTGAGGCATCTGGTGGGGCCACTGTGTGATACAGGAAGCTGGACTAGATGGGCTTTTGGCCTGATCCAGCAGGGCTCTTCTTATGTTCTTATGCCTGCAAATCACTTCCCTTTTAGATCTTTGAGCAAAAGAGCCAGTGCTTTTAGATGTAGAAGAAACTTAGCCTGTTTTAAGAAGTTAAGATGGTCTGTGTGATTTAATCTTCTTGTCCTATTGTCTGTGGCAGTGGGGAACTGATTGCATTTTTCTCCTTCGTTTACCATTTTCTTATCCTCCCCCATGCATTATTTCTCGTGAGAGCTCACATGATCTTTGGTCTTGGACGTCACTCAACTGTAGTTGAAGTGATGAGAATGAGAATGAATCATGACAAACATTGTGAAACGTTGGATGAAATCGGACAGAGGAAAGCACATGGATGAAACTTGAAATGTGGTTATAATTGAATACAGTTGAAAGAGCAAAGCGATGAAAGTCAAGTGGATGAAGGTCAAGGTATTGCTTATGTAGGGTGGCTCTATGTGTGTGTGTGTGTGTGTGTGTGTGTGTGTGTGTGTGTGCGTGCATGCGTTTAAATACACAATGTCCGGGACTCGGGGAAAGCCCCATACTTACCCGGAACGCTGCACGGGAACCAGGCAACAGCAGCAGATGCCGGCATCAAGGAAGGAATCCAGGATGGTACCGATTCTGAAGAGAGACTCACCACTGCCTGTCAGGCAGCAGACTTGGTGGGATTGGATCAGAGCCTGGAGAGGCGGGACCAGGGGGCTGGGAGGGGTATATAAGGGATGCCTGGCCAAGGATGAGTCAGTTGCGAGCAGGCTGGCTGGAGAATAGGAGCCACAGCCAGGCAAGCCTCCTGCAACTGGCTCCTGGAGGTGGAATTGGGTGTGGCAACCCACTCCCCTGGGGTCCCTCTGAGGCCTCTTCTAAGGCATCCTGATATGCCCCTGCGGGCTCAGCCTGGAGGTCTCCCCAGAGTCTGATGCCCCCTAAGACTCGGGGTTGGCCCTTGACACCCCACTGCTGGGGTCCCCGATCTGGACCCCCTTACACATGAACTGGACATGGTTCAGACACTGTTAAATATTTTTTAAGTCCTGTTGATTTCAATAAGAACATATGAGTCCTGCTGGATCAAGCTAAGAGCCCATCTAGCCCAGCATCTTGTTTCCTATAATGACAAACCATTTGCCTTTGGGAAGCCAGAAAGCATGACATAAAAGCATGGCCCCTCTCCCCCTTGCTGCTCTGCCACTGATTTTCAGAGACATACTGCCATTGAATCTGGTGGTAGCAAGTGATTCTATGCTTGTGTGCTATGCACATGGATGTGCAGAATATAGATAGCAATGAATATATATATATAAAAACTTTTTATATCACTAGTTAAATATGCCTGTGCAAAAAACACTCCCACTGGTTGATCATATTGCAAATTTCACTGAATTTAAGGTCAGAAGGAACCATTAGAATAATCTAATCTCACCTCCTGCATAACGCAGCTGTAGAGTTTCTGCAAAGATTTGCACAGGTTTGATAGGATTAAAGGACACGCTTTATACTTCCTGCTTTGCAGTGATCGTAGGCCAATGATTTTCTTTTTCGCCAAGCGACTTTCTTTCTTCCACAGAAGAAAATCAGAGCCTCTGAGGTAGAGCTCGTTTGCAGACTTAAAATTAACATTAAAATCCCTCACATACTCCCTTAAAAATTATGTGCTGCTTTATGTGCTACACACACACACACACACACACACACACACACACACACACACACACACACACACACCCCAAGTCCTCACACACACACACACACACACACACACACACACACACACACACACACACACACACACACACCAAGTCCTCACTTAAAGTTGGTGATAGGTTCTTCTTGGAAACTGCAACCTAAAGTGAAAATACTTATAATGAAACCAATTTTCCATAGGCGAATTGATAAATGTAAATGTTTCTATGGCATTTTCCCATCAACTTTAAAACAAAATGACATCAAACGAAACAACTTTAAGTGAGGACTTCCTCCCTCCCTCCCTCCCTCTCTCTCTCTCTCTGTAGTTTTCTTGTGTGTGTGTGTGTGTGTGTGTGTGTGTGTGTGTGTGTGTGTGTGTGTATATGTATATGTATATAAAATCATATTTCAAATACGAAATGAGTAAGAAACCCATTTCTTCTTTTGCAGTGATTAATTTAAAAAGTCCCCAAGACAGTCGCTGCTATTCTTTGCCACCAGAAAAATCAAAAGGGAGACGGGAGAGAAGAGAGAGAGAGAGGGAGAGAGAGAGAGAACCACGTGGGGGCATTTAGCTTACAGCTATGAGACAGTTCTGCACTCTCTCCTAATAACCTTGACCTGCTTTTCCTGGCTCAGCAGTAGCAGCTGTGTCACATCGGCTTAGCATCTGTTTATCAATCTAACAGTGCAATCCTGATTCCTGCTTCTGTCCTCTTTAGTGCCCAGGATATTAAAATGACTGAATGAATGCCACAGAGTTGGTGAAACGGGAGTAGATCTGTGAAAACAAAAATGGAGAGAAAAAAATGTTTGAAGGTGAACTGGTTTGGAGAGATGCCATTTTATTTTCAGAGGGTTTATGACAGCTCATCACTATTTAGTGGGAGGAAATAGTTATTTTGCTGGGTCAGACTGAGTTTCAAATGAGAAATTCTTGGAGTTTTGCCGTACAATGTGTGCCTACTAGATCTTCAAGATGTAACAGTACCTAATAGATTGCAGGTCGTTTCTCCTGCACCGTCTTTTGACAGACACTTTCAAAGCTGTATCTGCCTCCACTGAATGAGCAATTGGAGAGAGCCAAATTATTTTGGAGTCAGCATTCATTAATGAAAAGTGGCAGGGGGAAAAGCAAGCCCTGAAGGTGGGGGGGGGGAGAGGTTTAAGCCTCCTGCCCATGCTGTTGCCTGATTCTCTTCCCACCAGCCACCTTCTTCCAATTCTCAAAATTGTTGTTTATCTAGTGAATGGTAATGGACCTCAGCATAACCCCATTGTTTCATTGCTAATGCTAGCCTAAGGGAAAGCCTTGGATCGGAGAGGCAAGGAACTACGGTACTCCCCTATGGCCCAAGCCATTCGAATCTTGGTCCACAGGCCTTCTCTGCAGCTCTTTCAAAAATGGCAATTCATCTTTCATGAGTTTATAACAGCATCTATATAATTACTGAGACCCATCTTAAGCAACCAGGAGCATCATTCTAAGAAGGGCAGTACTATTCTTTATTTCGGTTATTTTTCACCCCTCCTTTGGACTCAAGAAAGCCCTCAAGGTGGCTTAGAAAAAAGAAAACCACACAATAAAATCGCTGCCCGATTTCTCCCTCGGCTACAGCCAGGTGGAATGGCTGCAGGTTGACCCAGGGAGGAGGCAGATGTCAACTGGGATTATATTGCTTCATAATATGCTCGAAATGGGAAAAACCCCATGCTGAGTTCTCTCTCCATAATGTTTAGACACACATATACCCAAGCCATTTCACAATATTTACCCACCTCTGCTACCAGCAGCCAATTATGTGGAGCAAAGGTAAACAAACAAGGTGATTACATGGGTAAATGTGCCCACAAGTTTGAGGGGGAATGAAAACTCAAAATGGGGCTACTATTTTGGAAACAGTCCCACATTGAGCATAAATCCTGTCTAAGGGTCACTCACAGAAAACAAACTTCTTTTTGTGTGTGTGCATGCAGTGAAATGGACACATATTTCCCTGATTATCTACATTTGGTATTTATACAATTTCCTACGTGTAGTCACTTCTATGAAAAAACTTCATAATGTGGGCTGTAACTCTGTAATGTGGGCTGTAACTACACAAAGAGTTTCCTACACTTCTAACTCTTCATGTTAAACTGTGGGGAAAAAGGGGACTAGACTAACCTTCTGTTTGCTATCCCTGCTGGGGCCAGGAACAGACAGAACTGAGAGAGGCTCCGTTTTCTGTCTAGTAATAGTTAACGGCCCAATCCTAATGGTAGCGCCAGTGGAATGCACGTTCTGCTGGCGCAGGCTACCACGAAGCAACTGTAAAGTGCTTTGCGGTAGCATAAGCAGCCAGCATGCCGGCGGGAAGGCCTTCCCACATATGCCGACAGACATTGGGAGGCCAGAGCTCCCAAGCTGCCAGAGCAGTTAAGTCTGGCACAAGAGGTGGAACAGGGAGGAGGGTGGGGAGGGGTGGAATGGGGTGGGGAGAGGGTGGAACAGAGAGAAGATAGGGCAGAGATGGACAGATCAGACCCGGGCAGGGAACAGGTTTGGCAGTGGCGGCACCCGCCGAATCGAAATCCCATTCCCGGGCCTGATCTGCTGCATGGGTCAATGCGGACTTGCACCAGCAACATCACTGGCATAGGTCCGAGTTGACCTATAGCGGCTGCTGGGGCTTACCCCGGGGCAAGGGGACAAATGTCCCCTTACCCTGCCTGAGGAGACCTCTAGCAACCATAATTTCCCCACAGGATGTTCCCCGAGGCCGCACCGGCACCACTGCATCGCCGTGCAGGGGGTTAGGTAGGATTGGGCTGTAAGACATTCTTTCACTTTTATTACTTTGTATTGATTTAGGGCACAATCCTGGAAACTCTGATGGCGATGGAACGAGCATTCTGTCTCCGGATGACATCGCAAACGTGCCATGAAGCACGTTTGCGATGCCTCGGGAGTAAGGGAGGCTGGCGCAAGGCCGGCCTTCCTCACTCTGGCACCGGACCAGGGTGCAGATTGCGGCGAAAGGTAAGAGCTCCATTGCCGGGCGCATGGGCGGTCCAGCCAGGCGAGGGAGGAGGCCATTGGCCTAGTCGGCCTGGGAGGGGGAGGGGGATGGTGTCGGCCATATCCCCGTCCCTGCCGGGCCGGCCG
Source organism: Plestiodon gilberti rubricaudatus (assembly GCA_026170595.1). Taxonomy (NCBI): domain Eukaryota; kingdom Metazoa; phylum Chordata; class Lepidosauria; order Squamata; family Scincidae; genus Plestiodon; species Plestiodon gilberti. The sequence continues at coordinate 141,159,510 of JANXHW010000001.1, read as the reverse complement.
GACCATTACATGGCCTCCTCTACTTCCACCAGCTATTTAACTGGTGGAAATCCGAGGAGTCCGATTGGGCTGGCCTGGATTTACACCCAGGGAAGGGGACGAGTGTCCCCTTCCCTGAGTAGACCTCCAGCCCAGAGTGTGCCAGGCAGCCAGTGCACAGGATCTGGTGGGCGGCCCTGGGCCGCCGGCTGAATCCTTACGGTGGATTGCGCTGTCAGTAACTTTATGCATTGTTGATTTTGTTTGCTACCAATCACAGCAATGGGAAGATGGAGTATAATTTAATACTATTTTATTGCTATGTGCAACTTTATCTGATTGTTGACTATTTGCATGGTTTTACTGTGCTTTTGAAGTTTTGATGTTGATATTTTCATCATTTGTACACTGCTTTGGAAATCTGAACTGAAAAATCATTTATAAATCTTGTAAATACATTAAACAAACAAACAAACAAACAAACAAACAAACAAACAAACAAACAGAAAAGTGGGGAAAGCCCCCCAAATAATTAAATGTATGGTAGTACATGCTGAGCAAATTCTGTGGGCACATCTACAGTACACTGCATTTGGCCTAATTTTCTTCTGAGGATGCTTTTTTAATGAATCTAGGAAACACTTATATTACTCCTGTGAAGCACAGAAACATAAAGTGTGTGGAGCAGATTGCACTGCACACAGAAGCCTTGCGATCTGCATGCCCACATTGCTGATGTGAAGGGATAATGGAAAGGGGCCTGAGTCGGCACCATTGTAGCATAGAATTTGTTTATTTTTATTTATCTGGGCATTTGTATGCTGCCTTTCCACTGTCTGAGAGGCCCTCAAGGCGTCTCACATTCCGTTCAAAACACAGGTTGACAGAGTTCAGCTTTAAAAAATGCAGCAGGTGAAGGTGACAATAATGATTCTTGCCTTGCTGGCTTTTCTTCTTCTCCTAGACTGGACTCCTAGATTTCAACAGGGGCAGACGCAGTTGGCCCCTGAAGTGGTAGACTTGATAATTTAGAGACATTCTGTTATGGGGGCATTTGTCAAAAATATTAAAGAAACAATCATGTGTAGATGTGCCCTCAGGTCAGTTGAGGATGTTAGAGGACAGAAAGGTTTGAGATTGCTGTTCAGATTTATTTATTTATTTTATTTTTCACATTTTTTATACCGCCCTTCCTCCAAGAATCTCAGAGTGGTGTACATATTTCCTCCCCTCCTTTTGTCCTCACAACAACCCTCTGAGGTAGGTGGGGCTGAGAGATAGTGACTGGCCCAAGGTCACCCAGGAAGCTTCGTGGCTGAGGGGGGATTTGAACCTGGATCTTCCAGGTCTAAGTCCGACTCTGCATCAGTATGGAAATCGAAGTTGTGTTTTGAACCAGTTCTCCTTCCTCTTGTCTATTGATATGGACCCCAAAAACAATGCCAGGACCAAAGCTTTTCTGCATATTCTGGAAATAACATTGGAGTCATAGAACTGGGTCATGACTTTCTGAAGGACACAGCCAAAGTCGGAAGTAGGACTGAGTTTTCTGCTATCTTCTCAATGGAAGCAGTAATAATACTTGCATTTGTATTGCACTTTCAAGCGTTCAAAGGGCTTCACAGGGATTGTCTTGATGGAGTTCTTGCAAAGTATTATTATCCCCATATTGTATCTATGACAGGCTTGTCCTCCAAGGGCTCCTAGTGAGAATTCATAGCAGAGGCAAGATTTGAACTGGGAAAGTCCTGAGTCCTTAGAGCTCTGTCTCAAAGGCACTACATGATATCTGCTCTCGCTGATCAGACTAGCTCCTACATTGCTACTGGGTACATGTGTAAATTCTTATTGGGTACATGTGAATAAAAACACAAAACACCACATTTTGCATTTTAATTCAACATTTTTTTTTTTAAAAAACCCACCATTTTCAAACACTTCTACTGATATCCCTTCCAGAAAGTTTAGTGTAACATCCCTCAAACCCTGGCATAGTTTTGCAATGCTTAGTTAGCATTCTTTTGTGTGTCTCCAATTTGAAGTACTTACGTAACGACACAGAAAGACAGGGGCAATTCATGTAAGAAAATATGTCATGGAGAGAATGTACGTTTTGGGGAACTGAGCACAGTTTGGCATGAATGAATGAAGCCGAGGGATTCTTTGACCATGCAGAAACAGCTCTCCGTCCGTTGAAACAGCATTAACAAGGAGAAGAAAGAAAGCACCACTCTAGACTCTTCTCTGCAGTAGAGGCCATATCATCACATTAATTCTTAAGCATAGACCTGCCAGCATTTGAGGCTGCATGTTTCAGAAACGCTAGAGGCTGTTTTTGCCTTGTCTGTCCTGGGAGAGGGGTAAGGCGGGAGCATATGGAGACAGTGTGGTCAGCTTGATTGACTTTTGTATTTTTATTTTATTTTTTGCCACACTTGTATGGGTATGTTGAAAGCAAAAATATACATGTCACTTAAATTTTGAAAGCCTGGAGTCGTCTTGGTTTTGTGTTTGCAATGTGTTTGCTTGTGAAAATACATAGAGTCCCAGCATAAGTTAGCCTGGTGTCCTCATGCTGATAGAGCAAACTGTTTATAATCATGTGTGCATCGTGCACCAGGAAAGCCTTTGGACGAGTTCCACGGTAATACAAATTGATATGCTTGTTGAGTACCATTTGTTTTGGCTGGGTTTTCTGATTGCAGAGACGGTGGGAAGAAGGAACGCCTTCAGGGTTGTACACAGGCAGCATTTTCAAGAACTTGTCAGCATATCTTGATTCAAGGCAACCATCGCTTTGCCAAACGAAAAGGCAGGCTGCACAAGCACAAGATCACATGATGGCAAAACTGTTCTGGGACTGCATCTCTCAAACTACCCTTATCTGCAAGTTGAGAACCACTTGACTGAGTGATCCACCATACAAAAACACTCTATCACATTGACAGTCAGTCTGATATCTTGGAGAAGGACCTTACTTCACTTTCCAAGCTAGTTTTTGGTACATAGTAATTTTTAATGTGCTTTCAAACACACACACACACACACACACACACACACACACACACACACACACACACACACACACACACACACACACACACACACCCCTGCAGGTTGCTGTGATACAATCCAAGAACTTTTTCCCTAATGACAGATGCAAAACACCTATGGTTTAAAAATTCTTTCTGAAAATGTGTGTGTGTGTGTGTGTGTGTGTGTGTGTGTGTGTGAGAGAGAGAGAGAGAGAGAGAGAGAGAGAGAGAGAGAGAGAGAGAGAGAGTCAAAACTGACCCTTTAGATCAAGGGTTCTCAACCCCTTTCTGACCAAGTACCACCCCCGGCGCCACTCTCCTGCTGTGTACCACCGGAAATGACTTGCGATGACATCATCACCAGTTACTTCTGGGTTTTCAGGTTATTGGAGGCCAGAAAACGCAGATAGGAGGCTCTGGGTGGGTGGGAGGGACCTTCTCAGTGTTCCCTAGAGGCTCAGCCAAAGGCAGGAGTCTCTCTGGCATGAAAACACGCCCCCAGAAGTGCCGTGTCAGAGTGGGGTTCCGGCGGTCCAAGTACCACCAGCAGTCGGCCAAAGTACCATTGGTGGTACTAATACTGTACCACTGGTTGAGATCCCCTGCTTTAGAGTACAGTGATGCCTTTTCTTTTCTTTTTTTCCTAATAGAATGGTATGAACTGAGAAATTTACCTCTGTGTCAGTATTGCTGGCAAATAAACACATCATGTCATACTAGGCACAGAGAACATTCCTTGTTTTTTCCCCCCTTGTCTCAATGTGTATTTTCCCTCCATCACCTAATGGGAGGAATCTGTAACAGTATTGACCAGGATTCTGTGAACAGAATGCTGATTGTCCGTGGCACAAGAACTGGACGCTCGCAGATGCTCTGTGACAGCCCACTAACCCCTATTTCTCCTATTGATCGGCTTGTACTCTGGTGAACTCCACCACAGAAGGCCTGATGCACTGCCAGCCCAGCCAGTTCTTTGCTTCTGCCTCTTTGCTGCCAATGCCACAGTAGCTCCTGTCGGAGGTAAGGGTACTGTGGCATCCTTGTGTCATGTGTGTGTGTGTGTGTGTGTGTGTGTGTGTGTGTGTGTGTGTGTGTGTGTGTAGTGTCCTTGGGGCATCTCCCCATGTTTGGGGGCGGTGCCTGTCGCTGTGTTGCTCATTCCTAGCAGTGTCTGTCAGTTAGTATGAAGCAGTTTCAGGTTCCTGCTGCCTAGGAAGAGATTTAGAAATATCCAGAATGATCCGTTTCCCCCCCCCTCCCAATTGCTAAAGGGTGAAATACTGTACTACCTTTTCTGCCAGCACGAAAGAAAAGGCATACACATCTTTCTCCACAGCTAAACGAAAAGCACAGTCGTACCTAGAAAACAAAATCCATAAATAGTGAGATCAGGGTTTTTCTTAATTTGTTTCTGATGAAAATAAATTAGTCTTGTGTCCAGTCCCCCTGCCACTATGGAAAACAATTAGGACACGATTCAGCCAAAGTTAAGAATGTGTGTGTCCCATTGGTTTCCGTGTGAAAGGTAAGTACTGTGTAACAGTACTTACCTTTCTCCAATTTAATTCCATGGGCCTTGTTTAATTTGAGCTGGCCCATAAGCTTTAGTATTTGGCTAGAAGCAGGTAATATTTGACTCGAGCAGTAAAGTGTCACGTATTGCAACCTAGAAGTTAAACTTCGCCACTGAAAAGGAAAACAAGGCCTCCTGCATTTGCTACTGACTTCCTGCAGTTTATGAAACCTCTTTGCGCTCCCATTCAGTTCCAATGTGTGTGGATGAGAGCTAACAAGATGGAGCACATAATTATTTTTTATGGTTAATGAACTCAGAGCAATGAATGATTGTCCACACGAATAACAAAGGAATCAATATTAGGTGTCAGACCAAAAATGTGAACTAATACTGGGTATGCTGCAGCCACTCCATGAAAGCATAGCATGTGCTTAATTCTCTGATGGATATCAGCAGGACTTTTAGCATTTTTTTAAAAAACCTAACAAAAACGTTACAGAGAAATAACGTTTTACAAAAATACAGTCCTTTCAAGTTTGATACACTGACAATGAGCATTCCAGGATTAAACAAAAGGCACTCATTTGTCCATCCGCCCGACACATCACAATTTGAGTTGCTGAATTGGTTCGTTTGTTCATCTCTGTGGCTTCCAAAGGTTTCAAAATCCATTTCTTAATTGTAGGTGATTTAGAATTTTTCCAGTTATGGGCTTGCATGGTTCTTACCACAGTTAATAAGTTCCGTATTAGTAATTTTCAGCACAATCCTATGTGGTCTACTCAGAACTAAGCTCCATTTTTTTCAATAGGATTTACACCAAGGGAAGTGTGTATAGGCTTGCAGACTTTGTCTTACATGTTAAATCTACAGATATACTATGAAACAGAATGAACAAAGAATTCATTGGAATAATATAATTTTCCATTTGTGAGACAATTCTAAATTTTGGACTTAAAAAAGGCCTGAGCAAGTATTATAATTCATGAGCTTTTAAATTCTGGCATCTGTTTGACTTTTATGGTTGTTTTATACTCCACCAATGACATTCTATGTTTTATGGCTTTTTATGTTTTATTTATACACTGTTTGGTATTTTTTTTTAAGATAGGAAGAGATTTTAGAGAGAGGTCTACAGATTTCAAATAAATCCAGTATCCATTTTGTCATGGCACCCAACTGTGGTAAAATAGCTGGTTTTCTCTCTTCATCCAGAACCGTTTTTATTGCATGCCTATTGGCCCATTCTTGCGTTTATTGTCTTTATTCTCAGGTAATGAATTTGGATTTGGACCGGTATGATATTAATCCAGATTGGGATCATCTTTCTGCCTTTTTCAATACTCTCTGGAAGAATGAGGAAAAACAATCCACCCTTTTATCAAAATGTCAGCTATCCTAATGCTATGTACAAAAAGTGTTGGGGGATAAACAATCTATATGGGGCAAACTTTTGCGTGCCCTCTCCCTTTGGCCCGATGTGGATAGGCATGCATGAGGTAGGGAATCTGTTCCTTCCATTATGTTTGTTGTAAAATGTATTACTCGCTAAGAAATATGTTAGGACAGTTGCACAAAAAAGTAAAAAGCTCCCCTCTCACTTGAAGCTCCCCCTCCTGTTGAATTACATTTCAGACTTTGTTACCTTGGTCACATAATGGGCCTGCTGTCACAGGCAGGACACGACGTAATTCAACATGACACATGGCAAGGAGAGATGTGTTGAAATACCTGAGACTATTAGATCCAGGCAGCCTCCTGTTAAAGTTTTTTACTGCCACATAAATATTCTCCTAGCTGACTATAGTCTCAGAGGGAGAAATACTGTACCCCATTAGAGCAAACACAAGAGCTCAGGTAGAAAGTAGAGCTGTATGCAGAGTACTGAGTAATGACTGCCCTCCTAAAGATGTCTCCTTCCCTTCTTAATGCACCTCAAGCGAAAGGGGGAGAATTGCTGCTACATTACTAATGCTCTTGGAAATAATAGAAATAGCCCCTATAGATCACATGTGGTAAGGACAGGGGCAGACAAAACACATTCTGGGTAAATACTGTTGCTTACTCTGCCTATTCTCTATTCTCTTCCGGATTACTTGTATATCCATAGCACGTGCATGATGCATAAATGCGTCCACACACAAACACAAGCACACACAAGTAGGCAGTGGTGTATCTAAGGTAGGCAGGTAGGGCACATGCCCTGAGCACCACTTGAATGGGGGCGCCACTGAGCAGCAAGAACAAGAAACGTTTCATCACTGTCCACCCCGGGCACAGGAGGTAAAGGGGAGCAGGATGCACAGCGGGCAGCACCACCGCCCAAATTTTCACTGAGGCTCAGAGCGGCGAGCGAAGCTCTGTGTTTGAAGGGTCTGCCCACCCTTGCTTTGGTGCATTTCCAGATCATGGCACCTCAGAAGCAACTGGCAGGGATGCGATGACATGTGACATCATCACGTCACCGCCAACCTACTTCCGGGTCAGCACGCACACCTGGCGCCATTGACCCCGCTGCCACCCTGGGTGCACTCCCCCTACTCCGGGAAGCCGCTGCAAGTAGGGGAAGGGCCATGGCTTAGTGGTAGAGCAATGCTTTGTACACAGAAGGTCCCAGATTCAATCCCCGGCACCTCCAGGTAGGTCAGAGAAAAACTCCTGCCTGAAACCTTGGAGAGCCACTGCCAGCCTGTGTTTACAATACTGACTCAGGTGAACCAAGGATCTGACTCAGTACAAGACAGCTTCCTATGATCCTACTGTTTCTTTGATTCATAGGAAATAAATATATGGAGCCTTGAGACTCAGATCTAGTCTAAATAGTACAATTCACCATGCTATTAAAAATATCATGCAATTTAATTTTAAAAAAGGGGGATAACCCGTCATAAGAGAACGAAACCATTCCATGAAATAATCACCTAGCCATGAGGAAAGTATATTGCTTAGACTGAATCTTAGAGCCGTTCTTCAAGCTACACAGATCAATGTGATAGGATTCTGGATCACTTCAGACTGCAGGCAGGGGCTGATAGGTTTTCATGCCTTTCTAGTAAAAAGCTCCTAGCGTGTAGTAAATTAGCAGAGCAAAGAGAAGCATGTAGCAGAGTACTCTACTATTTGAGTATACTACAGCCTATGTCAGATGACTAATCTGTGTTCAGTGAAGGTGTGGAAGAGGGAGCAGTCCCACTGGCCCTGACCCAGTTAAACCTCAAGTCCGAGGTCAAGACATCAAGCCTTCTTCAGATTTCCTGTCACTGTGGAGAGTGTTCATGCGGTTACAAAAGGTCTGGGAGCATGCTGACAAGTGGCACTCCAGACCGCCATTTCCCCCCACACTCCAGGGCTCTCCCCTTGGAGCAACATTTAAAGAAGCAACCCCTATTCCCCGAAAGAGACTTGCACTGTGATGTGGAACCCTGGGCATTTTCCACAGTTACAGCACATCCAGAGAGGGCTTCTGCTGTTGTAAAGTACAAGCCGCTTGCAGGTTCTGGGCAATCCATAAAATAGGCAGAAGCAAGTCACATCCTCCAGTGGTGACTTTTGGAGGAGTGGCAGATTTTGAGCCATCATTTGCTCCTGCTCTGGCTGGCAGAACCAAAGAACCAGCAGTAGCACCACTCTAGCTCAACTTTATATCCAGAACTCCTTCCTCTCCCCACCTCCTTTTTCACTTCCACTCTCTTCTCTTTTCTTTAAAATTGGGCACAGGAGGAGAAGGATGTGCTTCAGCTTAGTCATTTGCCTGCCTGCTGGCTAGGTGCCAGCACTCCTGCCACAGTCACCACCAGACTACTACTACTACTACTACTACTACTACTACTACTACTACTACTACTACTACTACTAGGGTCCACTTTGGGTATCATGGAGAAAGCACGAGAGTTCCAAAAAAACACCTACTTCTGCTTCATTGACTACACAAAAGCCTTTGATTGTGTGGATCACAACAAACTGTGGCAAATTCTTAAAGAGATGGGGGTACCAGACCACCTTACCTGTCTCCTGAGAAACCTGTATGCGGGTCAAGAAGCAACAGTTCGAACCAGCCATGGAACAACTGATTGGTTCAAAATTGGGAAGGGAGTACGGCAAGGCTGTATATTGTCACCCTGCTTATTTAACTTATATGCAGAGTACATTATGAGAAATGCAGGGCTGAATGAATCGCAAGCCGGAATCAAGATTGCCGGGAGAAACATCAACAACCTCAGATATGCAGACGATACCACCCTAATGGCAGAAAGCGAAGAAGAACTAAAGAGCCTCTTGATGAGGGTGAAAGAGGAGAGTGCAAAGGTTGGCTTGAAACTCAACGTTAATAAAACTAAGATCATGGCATTTGGTCCCATCAATTCCTGGCAAATAGAAGGGGCAGAAATGGAAGCAGTAACAGATTTTACTTTTTGGGGTTCCAAGATCACTGCAGATGGATGACAGCAGCCATGAAATTAAAAGACGCTTACTCCTTGGAAGGAAAGCTATGGCAAACTTAGACAGCATAATAAAAAGCAGAGATATCACCATGCCAACAAAAGTTCGCATAGTCAGGGCGATGGTGTTCCCAGTAGCAATGTATGGTTGCGAGAGTTGGACCATAAGGAAGGCTGAGCGCCGAAGAATAGATGCTTTCAAACTGTGGTGCTGGAGAAGACTCCTGAGAGTCCCTTGGACTGCTAGGAGATCAAATCAGTCAATCCTAAATGAAATCAACCCTGACTGTTCCCTGGAAGGACAGGTACTGAGGCTGAAGCTCAAATATTTTGGCCACCTAATGTGAAGAGAGGACTCTCTGGAGAAGACTCTGATGCTGGGAAAAATTGAAGGCAAAAGGAGAAGGGGAAGGCAAAGGATGAGATGGTTAGACAGCATCACCGATGCAACGAGCATGAAAATGAGCGAACTCAGGAAGATAGTGGAGGACAGGAAGGCCTGGCGGGATATGGTTCATGGGATCGCGAAGGGTCGGACACGACTTAACGACTGAACAACAACAACAAAGGGGGAGGAAGACAGGATAGAAATTCAATAAATACTACTACTACTACTACTACTACTACTACTACTACTACTACTACTACTACTACTACTATGTCTAATATTAACCAAAGCAGCCATTCCAGAGACTCTTCTTGGAAGATGGAACAGACAAAGGTCGATAAAGGAGGTGTGAGAATGTATTAACCAACACAAAACAAAACTTCAGTGTGGCTATACAGCAGGGTATGAAGGAAAGTTGGACCACAAAATGGGAGCAGAAGAGCAGGCAGGACAGACCCGAGATTTCCTGGTACCTGCGGTGGCATTTCAAACGCTGCCCCCCACCCATTAATGTGCCAGCCTCTGCGTCTCCCACTGTGCAGAGGACTAGCTCAGCACCCATCTTCTCTCCATGTTTCCTGCTCCCCCCTTCCTTTCCCAATTCAGGGAGTAGAAGGAGACAGTGGAAGCAAGTAGGCAGACAGAGGTGGGCGCCCCCCACCAACCTGCTGCCTGAGGTGACCGCTTCAGTTGGCCTCATGGATGAGCCGGCCCTGAGAGCAGAGGTATATCTTCCTTGGAAGTGGTGGATCTGTGAAAGAAACAGGCAGGATCTCCGGATTGTGACCCTGAAACTGTGTGAGGTAAACTGAGCAAAAACTATAGACTTCAGTTATCCAACGAGAGCCAATTATTCCTGAAACAAACAGCAGAGATGATGAATAACTTGCAGGGAAGGGGGGGGGGGAGAAGCTATATGAAAGTGAAAGACCTGTGAGCTCTCAACCACAGTAGCCAATTGAATCAAAAACCGTTATCCGTTTGGTTATTCATTTCTGTCATTCTGAAGACCAACAAGACAACACCACTCCTGTAGCAGTAGTATGACTTGTGTGGGGTTGCCTGAGTTATATGGGTTGCACAGCAAGCTTCATTTGTCTATTCCCCTTTGCCTACCATGCTAGGACCAACCTACACCAGCAACCTTTTTCTTGCATCATGAAAACCATGGGGAGCAGAGTTAACAGGATTAAGTTATAACTATAATACTCTGTTTTTAAAAGATTGCCCCTGGAATCCAGGAGACACACCAGGTGATGCTCTAGGACAGTCCCCCTTTTTGTGTGATTCTTTTACGGGCTTCCAACGGCTGTCTTTTACAGCCGATAACAAGCCGGGACCAGACTTGCACACATTTTCAGAATGCCTTTGAAATTGCTCGCTGCTGCTAATTTGCTTCTCTCCTGGGTTGTCAGGCCTACGCAAACTCTTAATGTAATTTTGACAGTGTGTGAATGGAAGACTGCAGTGCTTTTCAAAGGCAGGAACACCAATCAAGGCTAAGTTCAGTGGAAAGACTGACGCTGCTGTAAGGCTCCATGTGGAGGATCTAATCTTTTAATTGATTATGAACCTTTCAGCCCAGTCCTAACCACCAGCCTCCTGCTACATGTCCAGGTTCCTGGGCACCAGGGAGGGTGGCTGGCACATGCACAATGCTTTCCAAAGCACAGGGGGAGTGCACCACTGGGGGGGGGGCCCTCGTAGGTCCTTTGCTCCAGGGCCCTCCAAATGCTGAAGCAATTACTGATTTGTTGCCCCAATTTGATTAAAATTATGGTAAACTGGTGTGCATGTGTTTTTGTGCATGTGCACTTTAAAAAATAAACTAGGGGATGTGGCTATCTCCAGGGTAGTGCTGAGATGAACCATGTTCCTCTCTGGGAAATCTGGTGCTTATTATACAGCCCTGGTGGTGTCTATGTAGGATAGATTCACACTGCCACCAGAAAGCTGGGGGTCTGTCTGCCAACCTACAGTCCTCATGTTGAGTTTCCCGAGGATGGAGAAGGATGGGAAGAGTCTCGACTGGCCGCTCCTTGCTTCATTTCCCTATCTCTTTCTTTCATCCACACTTCCCCACACAATCACACACACACACACTCAAGCCTTCTCTGGGTAGTGTGCAAGGTTGAGCAAGGCGTCAGAGACAGGAGGCCAGTTGCTAGGCAGGTTGGTTTGAATCACATCAAAGGAAAAGTTTGATTGGGGGTTAAAATAAAACAAGGAAAAACAGGCAATCAAATTCTATACTTAAGATCAAAAGGCAATGATCAAAATAAAGTAAAAACAGAGTCTAAGACTTCCCTGATTTTACAATTCAACATCGTCCTGGCACCCGAGGGAAAAGTCTTCCTAGGAGTTAACTTTTTCCTAGCTGGGCAGCATCTTGGCTTGGCTCACCTTTTGCAAGGCACAACTCACATCTCACATCCTGCATCTCCTGCACATATTTCTCTCTCTACCCAGCTGGTAGAGTTGACCAGTTGACCACAACTCTTATATTCCAGTTTAGGGAGCCTAGCCACCCAAGCTCTGACTTGAAATTAGCAGACATTCAAATTTTCCCATGTCAGATGCCTGACCGAGATCACTTACCAGGTATGAGCTAGTTTTCTCTCTAGGCTACTGTTCTCTGGTGATACCAGGCAGTCATGGGACTCCAATACCCATCTGAAAAAGGAAGGTCATGCATGACACATGACCTAGAGCACTGGTCAGAATGGAGAACATGACTGGCTGCTTCCTAGGTCAGCCTCAGTGCACACACCAGAGGCGTCACTATGGTGGGGGCGGCACCGTACGTTTCGCACCGTGCTAACTGCTAATCCCCATTTACTCCCCCAGTACGAGGTGGCCCCGCCCCCCCTACTGTGCTTTTTGTTTTTATTGTTGTGAACCTATTTTTATATGTGGGGGTTGTTTTCTCTCATACGGTTTTAGATCATTTTTTGTTAATTGCCTCAAACTTGTGGATTGGTTGGGCAGAAATGTTTTAAATAAATGAATAAACCCCATTGACTTCTAAAAGGCTGATGTGTGCATTTTGGGGCTGCATCTATTTTAAAACACAGGAAAGTGGGGAATAAGCAGTGCAGTGAGAATCAACCCCTAAAAGCTTTCGTTTACCTAATAAGGGGCTTCGGTTTCTTTGGGATGCTATTTCATTCACATTGTAGCACACCTTTAAAAAGTTGTTTTGATTCCCTGTTCCGTTTCATTTCATCTCGTTATAATCCTTGAACCCGCCAAACAAATTTTCTCGTTCCTTGCAGTTTACGACCTTGCAGGGGAAAAAAACCAAGAAATTATCTCCTTGCAGCACAGTCAGGTGCGAAGCAGGAAGAGGAAAGCAGACCTTATAGCACCCAAAGTTTTCAGGTAGTGCTTCTGAGGCCTGTAGAGCCGCTCATCGTCTGCCTTGTATATTTAGATCAATGAACACCTAAGGAAAAAGAAGTCCACCCGGTGAGTAAGCTCCCTTTTCATTTAAAAAGAAAATCCCTCCATTTATGTTTGCTTTACAGTTTTAATTCAGCACTTAATTAAAGCCAACAGAGAATAAAAATTAGAGCAACAACTTTTAAATTCTGCTCCAGGCACTCTTGCACTTTTTTTCAAAAGCAAATAGACCCCTTTCCTAAATATACTGCATATATTTGGAGGAGGATGACTAGACTGCATGCTGGATTCCACTTTTCCTTAGGCAAAGAACTTTCTCATGGCATGCCCTGTGCAAAGACAATTCTCCTTGATTGCTTCCACAGGCACAACAAGTACAAGAGAAAACACGGCTAGTCCCCTGATTTGTTGAGCAACAGGGATTGAACATGGAACCTACAACAGATCTATAAGCAGATTGGTTTCAGTAGCGCTGCAAATCACAATGCTAATCAACACTCCGGTGGCGGAACAGAAGCTTGAACAACACAGGTTTTGTATCAAAGAGAAAGATACGTTCCCAGGTTGTTAAGAAGAGAGAACTGAAATGCTGTCATAGCTCAGGCCCAAAGTACACACGATGGCAGCAGGCCCATGTCTTTAACACAAGTCTTTCCCATTCACATAAAGTGTGTGTGTGTGGGGGGGGCATTCTAAGGGATCAAAAAGGTATATGGGATGTGGAGGGCTACCTGTGGTTGTCACTCTTTAGCCCCCACCCCATCTATCATCACTTTCTTCAAGCCAGTTCTGATTCCAGAAGCAAATTTACAGTCTGATCCAATCACCGGGTTTACGAGAGTGGAACTCAATTCCACTGTTGTAAATGGCCATACACCTGCGTGCGTAGCGGGCCACCGATGGCCATTTTGGAACTGCTGCTGCAAACACTACTGGCTACCCATGGGAGTGCAGGCAGGTAATTTATATTTATACAGAGAGAGAGAGAGAGAGAGAGAGAGAGAGAGAGAGAGAGAGAGAGAGAGAGAGAGAGAGAGAGCCTTTCTCCAGGTAATAAAACCTGGTGCCTAAGGCAGATTACAACATGACAGTAGCGTCAGTGGCGTCGCTGGAGGTGGGGCGGAAATGACCTCCATTACTCACCAGCACGAGGCGGCCCCACCCTCTCACCTTCGGAGCCATTTGTCTCCGCGCAGGAGACTCCCTGCTCGTTGCCTTTGCCCCACTGAATGGCTCCGAAGGCGAGGGGGTGGGGCCACCTCGTGCCAGTGAGTAACAGAGGTCAGCGCGGTGTGGAACTTAGCGTTCCGCCCCATCTCCAGCAACGCCACTGAGTAGCGTAGCTACAAGGGGTGGTGGCGCAGTAAGTGCTGCACGGTGCTACATGGTGGTACAAAGTGGCCCCTCCCACTCACTATCAAAGCCATTCTGGCAGTGAAGGCAGAATCACTCTTATGCAAGTGGGAGAGGCCATATTGCACCACCATGTAGCGCCGTGCTGCACTTACTGCTCCGCCCCCTCTAGCTACACTACTGCAACATAATCAAAATATAGGTAATAAAATCACAATATTAAAATCACAATACCATAACTAAACCTAAAAACAGCAGCTAACATAAAAGCATGTAGACAACAGATAGTATGAAACTCCAGCAGATCCCTTCCAATCTCCCCACCTATCTAATCTCCCCCTGCACCCTACCCACCACCAAAACCCCTTTTAAATAATAAAAAAGGTCGTCAATGCGTTCCATTGGGGAAAAAATGCACAGCACAATCCCTTGCCATCTCTTTGTAGCCACTATGCAGTGGGAGGGGGAAAGAACTGGATTTGTTCTCCACACTATAGATCCCCTCCTGCCATGCTCAAGGGTGCCGGCTGCAACATGATCAACCTCCCTCCCCTTCTCTTGGCGAAGCAGAGCGACAGATCATGCTGGAGTCTGTCCCTTCAGTCTTTTGACCTGGCAGTTGCCCTGTAAAAGAAACCAGTGTCCAGTTCATACCCTCCCTTTCTCTTAGCAAGGTGCTTGCCAAGACAGGTGGCGAGACTGCGGTGTGCATATTTCACCCCGTAGTGCACTCTCCCAAAGATCATGGCCAAAATTGCAAAAGTATGATTTGCTTTGTCACATGCTACGCTCCATGCATTCAGATCTTGGCCGACAATGGAATGTGGTCATCTTGAACAAGGATTCGCTTTCACCACAGGTTGCCATGCCACAGGGGTTATGTGAATCAATCCTAAATTAGCACTGTGGGGGTGCTTGGTGCAGAGGAATCAGCATTCCCATTTACTGTCAGCAGGTTTAGTGTAACATATGGAATCCCGCCAAGACAGAACATGTGCCAAAAAGCACATTTACACTCAGGCAGCTGCATATAGGCATTTGGCTGAACCAGTCACAAGGTTCCATAAGCAGCGCATTTCCAAAGCATTACAAATGTACTGATTTGGGTTGTGCAACACTTTTCTGAGTCAATGTCTAGCATTTCTCCAATGGGTTGGATTGTTCCTCCACTTGTGGCTGAAACTGTAACCCCACATATTATATATTTCTTCAGGACACGTGTGACTGTTTCCATGCTCACCACAATGCAATCCTATTCACATCTACTTAGAAGTAAGCACTGTTCCCACAAAGCTAGGTGGCTGTTATTTCGTTTCATTCCTGTGAGGTCCTCTTCCTACAAAAAGATGATCTTTAAGTCAAGGCATCACTGTTTTCTTGATGGTCACAAAACTGTGACTAATCACTGTGTTTATCATTCCAAAGGAAATGGGTTTATTTTCAGTACATGTCGTCCTTCTGCTTCGAGTCTGTCGATGACCATCTTCTGTCCCATCGCACTAGCACAAAAATGTGCAGAGATCAGGGCCAACCAACCCAAGACATTTTGCTGCCAGAGAAGAAAGACAAAATGCCCCCCCCAGCTGTGTCACCAAGCCAATGGTGGCACACAGGCACTGTCAGACCATGTCAATAAGGCAGGCAGGGCTGTTGCTAGCTCTTAGAAAGATCCAAGACTTCAGCTTTTCTCTGAGAAGCTCAGGGTTCCTCCCCACTATATCCTCCTCCTGAGTCCCAGCACATGACCTACCTTAGAGGGTTGCTGTGAGGATATAGTGACATTACCCGGGGGGAAAGGACAAATGTCCCTTTCCACCGAGGAGGCTTCCAGCTGCACCGGCGCTGGCTCAATCCTGGATAGGAACTGATGCACAGTGTGCTTTTACATGCTGCGGCAGTCCTAGACAGGATTGGGCTGTGCATTACCTGGGTCTGGTCATGTAAAAGCACGCTGCACATCAGTTCCTATCCAGGATTGAGTCAGCGCTGGTGCAGCTGGAAGCCTCCTCAGTGGAAAGGGACATTTGTCCCTTTCCCCTGGGTAATGTCCCAGCTGCCCCATTGAGTCTCCTTGGATGTATCCCGGCAAAATGGCCAGCGCAAACCTGAGGAACCTGTGTAGGGCTCACCAGGCCCGGGACGGGGGATAGGATTTGGTGCACCGCCGAGGATTTCCTCCCCCCTCTCGGGCCCAGTGGGCCAATCCCCCCTCTCGTTCCTCCCCGTTCCGCCCTCCCCACGCACCCCACACTGATGCAGGACTTACCTGTGTCTGCCGGTGCCAGCGCTTACCTCAGCGCCAGCGCTGCTTACTCTCTGGGTATCGGAAACGTGCCATACGGCACATTTGCAGCACCCAGGAGCGCCCAGCGGAGCCTGACACAGGATTGCGCCGCCAGTGAACTCGTCATCAGGAAGGGGACTGGCACAGTCCCTCTGTATTCTGTGGGTGCCAGGCTTCTGGAATCTATACACCTGACACTTGAAAAGCCCTCTGTCTCAAAACACCCTAAGATTAACTTGGTAATAGCACTTAATGTACATCTCTGTCCCTACTAACCCGTATCTTGTTGCAGATCATAATGGTTTTAGAGAGTTAAATGCTAGGATTAGTAGTGCTGGGAAGTCAGAAAGTGCCTGTCGCACTAATCTACGGCTCTTTGGATTATGACGTGGATTTCCTCTGTAAAAGTTGTGTAGAGTGTGCAAGCAATAGCACAGTGTATTTCCACCTGAGGCAAATGAATAAAATCACAAGCAGAAGCAAGCCAGCTTTTTGTAGGAGATAGGATGAATGGGTTCAATAAAAATCAGATAGATACTTCTGAACAGTGGCCAAGAATGCTTCTGGCTACATCACATCCCTAAACTCACAACAGGGAACACAACACTTCAAACTGGAAACTTAAAACAATGGGTCCAATTCTGTTCTTCCTTGCACTGGAGCTTCCCAGGACCATTTGTGGTGTACATTTTCCAAACACAACACAGTACTACATTATTTTAAAATTAGATTTTTTAAAAAAATAAGATTTGTTTTTTAAAAAATGGATCTCCAGTGAATTGTTTTCACCGTTAAGAGGAACTTCTTCTATTTGATGTCTTTAATAAAGATGATTATCTAAATAAAAACTACTATGAAATGAAAAAATATATGGACATGATTAGTCTCCTTCCGCCTCTACCACTTTGTGTGTATGGTAGAGAATCCCTATAGTATAATAGACCCTTGCTGCTTGTGCCATTTCACACACACACACGCACGCACGCACGCACGCACGCACGCACACATGCACACACACTGCTCCTCAAGTGAACATGCGCTGTGTATCAGATGTTCAATGACATATCAAGACATTATAATGAATGGGAGGCCATTCCACACCTCTCATAGAGGGATCCAGCAACCCCCCTTTTCTCCAGTGCTCTGGCACATAGGCTACTCTGATACATATGGAGCACAAGTATACATGTAGCGCAATCCTATCCAACTTACACCACCGGTGTAACCAGTGGGGGAGGGCAGGGCAGGAGGCTTTGGAGGGGAGGGGAGATTTAAATCCCCTTTGAATCCCCCTTTGGAGGGGATTTGAATCCCCTTTCCGTTCTGGGGCCTCCCGTTCTCACTGCACTGCTGGTTACACCGGTGGTGTAAGTTGGATAGGATTGCGCTGTGAGTGTAGGGGGCTTGGGGAGAATCAGGGCCTCGGGTTTCCTCTATGAGGAATTCAGATGGGCCTGCTGCTCACTACAATGGACAGGTATGATGCAGTGCATTTGTGCACACCATGTGCCTCGGCAGCCTCGATAAAGACAACTGAGGAGAGGAAGAAAGAGCTCAATCACCCTGAATCGGTACCCTCTTCTGCCCACACAGAGCATCCCGCTGCCCAAAATATTGTTCCCAGGTTTTTGAAAAGTCACAAGTTAATTCCCACTGGCTTCATTCAATCATGTGTAGTCTCACTACAATTTTCACTAAAAGTTTCACACTGACAGCCCAAATCTAACTAACCCCCCCCCCAGTGATGCAGCCACGCCACCGGAGCTCGTGCTTCATTCTACGGGGGGCGGGGAGTCCCAGAAGTCACCTCCAGGTAAGGGAACATTTGTTCCCTTGTTTGGGGGTAAGCCTTCACTGCTACAATGTGACTACTCAGACCTGTGCCAGTAATTGCTGACGCAAGTCTGAGTGGAGCCAGGAAGGTGGATTGAGGCTGGGAAGGGAGATAGGATTTCGGCAGCACTGCTGCCACTCATATTACCCCCTTCCAAGCCTCAACGCATACCCTTCCATGCCTCAGTTTCTGTTGGCACTACCGGTTCTTCGGAGGCTGCTGATGCATAGTCGCTCGCCAGTTGTGTTGGCAACCCGGCTGCGTGGAATGGCAAGTCACCTTTTGCAACCATTGTAAAGCACGCTGCGCCATGAGTTTCAGTAGTGCAGCAGGTCCATAGGATTGGACTCTGAGAATGATGCAAAATGGCTGGTCTCTCAGTAATTTCCCCCTCAGCTTAGACAAGCTGGTTTCACCTTTGAATCTGCAAGCAAAATAGACTTAAGCTGACTCTTCATAATGCACCTGAAAACCCTGTCCAATGGACAGCTGCTTTGATAGTGGAGCATCTATGATCAGAAATAAAGGTTCCGCCAGAGGCGTCGCTCCGGTAGGGGCGGGGCTGTAAGTTTTGCTCGGTCGGAGTCCCGTTTACCGAACGAGCAGGAGGCGGCCCCGCCTCCTCACTGTCGGAGCCATTCCCGTGCGGAGAAAGCAGCAGGCAAGAGACCCTGCCTGCTGCTTTCTCCGCAGGGGAATGGCTCTGACAGTGAGGGGGCGGGGCCGCCTCCTGCTCGTTCGGTAAACGGGACTCCGACCGAGCAAAACTTACAGCCCCGCCCCTACCGGAGCGACGCCTCTGGGTTCCGCTGCTGCTATATCATTGCAATGGGAGATATCATCGCAGCAGCCCCAGTCTTTGCACAACCAAACCCCACACAAGGGCTCTTGAGTTGCACAGATTGGACCAGGTAAAAGATAGGGGGAGCCCTTATGTGACAATACAAGGGCTTGCACCCAACTTTCCTGAAAAAAAGAATGGGGGGAGGAAGCAAAAACTGAGAACAGGATGCAGCAAGAGACACTGTCATCTGGCTCTCTCTTTCTCCATTTTAAATACGAAAACATATTTATTCCATATGGCCTTCTAACATGTGTTCTAACATATGGCCTTACCATCACATGGTAAGTGATGACTGGTTTTCTTTCAGTAATTTTTAGTGCCTTGGACTGTTTTATTGTGATGTGAAATTGTGTTTGTGCATAAATTGTAAGCTATCTTGGGGTGACTTCAGACAGGAAATGTGGGCTATATATCTACTAAGTCAATGCACTATAATAAATCACTTAGTACATGAAATCTAATTATGATGTTTCATTCATTGGCCTGGAGGGTGACAGGAAGGGATGGTGTCAGGGCCATGGTGGAGCTACAGGAAATAGTTCCCAAATGCAGACATGGTGGGTGCGCTCACTGCGCTGTACAATTCACGGTTCCTGAGGTCAATGGCTTGAACTTGGTACAGCAAGCAGGAGATCATGTGCAACTCAGAGGTCAAATCACAGGGAGGCTTTTGTGATGCTTTCTTAGCTACTTGTAAAACGGTAAGCCCTGTGACCACCTATAGGTCTCCTTGTACATGCACCACCTTGTTTTGCAGCATATATCCAAGGAGAAAAAAGAAGGGGATAGGATCCGGCGTGCACCATTGCTACCGGATCCATTCACTCCGTGGATCCACTCGCTTCGTGGATCCACTCCCTCCGACGGCAGTGTTGCCATCAAGTCAATGCGTGGGAGGCAAATGCCAGAGAGAGGCCAGGCCATGAAGGAAACCACCTGGAATGAGCGTTTTATGCAAGATTAGAACATTTGTAATAAGTAAAAACCGCTCGGTTTAGATAGCCTGCCTATGTAAACTGCCTTGAATTTAATTTGGAGGATAAATCTGATGACCAGAGAAAGGTGGTATATAAATACTACTACTACTACTACTACTACTACTACTACTACTACTACTACTACTACTACTACTATTATTATTATTATTATTATTATTATTATTATTATTATTATTATTAAGGGGAACAGAGAATTATCTTATAATGAAACTTTCACACCAAAAGATCATTTTGTTCACAGTAAGTACGAAGGCAGTGCATGGGTGAGCCCTTCCTGCCTTTAGCTTGTTGCTGCATTAGCAGCCCATGTGACTGTTCTATGGTGGAAATGTTCTTATTTGTTCCTCTTTTTTCATAACCCACTGAAATGAACCCAGCCATTTCTACAAATGGATGCCCTCTGACATTGCACTTTTAATATCACTCAGAAAGATATGGCCGTTGCCTTTATTTGACAACGTTACGGCCCCCTAAACACTCATCTGCTATTTACTCCCGACCTTAGCAGAGTTGTAGTCTATTGTTTTTAATGGAGCATTTTCCCTAATATGTTGTTGACATAAAATGTCATTTGCCAGAATAGACAAGGGACCAATTTGGTATCGTCTGGAAAAATAGTTTGGACTGAGGGTTTTTTATTATTATTGTTAGCCAAAAGCAAGACTAAAAGCGATTATATGGGGGCGGGAGGGAGAACAGGGATTGGTAAAGGCTGCAATGCTAGGCACATTTACTAAGACACAAGTCCCACTGAGTGCTAGGGCACTTGCTTCTCAGAAACCTTGATTCATGTTTTGGCTATACAGTGGATAGATCTCCTAAATACAGAAGTGTCATTGATTTCAACAGTACGTACTTCACAGTAAAAGTTCCTGAGAGTTGCAGCTTCCAATGGCACAAATAAAGCTTTTTTATAAAACCAACGTACATTTTCAAAATGGATTGATTCTGTCAGAAATATACTAGCAGTATAGAAATGGATTGTTCTGCTACTGCAAACTCCTCTTATATTGATAATCAAATACCTTCTGTTTGAAAACCAATATGCATCTAAATCTGAAGCAAAATAATAATAATTCAGTATTCTTTTTTTCTATATAATATCTTGCAAATGTTTGCAAGATTTAATGAAGATGCGTTACAATAAACTTTAAAAAAATGACCAGTTACTGAATAGGTGATGTCATGTGCATTTCAGCTTTGGAGGGGGCAAGGTAGGGAGTTTCATGGCAAGGTATAAAGACCTATACCTGGATGTGTTCAAAAGTAAACTTGATCACAAAAAGGCAGTGCATTTTAAGAGCATTTTGGCATGCTTACTTTGTATACCTCATGTCACTATCTCTCAGCCTCGCCTACCTCACAGGGTTGTTGTGAAAAGGAGGGAAGGAACCATGTACACCACCCTGAGCTCCTTAGAGAAAGGGCAGTATAAAAATGTTAAAAATAAATAAAAATAGATTGTGGAGCTCTCCATCCTTCTGGGAGAGACATTTCCGTAAGGCAGCCTTCTTCTGTCTCATTCCCCTGGCCTTGGGTGGTGGCAGAAATTGACCATCCAAGCTAAACCCAGTTTCTAAACAAGATGGACTCAAAATGGATGTTGCTAGGTACTGAGCCCTGAGTCTGTCCTCATAGTAACCAAAGAGTACAGGAGTTCTGAGGCGTTGTCACATGAAGTCTAAAACAGAAGGCAGGGAGTCCCCCCCGCCCCCACTTTCCCTAAATGGCACCCTTGACATTAAAAGAATTATGATGATGATTGCCACTTCTCTAATAATTCAGGAGGAAAGCCCTGTCCAGTCGCGTTCGATCCAGGCCTTCTGAGCTAAGAACAAGGTGGCACCAGCCTCTTCCGATTTCAGTCAAAAGCCGAGGGGCTGTGCCCACATTCAAGTGGCACACATACATCCCATGCATCAAAGCAGCGGCTCAATCTGTACTGCAATAACGTGCTTTCCCGGCTCAGCAGGGGCACTGGCCCTAAGCTGCAGTTTTGAGTAATTGATATCGTTGCCCAATGCTAGAAAACAAACCCGGGAACTATTCTCATTAGACATCCCCCTGCTTAGCTACTCCGTTATTGTAAAACCCAAATGCCAAGATCCTACCAGCATGGTTCTGTTTTTAATTAGTTCTGATGGCACTGGGCTATGCGCCAAGAAGGGGGAAAAAATGAACTTCCTGCAATGGAAGCTTATTGCTCAGTATGTTGCTCCTCAACACCGAGGTTATTTTCACAACAGTTTATGAAGAAGGGGGCTACTGATAGAAATCATATAAGTTTTTACTGCGTTTGATTCCCCCTCCCTCCCTCCCGGGCTCATAAAAGCACTCCAAGTGAAAGGCATCCTAAAGTTACAGCACAGATTTGTGAGACCTGCCTCCCTGTTCCGCTGATTAAAGACATCCTAGCACATTATTTTTTTTAATGGAGTCAGCCCAGGCTCCTGTTAAAATTTTAAGACCAATGACTTTTTACCATTTGAAGTAAATTAATTTAGACATTTTTAATCGTGCTGGCAGTAGGGGTAGTGAAAAATAATAGCAAGGAGCCCATAAATGCATTTCAACCATGTAGATGCCAAGGCTGTTTGCAAGAATGGCAAAAGGGCAATATTAACCATCATTTTCTTTGATTTAGAATCTATTGCTTTGCTATTAAAACACAGCTGTATTGGATGGAGATGAAGTCTGTTGGGTTTTTTTATAGATCCCAAAGGACTAAGGATGGAGTTTGTTGCAAGACAGTAGTAATGCTTTAAAGGTGGTGGAAGTGGGTTGATAGTGCTGTCATTGCCTTCCAAAGACGTTTGCATGTTTCTTTTCTACAATTTGTTCTTACTGGGGGTGGGGGGATGTTCTGCAGGTTTTCAGCATCATTCAGTTAGAACTGGAGAAAAGTCATTTGTAGTTATAATCTAAGGCAGTGAGTTTAAATAGTTTAAACTAATAAACTTTAAATAGTTTATTCTTAAACTATTTAAAGACTATCACCAGGGCTGGCCCATCCATAAGGCCAACTTGAAGTGGTCACCTCAGTCAGCAGATTGGTGGAAGGCGCCCATAAGACCAGAGGCTGGCACATCATTGGGTAAGGGGGGCAACATTTGGAATGTTGCCTCAAGCATCAAGAGGTCTTGGGCTGGCCCTGGCTGTGACCAAATACATCAGTCAAATAGTCTGGGCCAGGGGTCTCCAAACTTTCAGCTGCTAGGGATGCATCTCTCTCTCTCTCTCTCTCTCTCTCTCTCTCTCTCTCTCTCTCTCTCTCTCTCTCTCTCTCTCTCTCTCTCTCTCTCTCTCTGCTGGGTTCTCAGTGAGAGTAACCCAGTCCAGCAGTCACTTCATCCAGCATGATGGCAAGTGGATTGGGGGGGGGGTATCATATGAAATTTATTCAACTAGTTCAATAGGCTACTAAAAATGTGTTCGTGAATAGATTTTGCCCATGGACCATAATTTGGGGATCTCTGGTCTGAACAAAAAGACTAAATAAAATGAGCAGTCAAAATAAATGCCTTTTTCTGATAAATGTGGGTTTTGTTCAACACACTGTTTTCTATCTGTCTGTGTTCTCTATGCACTTTCCTTATTACCCTCAAAACTCTAACCACCCTGCCTATCTAATAAATATGGCAATTTTCAGAAATGCAAAACCCAGTTCTTTCACTCAAACATAGTATCCAATGTACCTCTCTTGAGGTGGAATTGTGTTATCCACCACACAAATGGCCCAAACCTATTCGGGCCTTACACCTCCTGAACATTCATTCCAGTGGTGTAAGGCCCTTTATAGCTGTTGCAAAATGTGACATGCCATTTGAAGTGACCGAGCTGCTACCACAAGTGGTGAGTGGCCAGGTCTGCATACCAGCAGATTGGGGATGCCCACTCGTCAGTAAATGCAAAGGGTGGGAGGGAGGGAGGGAGGGAGGGAGGGAGGAGGCAGAACAGGCCAGGGAGGGGATGGGAATGAGGATGGAATGGGGTTGGGAAGGGGGCTGCAGGTCCTATCCCCCTTCCTGGCCTCATCCCCTGATCCAGGTCCAGCAGGCCAGCATGGGCTTACCCTGAGGCAAGGGAACAACACAGACACCGTATCCTATCCTCCCTCCCAGGCCACGAGCCCCGACATGGGGCTGCTTGATTCTCTGATGGAGAACCGAGTAGCTGCATTGCGGCGGCTGGGGGTTTACCCAGGGTAAGCTGGCAAATGCCCCACTTACCCCAAGTAGACCTCCAGCCAGGGCCTCCCCTGAATAGGATTCAGCATGGGCTGCGCAGCCCATGCTGAAGAGCCTACACGGGGAGAGGATAGGATTGGGCTGCCCATGGTTTTAGCGGCAAGCCAGTATTCCTCTTGCCTCAGTCTCATCCCCTGCGCTCATCTAGAATATGGCGATAGCAATACTTTATACCTTGTAAGGTTGTTGTGAGGATTAGAGAGACAATTTGTATGAAACACTTTGAAACACTTTGAAACACCTAAAGTTCTATACCATTGATATGCATGCTTATTAACATTTTGATGTAATCTCAGTGGTCCAATAAGGTATGTTTTTTTAAATATACTACTCACACAGCGCAATCCTGTGTAACCTTGCACCGGTGTAACAGTAGATGCACCAGTGTAAGTGCACTTATGCCAGTGTAAGTGCACTTACACCGGTGCATCTGCTGTTACACCGGTGCAAGGTTACACAGGATTGTGCTGAAAATCTCTCTAGGCTCCATATCATGGGGAGGGGGGGGGGGGAATGTCCTGTGTGTTCCTACTCATCTGCATAAATAAATATGAACTAGTATATTTATTCCCATAGAAATTTCAGTGCATAATCATTGCATTCTGAAGAGTCTATGCAGGGACAAAGGCTTCCACAGTTAAAGAAAAAAACCTTTTCAGAAGTTTTTCTGAGCTTTAGTCCTGAAGGACTCATGCATATTAGAACAATTCATGGGGATAATATGTCAAATATTGGGTGTCCCCAGGGCTGCATAACAAGTCGCCCTCAGGGGGGAAAAGCCCCTAATTTTTTTTGACTGCACATATTGCCCCAATCCAAATGCCTCAGGCAATACACAATGCAGATCATACGAAGCTCCATCCCCTCTGGGCAATATTACTAAGCACAGATTTGTAGCGCGCATGAGAACAAGGCTTATCCATGCCTATCTGCAACACCCTATTATTATAAGTATCTTTATGGTAAGGAAAACGGAGGAGCAAAGAGCACTTTAAAAAAAGACCTCAATCTGTGGGCTTAAGAGATGCACCCGTTTCAGCTTTTTAAACTTTTTTCCAGTCCCTCTGAACTATACATAAAACTCCCAATCTATCTACAATAGTTTATTTTGTGACTGCAGAGCTATCCATGCAGTTATTCAGGTCAAGGGAATAGACCACTAGAAATTATTTAGCAGGGTCTACGGAGGCTGGAGGCTGGTTATGCCTTGCAGTGAAGGCTATCACTGGCCCCTCATCTGTGTAAAGGGAAGTTGCACTATTTGAATGGTAGCCCGATCCTATCACCCGCCAGTGCCACCAGTGCTGATGCAGCCATGCCAAGATGGCGTACACTGCATCCTAAGGTGGGGGGGGGGTGACCCAAAGGCACATGGGAGGTAAGTAAAAATATTTTTTTATTTACATCTGCGTAAGCCCTGGGAACGCCAATCAGTCTCCATGGATATAAGTCACCTATTTTGGTAGTGTATGTCCAAGGAGGGAAAACTGGTGGGGAGGTTTTCGAAAGAGGAGATAAGACTTGGTCTGTATCATTGCTGCAGGATCCATTCCCTTCCACCCCTGGCTGCCCCCGGTTAGGCTACGCATGCAATACTAGGCATGTCTACTCAGAAGTAGGTCCTGTTGTGTTTAGTGGGATTCACTCCCGGAAAGGATGTATAGAATTACAGCCATAGTAATTAAGGTCAGCAGTTCGAGTCCATGACGGGGTGAGCTCTCATTGCCTGGTCAGCTCCTGCCAACCTAGCAGTTTCAAAGCATGTTAATGAGAGTAGATAAATAGGTACCGCTTGCGAGAAGGTAAACAGCGCTCCGTGTTCCAGCTGCATGCTACGCACTGCGACAAGGAGAGTCATGCCGGCCACATGACCACGGAGGCGTCTTCGGACAACGCTGGCTCTTCGGCTTTGAAATGGGGATGAGCACCACACCCTAGAGTCGGACACGACTGGACTTAATTGTCAGGGGTCACCTTTACTTTTTTTTTTTTTACCAACATATTACTGTGCCTTAAAGTCTGCGACTGGAGACAGTTTATTCCAGAGACCTCCTGAAGCCATATGCTTGAACTGTTCTTGCCCATGGAGTACACATCATATGTGTACACATGGTGATGGGTGATATGGTGTTACTCCTGAAAATGATATCCTTGTATTGATGTTTCCCTGCTGCCTCTGTAGCAAGTAGGAATGTAAAAACTTCCGAGCTCCTGACACTGGTCATGAACTTCATGACAGAATGGGGAACTGAGCCCAGGACTCCATCATTTAAATCCAGTGCTCAATCCATTATACCAGGGGTTCTCAACCTGTGGTACGAGTACCCCTAGGGTTATGCAGACCAATGGCAGGGGGTACGCCAGAGCCTGCCCCTTATCAGCATCAATCAGTAGTTAATTACTTGTTAATTAGAACTTAAATGGTATCCCGTCTGTGGGTCTGTCTGTCTGTCCGTCCATCCATCTCTCTCTCTCTCTCTCTCTCTCTCTCTCTCTCTCTCTCACACACACACACACACACACACACACACACACACACACACACACACACACAGAGTTAAATAAGACATTTTTCACATTTAAAATTGTTTTAGTACTTTTTATTTAATGATTAATTAGCTAATTAATTAATTAATTAATCAATTAATTAGCAATTAATTAGTAGGGGTACTTCAGAAAATTGGACCATGATAGGGGGTACCCGGGCCTCCAAAGTTTGAGAACCCCTGCACTACACTAGTTAGTTCCCAGTGGAAAAGCTCTCTAACTGAAATGTATGTGGACTGTATTCTGGTTTGGGCAATAATTTGGACCTACCCATGCCCCTGTGCCCACTCATGTTTATGGTACAAGGCACACTTGTAGAATGAGCTGATGGATTTGTTCAAGGGGACTCTGCACCAGGGATTTGTTTGATTCAGTAATTTATGTGCATCACATGTACAGATCCCTGCAAGTATTCAATTATGTTTGATGTCCTATTTTTTAACTTAATCATTACTTAGATCTGTTACCAAAACAGCCACTTTCATGAGGCCGTTATCCATCCAGGGAGGAGAGATTTACGCACTTACCTTCCATTAGCATTAATAGGAGTTGCCTATATAAATCACTCAGCACCAGGATGGGGAAGATCAGGCCCTCTCTGAACCCAGAAGATAAATGGCTTTCTCAATTGGAGGATCATTTTTTGGAACAACCAAATGCAATTATCCACGATGAGGCTGCATTAAAACTCCATGATCGGCAACAGTAAAGTGCCTGTAATGTATGCGCCCCTGATCAACAACAGGTCAGTGTTTAAACCAAAAGGTAATAATAACAATGCTATTCCTAAATCTCATAACCAAAAAAAAAATGCAGCAAAGCATGCCAAAACAAAACATACACCCGCAACTGAAAATATATCATCATGTGGCAATGTTTTAAAGAGAGAGAAAAAGTAAGTCATTGACCTGAATAATTCCTGGATGTTTGTTAAGCCCCTGCAGCTCTGAAGGCCTGAGGGAGGAGGATCCCCTCCACAGGGTTAAGTCTCCAGTACTGCATGGAAAGAAGGAGGGAGAATTGTGCTTGGAGGAAGTGCAGTGATGTAGACTTGAGTCTATTGACTCAAACTTGAGTCGGACTCAAGTTGCGTCAATGACTGGACTTGGACATGACTCGGCGATTGTAAAAGACTCGAAAGACTCAACTCGAGACTTGGAGCCTTTTACAACAAGTCAAATTTTATTCAGGTTAAAACCCGTTTTCCCCATTAAATAGGTAGGGACTCGTGACTCGCAACCAAAGACTTGGGACTTGGGGGCAAAGTCTTGGGATTTGGCTTGAGACTTGGAGTCAGAGACTTGATCCATATCCCTGGAGTATGTAACCACCAATACTGATTCCCATGCCCACTACCACATTTCTTTCAGGCCCTAAATGTATCATAATCAGAAGAGGAGGTGCTTAGGCCAGAGAGAGCTTAGAACACCAGCTCCTACAGAAAGATGTACTGTACTGGCCTGAGAGTTTTATCACTATATTGTCCTTTTTAACAGCGTAAACAATCCTATCCAACTTGCACCACCAGTGTAACTAGCGGTACAGTGGGAATGGGAGGCCCCAGAACGGAAAGGGGATTCAAATCCCCTCCAAAGGGGGATTCAAAGGGGATTTAAATCTCCCCTCCCCTCCAAAGCCTCCTGTCCTGCCCTCCCCCACTGGTTACACCGGTGGTGTAAGTTGGATAGGATTGCGCTGCATGTATACTTGTGCTCCATATGTATCAGAGTAGCCTATGTGTCAGAGCACTGGAGAAAAGGGGGGTTGCTGGATCCCTCTATGAGAGGTGTGGAATGGCCTCCCATTCATTATAATGTCTTGATATGTCATTGCACATCTGATACACAGCGCATGTTCACTTGAGGAGCAAGTAAATTTGCGCTGTAAATGTGGTAAGCCATCTTAGGTCAGAGGTAGAAAGAAGGGATAGCAATACCCCTAAATCAATAAATCAGTCATCAGTAAGAAATTATGACCACAATCCAAGACACACTTCCCTGGGCGTACGTCCCACTGAACACACTGCAACTGCCCTCTGAGTCAACACACATAGGCTTGCTCTGACCATGAATGTATAATTGTCCATGATTTGCTTTAATTGTCATACTGAGTGCCAGGCTTGTAGCCTAGGAAAAAGGTGGTATAAAAAGCTCACAAAAAAAAAAAAAAATGCCCATTCAAGACCACGTATCCCTTTCATCATGCATATACAGAACACTAAGAGGGCGGATGTATGGTTGACCCACAACAATTATTTTTGAAACGCAGAAATTTCACCAACGGGAGAGAGTGGATAGAGGGAAATTCTTCTCCCTCTCGCAAAACACCAGAACCAGGGGACATGCACTAAAATTGAGTGGAGGGAGAGTTAGAACAGACAAAAGAAAATATTTCTTTACCCAGCGTGTAATTCATCTGTGGAACTCCTTGCCACAGGATGTGGTGATGGCACCTGGCCTGGATGCCTTTAAAAGGGGTTTGGACAGATTCATGGAGGAAAAGACCATCACAGGTTACAAGCCATAAGCAACCTCCTGGTTTTAGAGGTTTTAGAAGTGGGTTTTCTCTGTGCCAGGTGCAAGGGAGTGACAACGGGAAACGGGTTATCTTGTTGTCTTGTGTGCTCCCTGAGGCATCTGATGGGGCCACTGTGTGATACAGGAAGCTGGACTAGATGGGCTTTTGGCCTGATCCAGCAGGGCTCTTCTTATGTTCTTATAATAGGAGCAAGAAGGTTAAAAATTCTTAGTCCTGTCAATCGCTAGTTTAGGGGGCACCAAGACTGATTATTAACACCTTAGTCTGAAGCAGGTTTTCAGATGTTCAGATGTCACCGCCATCCATTTCAATTTGACTTACTTCCAAACAAGGATATTTAAAATTGTAGCCTAAGGGGGTGTAGCCCTATACTGTACAGATTTATGGCACAGGATCTGACTGCGCAAGTGCAATCCTATGCACACCCAATGAGATAGGTCTACTCTAAGAAAACATTATGTATGTATGTATGTATGTATGTATGTATGTATGTATGTATGTATGTATGTATGTATGTATGCATGTTGAACCATAAGCTGAACCATAAGCTGTCGATCGAAAGGTCGGCAGTTCGATTCCCGCGACGGGGTGAGCGCTTGTTGCTTGGCCAGCTCCTGCCAACCTAGCAGTTCCAAAGCATGTTAATGCGAGTAGATAAATAGGTACCGCTTGCGGGATGGTAAACAGCGCTCTGTGTTCCAGCTGCATGCTACGCGCTGCGGCAAGGAGAGTCATGCCGGCCACATGACCATGGAAGCGTCTTCGGACAACGCTGGCTCTTCGGCTTTGAAATGGAGATGAGCACCACACCCTAGAGTCGGACACGACTGGACTTAATTGTCAGGGGTCACCTTTACCTTTTTATGTATGTATGTATGTATGTATGTATGTATGTATGTATTTATTCATTCATTCATTCATTCACACACACACACACACACACACACACACACACACACACACCACATCCTCCAAGGATCTCAAGGCAGTGTCCAAGGTTCTCCCCTTGATTTGGTCAGGCTGAAGTTAATTGGATTTAAAAAGCCTAACCGTGCGCAGAGTAGCACTGACAATAGAAAAAGATAAGGTTATGTCCGCCGCACGTTAAGCGCTTTGGAAAATTAACACAGGACTCTTCTAAAAATAAATCTCAGAAAAACAAGAGAACCCAGAAGAAATCTCCTTCTCTCTCTCCCCCCCACGCCCCATGCCAAAAAAAAAGAAGGGAAATCGTTGATTGTCTCTTTCTGACATATTTTTTCTCTCAGCCTTGCATATTTGCATTAAAGTGATTGTGAATAATGTACATTTGACCAGTGCTGTCTGTGGAACTAATGCCTATTAAAGTGATGGGAAGTAGCATATGTTGTGCCTAGGGCAGAGAAAGTCCAATCACCCCCACTGCGTGAGTCTCCAGCTCAAACGCAGCTCAAATGCAGGACAGCCTGGGTTTTTTTTCCTAAATGAACCCAGCAGGGAGAAACAGGACCTAGTCCCCCTTATTCTACATTTACGCTTCAAAACCAAAGTCTAAAGAGTTTCATTCAGAAAAGGCAACTGGAACATCCATCAGTTAATTTACGCCAGTGCGACAGGCCCCTCTCTCCCGCTCCCTCTTCAGACCTGCTTCCTGAATACAAGGAAAAGCATTCAAAGGAGAGGCAGGCAGGAGCGTGGATTCCCTTGTTTCCAGCTGTATTCGTTGTCTTGCCGCCAACGTGAATTGAGAGGCACAGAGAAAAAGAGGGCCCTCTGCTCCCATTATTCTCTTGCATTTTCTGCCAGTGCACAGTGCACAGTTCTGTCAGTCATTGTCAAATGACTTGGGTTGGCGGTTTCACTGTTATATTCCCGCACTGTACTAGAAGAGCGCCACAATTTGAATGCTACAGAAAGCCTTTTTGGGGCGAGCTCTATTACATAATCCTGCGCGCATGACCTCCAGCGTCAAGTTCAGATCCGGAAGAGCTTTTCTTCTACTTGTGTGAACTTGAAAGCTGTGGACAAAAAAAGGAAGAAGCCAAACATCAGGCAATGAGAAACATGTATGAAATGTATGAAAAATGAGACATTCAGCTGAAGTCAGGCACTAAACGTTGCCAAACTGCTATGGCTAGCTGTCGCGATGTCTTTCACTTCATTAGATGCAGCTTTGGAAGTACTGTAAAAAGTTCTCACTTAAAGTCGTTTCATTTAAAGTCGTTTCGCTTTAAAGTTGATGGGAAAATGCCATAGGACCCTTTACATTTATCAATTAGCCTATGGTAAAATTGGTTTCCTTATAATTGTTTCGCTTAAAGTTGCAGTTTCCAAGATGAACCTATCGACAACTTTAAGTGAGAACTTGCTGTATGTAGTACGAGGAAGGTTTTTGACATAACAGCCCTTCTGCAGTCCCTACCCTAACTCCAAATCCCAATACAATGCTTTATTTTTCCTTTGTTGTTGTTGTTTTAAAAGAAAAACACCCCCATACTGCAGCATTTTCCAGTGTATGTCAACATTCTATATCACTGAAACTGACAGGTCCAGTTCTGTTCTCTAATTGTTCCAACAGAGAGTAAAATTGCTCATTTAAGATAGAGAATTGATTCTAGAAAGCTTTATTAAGTTTACTGCACAAACGACTAGAGCTGAAGTCATGGATGAAGGCTGCAATCCTATCCACGCTTTCCTGAGTAAGCCCCCTTGGATACAATGGGACTTACTTCTGAGACATGCAGAGGATTGTGCTGTTAGACTCTAAAGTCTGCTTACGGTTTATAGACATTATCAAGATGCTATTTCGAAACTCTAGCCTAGGGGTGGCCAACCTTTCAACGTGAATGCTTCTGAACCTTTAACAGTTGTTATAGGTGAAGGCATTTCAGCAGTTGCAGCTGCTTTAGCAGCACCATCAGCAATTGCAGCTGCCAGTGATGTAGACTTGAGTCTATTGACTTGGACTTGAGTCGTACTCAAGTCCCGTCAATGACTTGAGTCGGACTTGACTCGTCAAGTCCGTACAAGACTTGGAGCCTTTTATGACAAGTCAGATTTTATTCAAGTTTAAACCCATTTTTCCAATTAGATAGGAACTTGCAACCAAAGACTCAGGACTTGGGGTCAAAGACTTGGGACTTGACTTGAGACTTGGACCCAGAGACTTGGGACTTGACTCGAGACCTGGAGTCAGAGACTTGATCCACATCCCTGGCAGATGCTAAGATTCTCTCTTCTACACAACTCTTAAGAATGCAGAGGACCTAATGGTGGAAGGTTGGCCACCCCTGCTCTAGAACGTGCCTCATCATCATTGCCTCAACGCACAACCTGACATTTCCAGATTTGTCAAGTTGCATGTTCAGGCAATGATGAGGCACGTCCTAGAGCCGAACAGATTTGGTTCAGGGCTTAAATGAAACTACACACGCTGTAAATGTTCAGAAAAACAAGCCTTGGGGCAAATCAAGCCATTGAGGTCCACAAACGGCAAGAAGGGTCTTAAGGACCATTTGCCCTTAATCACTCTGTCCTTCCTTTGGCTTACTGACATGAGCACCTGCATCTACGTTCTGAGCATGGCTAACTGAAGCTCTGGCGTCACTACAGGGGGGGGGCGGAGCTGTAAGTGCTGCTGAAATCCGAGCCTCCCTTACACAGACGAACGAAGCAGCCCCGCCCCCTCACCCACGCAGCCTTTCAGAGAAGCGAAAACAACAGGCAGGAGACTCCCTGCCTGTTGTTTTCGCTTCTCTGAACGGCTCCAAGGGTGAGGGGGCGGAGCTGCTTCCTTCGTCTGTGTAAGGGAGGCTCGGATTTCAGCAGCACTTACAGCTCCGCCCCGCCTGTAGTGATGCCAGAGAACTGAAGCAAACCTGGAAAGTCCCAAAGTAAGACAGAATATTCATAGTTGAAGGTACCGGTTGGGCACTGGGTTGTGTAGAAAGCTTCCATTTTTCAACACAAACCTGGAAAGCCAGCTCCAGGCAGCAGATTTCTGTGGGAAGTTCACTCACTAGGGTCAAGACTGCTGCATGCCACTATCTATGATCATGTGGGCCAAACACACCACTGTTTTGCACTTGCATTAGGGCCAAACTACTGAGGGCAGTAGATCTGTGGTCAAATCCTATGTTTTTAAAAGGGGGAAAATGAGGCCGGGGGGGGGCATGGCTGATGTGGATAGAGGCTACAGTGCTTGAGGAAGGTGATTCCAATCCAACACACACACACACACACACACACACACACACACACAGCTACTATTGCTACATTAGATCCAAATTAGAGCTCCTATGGCTGTATTTGCTCTTTTAAAAAAACAAAATACTAGAGATCAGATCACAGCTCTCCTGCTGCCTAATCTAGTTATAGTCACTACTGCGAAGGATAGAGATGACTTCTAGCAACCTTTGTTTGTTTGTTTGTTTGTTTGTTTGTTTGTTTGTTTGTTTGTTTGTTTGTTTGTTTTTTGCACAGATCAGGCCTTTCCTCATCCTCTGCGCCAATTAGGTTGGCAGTACATTTGCAGATTCCAGTAAGACGACCAACTGTTTGGGAATACCATTCTGATGTCTACAAACATTGAACTGAAGGGCATTTGTGAGTCTCAATATGAGGCCTGAGCTCCCTGTAGCCCTTGAAGCCCTAGTTTCAGGAGTGGAGTCGGGGTTTCTCTTGGGTCTTTGTATCTGGTATCCTGAGACAGGGGGGACTTCTAAGGGATCTGAGAAGGCAAGTATTACAGATAAGTCCTTCCCACTTCTTTGTGAGCCCTGGCTGTCTGCACAAAGCAGCCTTTCATCAGTGTGCCCAGCCCACCCAACACCAAGTTCCCGCTTGTGAGAGCTCTACATTTTATTGCTATGATTAGATAGGGTGGTGTAATCCTGTGTTGCATGCATTGCTATATGAGATCTGTGTTCTCTGGCTGAGAGTTATATACAGCAAGTCCTCACTTATAGTCATTTCGTTGTAAGTCATTTCGTTTTAAAATTGTTGAGAGAAAAAATCGATTCCTGGGCGGGGCCATTGTCTGTTAGGAGTTTTGAATGTTCTCTCCTCATGTCTGCCTGGGTTTTCTCTGGCCCGGAAAGCTCACATTTATTTCAATGTTTAATATTAGAAGTGTTTGGGGTTCTTATTTATAAGTTTGGTGATGTTTTTGTGACCAGAAACATGCCGTAAACACTTGTTTATGTATATCAATTAGCCTCCAGTAATGTTGGTTTCATTATAAGTCGTTTCGCTTCAAGTTGCAGTTTCCAAGAAGAACCTATCGATAACTTTAAGTGAGGACTTGCTGTAGTCCTTTTGTTGTTGTTGTTGTTCAGTCGTTAAGTCGTGTCCGACCCTTCGTGATCCCATGAACCATATCCCGCCAGGCCTTCCTGTCCTCCACTATCTTCCTGAGTTTGCTCATTTTCATGCTTGTTGCATCGGTGATGCTGTCTAACCATCTCATCCTTTGCCTTCCCCTTCTCCTTTTGCCTTCAATCTTTCCCAGCATGAGAGTCTTCTCCAGAGACTCCTCTCTTCGCATTAGGTGGCCAAAATATTTGAGTTTCAGCCTCAGTACCTGTCCTTCCAGGGAACAGTCAGGGTTGATTTTATTTAGGATTGACTGATTTGATCTCCTAGCAGTCCAAGGGACTCTCAGGAATCTTCTCCAGCACCACATTTCGAAAGCATCTATTCTTCGGCGCTCAGCCTTCCTTATGGTCCAACTCTCGCAACCATACATTGCTACTGGGGACACCATCTAGTCCTAGGGGTGTGCAATTATTGGCTGCAGAGTTAGTTGGAATCCTGTCTTTCACTGCAGCTGTGTCAGTGGACAGAGATGGGAGAAGTCGTCTGGAGATGTCCATTGACTTCTTCTGGAGTATTTTGACTTACTGGTATGTCACCATTTTTGCAGAGGTACCCATTGTCATGGGACAGGAAATGTCTTACAGTGCAATCCTACCCAGCTCCTCCACTGGTGCAGCAATGGTGGAGGGCAGGAGGCTTTGGAAGGGAAAGAGGTCCCCTGTGGAACCTCTGCCCTTCCGCTGACTGTCGCATGCCCAGTGCCTGCAGGCCCACCTGTGGCTGCCCATCTGCTGCGAACGCTGCAGCAGCTGTGGTAGGTGCACACAGTCGAGCTGAGGAGGGGGCTCTTCACTTCCACAAGACTGACAGCTCCCCACAGGTGCCTGCCTGCCTCTGTGGTAAGTTTTGCCTCGATCCTGGCCCACTGCTCTTGCCTCCTGCCTAACTCAGGCACAGTTGCAGCCTAACTCGGTCCTATTTTGGGCCCCAATTGTGCCACAATTGGGCCTCAATTGTGCCTGAGTTGGGCTAAGTTGGGCTGGACTGAGCACCTGCAGGCACCTGTGGGGAGCTGTCAGTCTTGTGGAAGTGAAGAGCCCCCTCCTCAGCTCGTCTGTGTGCACCTACCACAGCTGCTGCAGCGTTCGCAGCAGATGGGCAGCCACAGGTGGGCCTGCAGGCACTGGGCGTGCGACAGTCAGCGGAAGGGCAGAGGTTGTGCCAGTGCCAGCTGCCCCAGGGCACCCTGAGCATTAGCCACCTGCCGCAGGGGGGAGTGCCACTGCCCTCCCTCCTGCAGAAGGCGATGCCACCCCCAAGCCACATTGAGGCTGCACGTGGGAGTCATGGGGGCAGGGGTTGGGAACGTCACACACAAGGGGGGTCTCATGAAGTCTGGAACCGCCTCTGCCAGGACATGCCCGTGTGCTGCCTGAAGCCCTGGGCCTCCAGGGCCGTGGCTATGCCCACAAAGAAGGCATCCCGGCATGCCTTCTGCTCCGTGCCCCGGCCAAGACTGAGAGATGCCTTTGGCTTGTCTGCTGCGAGCGTGAAGGGCTCACGCAGCTCATCACACCCCCAGATGGGGCAACATCGGCGCCTCGCGGCAGGCGCTCCAGCGGGGTGGGGGATGCCAGCATCCATCATCAGGGAGTGGGAGGGGAGGCAGGCACACAGACAGGGGGTGCTGGGGAGGGGCACGGGTGGGTCAGAATCAGACAGACAACAAGGCTGGTGGGAGAGGGATACAGGGAGAGGGGTCTGCAGAGACCAATAGGGACACAGGGGTCACTTCGCAGATGGAGGCAATGCAGGAACGGCCGGCTCTCATGCAGACGGACCGAGGGCGGTAACGGACGCCGTTGACGGGCGGACTGAGGGCCGAAATGGACGCCGTTGACGGGCAGAAACGGATGCCGTTGACGGGTGGACCGAGGGTGGGTGAGAGCCCCGGTTGCTGAAATGGGCTCTTCACAGACGTGGCGGACATGCGCCATGTCGCCTGTCAGTGTTTGCCTGCCTGAGAGGCCCCCCAACTCCCCCCTCCCCTCTGAGCCCGGAGGGTCTGGCAGCCCCCCTGCTGTGTTCTCCCTGGGCTGGCTGTGGCAGGCCCTGGCTGGGATTCATGCAGGGCCTTGTGTGCTGGGCGCTGTCTCTGTGTGTGGGGGGCAGTGCTTGTGTAACATTGGGGTCATGGTGTTCAAGGGGCCTTTGCCCAAGGGGCATCTTTATTGTTCTGGAACATTGGCAGAGATGGCCAGGCGAGGCTGCCAGGGGTATGCACAGCAGCGACTCAGAATGTAGCAGCAGCAGCAGCAGGCGTGCCCCATGGACCTGGAGACGCAGGCTCTTCCCCTGTGGAACCACAGCCTGCTCCATAGAAAGGGGAGGGACAGCAAGTAGGCAGCCAGGGAGGTGGAGCAGCAGCAGCAGCTGAGGAGGGTTGCAGGGCAGGCTCCCAGACCTCTGGCAGCAGCGAGGCAGACAACCATGGGGCAACCAGACTGCGGGCCCAGGGGTGCTCCCCAGAAGGTAGGTGGTGGTGGACATTCCTGGGGGGACAAACAACACGGCGTGTTCCATGGCAGCTGGTGTGTGGTAGCAATCGCCATTGAAGGAATGCCAGTGTGCCGGTTGCAAAGGCCTGCAGGGAAAGAAATCAAACACAGCTGAGTGGTGTGAGACACATAGCATGGTCTGCGCTCCTTCCCTGGGTGTAAGGTGAGCATGATCCTGTAAGGGAAAGGGGTCAAAGAGAGAGACAACAACACAACTTGGGGGTCACAACCATGGCAATCCTAGCAATACTGACCTGTCAGTAGACCCTGTGGAGAAAAGAAGGGGGGGAACAGCTGGTGTCTACATATGGGTTACAGTTCCACACTCATGGCATTGTGTGCTCACATTAATACAGGCAGCTATGAGACAAGACATTGGTAAAGAGGCATATCATGGCAGGCATTGCAGGCAGACATGAGACAAGACATTGGTACAGAGGCATATCATGGCAGGCTATGCAGGCAGCTATGAGACAAGACATTGGTACAGAGGCATATCATGGCAGGCTATGCAGGCAGCTATGAGACAAGACATTGGTAAAGAGGCATATCATGGCAGGCATTGCAGGCAGACATGAGACAAGACATTGGTATAGAGGCATATCATGGCAGGCATTGCAGGCAGCTATGAGACATGACATTGGTAAAGAGGCATATCATGGCAGGCTATGCAGGCAGCTATGAGACAAGACATTGGTATAGAGGCATATCATGGCAGGCTATGCAGGCAGCTATGAGACAAGACATTGGTATAGAGGCATGTATCCTACCTATATTTCTCTATGCAAAGAGGCAGAAGTCAGACCACATGTCAGCACGAACCCTGCTCTTACCTGCACTTACCTGCTGGTGTTGTTGCCTGTGGGGGGGGGAGAGGGGCTGGGAGAAAGACATGGGTTAGCAACCACATGCATGGAGACAGCTGCCCGGGCACAGCAGTAAACAGTTTGGCCACAGGCAGAACAGCCCTCTCTGCCCTAGAGGGGGGCAGAGAGGAGAGAGGAGAAGAGAAGTGGGGTGTTAGAAAAGTTTTCAAAGTCCCACTTTGTGGCTGCTGGGGGACAGAACCCCACGCCACGTGCTCAGAGAGAGAGAGAGAGTGAGTGGAGGGCTGGGGCTGGGCTTTTGTGGGAAAGAGGCTGGGTGGAGCTGGGTGCTGATAGGGTAACTATTTGGTCCGGTTCCAGAGTTAGGCCACAACTGTTCCGTCCTAACTCAGGCACAACTCGGGCCCAGGGTGTTAGTACTTTTCAGGAGAGGGCTGGTGTGGGTAAGGTAAAATGGCTCCTATGGGTCTCCTCACATTTGGGTCCACCCTTTTTGTTGACCCAAATTTTGTGCCTGAGTTGGGCTCGAGGGGGCGTGTCAGGGGCTCTCCAGCGTCTGGAACCGGAACAAATTTGTAACCGCCCCCGTCACTCCCCCGACACGCCCCCAACACGCCCACTTTTAGGCCGCAATTGTGCCTGAATTGTGCAGTTGTGCCTGAATTGTGCCGGAACCCAATTCAGTCACAATTGCAGCACAAATTCGGCCTCTGCGGCACAATTCATGCATAACTTGGGCCTAAAGCACTTAGGCTGCAATTGTGCCTGAATTGTGCCGCTGAGGCCTTGGGCTGGACTGGGCTGTAAATCTGCTTTCCCTCCCAAAGCCTCCCGTTCTCCCGCCACCACTGCTGCACCAGTGGAGGAGCTGGGTAGGGTTGTGTTGTTAGGCTCCACTCATCACTCATCACACCACAGCTCTGCCTCTGCGCCCTTGTGCTGGTGGAACTCCACCTTAGTCATCTCCTGTCTAATGATTTCACTACACTGGCACAAAGATCCTCTGAGCAGAACTTGAGGATAGGATCGCCCCGTTAACATTTGAAGCAACAACAACAAAAAAGACACAATGACTTTTCTGAAGTGACCTTTGTCTCTGGTTGGTTCAGCCTGTCCCATGAGATCCAAATATTTTGCGCTCGCTTGGCACAAGTCAAGACTGCCTCATAGTTGAACTCTCCAACACAAATTGAAAAATTATACCAAAAATTTCCTGTGACTGTCTTGGACTTTGTCAGACATTATCTTAAACAATTATCTTATGGGATTCCAGAGATTATTGGGAATTATCTCATTATTATTTTTATCATGTTCCCTCTTTTAAGTCACTTGTCTTTTGATTTTTGTTTTGTAGGGGGAAAAAATCCTTTAGATAGGAATTTTCCTGTTAGACTCTCCATGAAATGGATGAGGGAGAGGGGGGAAGGGGGGTCATTGTTTCTGTAGCTTTCCTCCTCCAGTTATTGGAATGTCTTCTCTTATTTTCATTATGATTTCATAGTGGTTTGTATTTACAGTGGGAAATTGCATCTTTTGAGGTTAGAGACCTGGTTTTTCAGTACAGTCTCCTATTGAGAGATTTTTGCACATTAGAAGCTTGGAGAGTGAATGCAAAGGAGGACAAGACCCCTGGACCTTCAGAGTGAATAGTTGTGTATGAAGGGGCAGTCCAGAAGGTGCAGTTGTTGTTTTATTCTGCACCACCTGCCCAAACTCCCTCTTCTTCCTTCTTAAAGGTAGGTGGTGAAGTTTTATATCATACCAAACTCCCTCTTCTTTCTTCTTTAACATATGGTCACCCAGCCCAACTACTATAAGGAGTCTCTGTCTGCTCATCAAAACTATTACAAGCAGGAAAGAACTGTTTCCTTTTAAACACAGACTTCAGGCTGATCGTGCCATTGTTGTCTGTGGAAAACAGTAGCAAAAGTCATGTGTTTTCCACCTGTGACTATTCAGACCGACATACTTGTTTAAGGTTCTGATCAAATTCTTGCTTCAATTCCTTTCACGCCCAAGGCCTCAGTTGATATTCCAGAAAACCCTAGGTGGGAAAATGTGACATGTAATACTGTAGTTAGCAGTATTCAGCACAGAACAAACTAGATTCAGTAGTATATTCCTGTAACAATCTATATTACAAGAAGCCATTAATCCATTCAGAAAGTATTGCTTTACAGTATCTGATTAAAATAGCCCAATAAGGACCGCCGCAAAGTGCAAAAACACACCGCACCGGATCCTATCCAGAACTGGACCAGCACCGGTGCAGGCAGAGGCCTCCTTGGGGTAAAGGGACATTTGTCCCTTTACCCGAGTAATGGCCCAGCTGCCCCAATGGGTCTCCTCAAATCTGAGAGGCCTGTATAATGCCGGCCAGGCCCGGGAAGGGGGATAGGACTCAGTAGAGTGCACTGCCGAGGATCCCTACCCCTTCCCAGGCCCGGCCACCCAATCATCCCTCCCAATCCACCTCATTCCGCCCTCCCCACAACTCCACTGCCCAGCGCAGGCCTCACCTATGTCTGCTGGCAGTGGCAGCCTCAGTCCCACATAGAGCAAGCGGCACTGGCCTCGGCTGCGACACCACTTCCTCTCTGGGAAACTGTGCCTTATGGCACGTTTGCAACTTACTGATTGATTTCTGTATTTCTATACCGCCTTTCTTAGCCTCGGATTCTCTTCAGATGTTACTCAAGGCGGTTTACATAGGCAGGCTGTCTAGACCCGATAAGGGTCTTTACAATATTGTCTTCTATAGAACCCTACCATACCAGCTGGTTTCCTCCACGGTGTAGTCATCTACACTAGCTGTAGAACACAAGCCTCGAACGTCTTGCAGGCAGCCACAAATCATGCCAACCAGGGGATCCTCCAGTTGTTATTGCTCTGTTATTGCCCAATCCTATCCCCCACCATTGGCGACGATGCAGCCGCACCAATGGGGCACACAGTACATCCAATGTGGGGGGGGGGAGTGATTAGGAAGCCTGGGAAAGGTAAGAAAAAATATTTTCCCTTACCTCTCTGTAGGTCTCCTGGTAGCCTATTGATCTCCTTGGACCTATGCCAGCTATATAGCTGGCGTAAATCCAAGGAATGAGAAAAGGGGTGGGACGGGTTCAAAAAGAGGAGATAGGATCCTGGCACAAGTTGCTGCCACTGGGATCCACCCCCTCCCTCCCCCTCCCTGCCCCAAAACTCTCACTACCCTGCCCCTCCCAACCTACAATGCACCCCTGTGGCCAACTTACCATGAGCAACAGAGCTTCTGGGAGCCACTGCCATGCATGCCCCGCCTTTCACCATAGCGGGCCTTGAAGCTTCTGGCAGTGCAAGGCCCAAATAGGATTAGGCCCTTAAGGTGCAATCCTATGCACACTTTCCTAGGAGTAAGCCCCACTGAACACACAATGGAACTTACTTCTGTGTAGACATGCATAGGATTGTGCTGTATGACATATTTCTTCCAGCAGATTTTTTTTCTTGCTGCTTCTTCATACTGCGTTAGACTCTTGTTATTTTAAATGAGTGATTGACGATGTTTTTTTAAAAAAATTGCTGCTTATAATAACTTTTTAGCTTGCTGTATGATTATATCATTTGTTTATATTGATCATATCATTTTAGTAGAAAGGTGCAATATAACTGCCTGAATTAAATAATAAATCAATCAGTCCCTGCAGTAGTCTAAACTGGATTTCTGCAATGACACAGTCTTTGAAGACTGTTTAGAAGTGACTAGTGATATAAAACTTCAGCACCTAACTGATACAAATAACAGGGAACACATCTTGATAGTCAGCCGAACTTCAATGCAGTAGCATTCCTACACCCCCCATGGGGGGGCCGCCAACACAACACCCCCACGTGACGCCACAAGCCCCGCCC
This sequence comes from Plestiodon gilberti rubricaudatus, assembly GCA_026170595.1. Taxonomy (NCBI): domain Eukaryota; kingdom Metazoa; phylum Chordata; class Lepidosauria; order Squamata; family Scincidae; genus Plestiodon; species Plestiodon gilberti. The sequence continues at coordinate 141,117,535 of JANXHW010000001.1, read as the reverse complement.
CTAGGGGGTTGATGTCGTTTTCACATGCCACTGCCGAATTTCGGCAGTGGCGCGGCGCGAAAACACCACCACCACGCTGCTTTTCGAGGCATTTTGGAGCCAAACAGCTCCAGGGCGGGCAGGAGGGCTGATGTTGCGGCCAGTGGAGCGATGGAAAAGAAGAAGACAAGAGCAGCGGACGGGGCAACCTGGCGGTGAAGCCGAAGGCAAGTACACCTTTCCGGCCACATGGCACCCCGCCCCCCCCGGGCCCCTCGCCCCCCCTAACGACGCCTCTGCTTTAATGGATGCCAGTTTGTTTCCAGAAACAATCCAAAGTGGTGATGGTGTTTTTATTTTTGATTACCTAAGTGGCTCGAGTTTAGAGAACAAGCACTCCCACATTATCCTTATTTCAACTATACTACTTTTCAACAAAAAAGTTCGTGAAGTGGCTATGAATTCACAAACCAATCTGAGCCTGCCTCAAGATTTTCATCAGGAGCTTTGCTCCAAGTACCTCCATCGTCTCAAGTGAAGTGGGTGGCAACAAGGAGTAGGAACACATCATTCGTGGCCCTCACCTCTGGAATTGTTGGAGAATACAGTGATGCCTCACAAGACAAATGCCTCGCACAACAAAAAACTCGCAAGACAAAAGCGTTTTGCAAGTTTTTTGGTGACTCGCAAGACAAATTTTCTTGCAAAAACAATTTCGTCTTGTGGAACACTCAGCTCCTAAAGCCACAATCTATTCAAATGTTAAAGTATTCAAGAGGGTTAGCAGACTGCAAACAGTACAGCCCGAGGCCACACCGATTATCACCTGACAAATAGCTAACACCAGCAGAGATAAAGGCAAAGCAGAGATAAAACTACCATCCTGAAAAACTTCCCATCCTAGTAGGTGTACTGATTAAGACCCTACCCATTCTTCGTTTTGGCCCGGAAGCGGCAGCAGAAACTCGGCACAGGCTGTCTGCCTGCCTGCTTCGAGTCTCTTACTGACTCACACAGGAGCCGCCCTCACGCCGAGGAAAGCCTCTTCAGCTGTTGCACGGCCGAGAGGTAATGGTGCATTTAGTGGTGCCTGCTCCGCCCCTTAGCCTGGCCGGCACCGCGGCAGGAGGATACTGTAGGCGACAGCTACACTTGCCATTTGAATAAAGTATTCAAGAGGGTTAGCAGACTGCAAACAGTACAGCCCGAGGCCACACCGATTATCACCCAACAAATAGCTAATACCAGCAGAGATAAAGGCAAAGCAGAGATAAAACTTCCCTTCCCTTCCAGAAACGGTGTGCATTACTAGAGCGGAGCTCTGGGAACTGTGAGTACTGTAAATACTTAAAAGTAAATAGCACGGCAGGGAAGGTGACTCGCAAGACAAAATTATTCACAAGACAACATGACTCACGGAACGAATTAATTTTGTCTTGCCACTGTACCACTGTATAGGGGTTTTGTAGCAGAGTAATAGCGGAAGACCCCTCTCCTGTGGTAAAAAAAAAAAGAATTATCCCAAGCACCCAGGCAAGATTGCTATCAGTAAAAGACACACGGAGGCAGGTAAAAGTTACCAAAAGAAAGTTTACTTACAGATTGCATATATATGTACATCTACCGATTAGGAGATCAGCGGTCTTAACATTCAGAATACAAGGAATCCTATATAGCTGTCGCTTTTGCATGTGGGTATGGTGGATGCAAGGCCCTCTGGTGAGGAGTGCATCTCCACACGTCCTTCTCCGAAGGCTGAGGTCCAAGAGAATGTGACTAGGAAGGGACAGGAAGGAAACAGGGTCAGGGACCACACCCCTGCTAGGGACCATAGAGAGGCCAGGCCAGGTGAGAGGTGCCCAGATGGCACAGTGCCCCCCAGTGTCCTGCAGCTGAGCGCTGCCCATTTCTAACAGGAATGCCCAGAAATGTCGGGCGCCCTCCTGGCGCGTGGGGGCGGGGCCTGCATTGCATCACATCGACGCCCCCCACCCGTTTTCCGCTCATTTCGGAGCGTAACAGGCTCCAGGGAGGGAGGGAGGGCCGACACAATGCGGCGATTCCCTCGCCCTCCCACCCGAGCGCCTGGTTCGAGTGAACCACGCGCTCCACCGTGGTTACGTCTCAGGGAATGCCCTCCCATTGTCAGGCTCCCATGTGGAATGACAATGTGGAATGCCCTCCACATTGTCAGGCTCCCATCTAGCTCCCACTTTGATGTCCTTTTAGCTAGAAGTGCTGGGTTTTCTGACATGGCCCAATATTGAGGCAGCACCATTGAGGCAGCCTCTCCATTCTGCGGTGAGCTGCCACTGGTGCAAGGCTCAGAAGGCCACCAACAGTGCCCCACAGACCAGCCATCAGTAGATCTTTGCTGGCAGTTGAGGCAGATCATGATAAATCGGGGGCAGATCAGGCTGGGACGGGGGTAGATTGGGGTGGGGCAGGGCCCGATCTCAGCAGCAGCAGCATGTGCCAGATTAGAAACCCCTATCCCAGTCCGGACGCAACCCCAGAAGACTCCTCAAGGCTACACCAGCAAAAGAGCCTGCATGGCTTTAAGGAATCGAATAGGGGACCACGGAGCAGCCAAGGAAGTAGTACATTTTTTCTTTACTTACTCCTCCTGACAAGCCTGGTCCCCTGCCAGCCCGCAGGATGCAGCAGACACTGGGTCAGCTTCTTTGCACCATGCAGGCTGGCCCAGGATAGGATTGGGCCATTATTGGATTTATCTTGCTGATTGTGTGATTTATTGAGGCTTTTTTTTCATGGTTTCATTTGTTTAAATATATTTTGTTGTTATATGCTATGAACCTTTAAATGCAAATTCATAACCTGGGAATTAATGTATACATGCACAGGATATGCTACAAACATCTCTTGCATGATGCATTATCAGAATTGTCCATCTGATGTGATCCTTTAGAGGGGATGAATTCCTTGAGCATCTGATCTACCTTATTCTCCCCTGGCGCATCTGTTTTATCGAGATGTTCGCAATGGTTTCACCCGGGCTGTTACTAAAAACATTAGGGAGGGCTACCAGTTCAGATAAGATACAAAACAGATGAACATTCGCCCATTTTGCACACACAAACTCAAACCAGATCTGTGTTGTGATTCTGAAATGTTCTTTTCCTTCTGATGGAAAACTGGGAAAGGAAACGGAAATGCCAAAGTTAGCAGAAAGCCTACAGTTCTCATGGTTGGATAGGAAGCAGATGTGGTTTGGAAGAAAATATCTCAAAGGAGAGCTTTTCTCATAAGACATCCTTCCAGCATGGACTTATAGACTTATCCTCAATCTTCCAGTTATTCTGCTTGCGTTAGACATACATTTGAGCCTTACTTAGAAAAAGCATGAGTTTGTGCAAAATTGTCCAAGATTTCTAACTGTTGGTACACACTTAAGTTGTATAGTCCACTTAAGGACCAAACGGGATGTGATAGGGAAGATTTGTGATCAGATCTCCTGATGCCTTTTTCTTTGCCTAAAAGCCACATCTCTCTCTCTCTCTCTCTCTCTCTCTCTCTCTCTCTCTCTCTCTCTCTCTCTCTCTCATGTGTTATATGAAGATTTTGACTGGCTGTTTTCAAAATAAATGACTGAATTGGCATTTGCATTCTACACTTCTAGAAACTGAATGAAAATGTTACATCAGCCAGAATGTAGACTTGTGTTTGAAAATTGATCTCTTCTACTTTCCATACTGAATTAACAACACTCAGGGTCAGACTAGACGGGCATACAAGTGCGTGCTCCTGACGCTTGGTTTTATGTTTTAAGGAATAGTACAGAAGGAAGGGGGCATACAAAATGGCTCTAAACTATGGTGGGGTTGGGGCGGGGGGCTTTAGCAATGATGCCCCTGCTATTGTTAGTATCCTGACTGTACATGTCCCCCTATTTATCGCTCTTGTTTTTTAAAGCTTCAATTGGCAATTCTCCACTACTTGGGGATTTTAATTTTGTTCCCATTTTATATATTAAAAAAATGCTGCATTCTTCTCTCTTATGCAGGCACATACAGTTCAGTAGACTGTGGGAGGGGGAAGAGTAACCACATGAAAGACTCAGATATCATATGATGGATCTGGGCTAGATATGGGTAATCCTTTTAAAAGAGTTCTTCAAAGCAGTATGACAGAGGCATTGGTGTGCTTGGTATCCACATATAGACTTATTTTGTCCCACAATGAGATCTGGTCAAAACAGGTTTGGCAGGTTTTGAACAAGCTCCAAAACCTGTTGTGTAGAGATGATACACAATAGCCTGCTTCGTACCATCTTCAAGTCTGAAAAAATGTATCATTTGTCTCTGTCCCCAACAGCAAAATAGAAAGCTACATAGTCTAAGAGCCCAATCCTACCCCCCATCACCTTACTGACAGAGTATATGCATGGCATGCAATGGTGGCGTGTGTGTGTGTGACCAGATGACCTAGGAGAGGTAAGGGGAAAAAAATCTTACTTAATTCTCTGTAGGCCACCTGGCTGTCAGTGGGTCTCCTTGGACCTATGCCAGCTCCATGGACCTATGCCAGTGTTTCCCAAACTTTTTCGACCTGCAGCTCCCTTGACCATTGGCGACCATTGGCCACGGCTCCCCATTACATTATGTTGATGCCTGTCAATTGGCATTGCACTGTTTTTTGAGAGGATTCCATGGCACTCCACGGCTCCCCTGGCTGGTTTCTGTGGCTCCCCTGGGAGCCGCGCCTCCCAGTTTGGGAACCACTGAATGCTTTTGCTGATGTATGTCTGAGGAGAGGCAGGAGACATGTCAGGCTGGAAAAACAGGGATAGCATCCTGGCACACGCTGCTACCTCTGGGATCCACCCTCTCCAGCCCCCGAACCACCCCCTGCCTTCCCCACTCATTGGTTCCAGGGATCTGAAACCCCTTCCAATTGGTCCAAGGTCCTGGGGGGCATTCCTAGAGGGGCCACTTGGCACCCTAAATCACTTCTGGAGAGGTGGGGGGAAATGATGCCCATATAGCACCATTTCCCACCCCTCCATTGGTCCCAGGGGTCTGAAACCCCTTCCTATTGGTCCAGGGCTCTGGGGGGAGTTCCTAGAGTGGACACTTGGCACCCCAATCTCTTCTGGGGTGTCACTTCTGACCCCAAGTTTCCGGTGACATGTTTCCATTTCTGCCACATTTGTTTTGACAGGCCCACACGTGGTTCCGGTGGTTTGACAGGAGGGGGGGATTGTAAACTACTAGTGGGTCTGAAAACGCCTGGCTTACAAGTGAAACACTACGTGTAGCCCTTTGGATCATTTACTAAACAGGTGATTGCTTTCTGCTTTCATTGTCAATAACAATTTAGTTTAATTAAGTAGCAGAATATGTTAATTGATGATTGCAAGTTAGGCTGTATATGAATCCCTTAGATATTCTGTTTTCCAAAAGGCTATTTAATCCCAGTTGTTTGGGAAATATTTTCATAAATGTTATGGATCAGGGCCACATTGACCATCTAATCACTTCTGTGAAGACCTATAAAACATTTCATGTAAGAATTGCCCAAACAAAGTTTTTTTTCAGAAATCAAAGAAAGTCTCAAGGCTCATCAAATTACATATTATTCAAGGAATCAGACCCAAACCTAACCTTTGAACCAGCACAGGAAAGTTCCCATTTCAAAGCGAGCTTTCGTAACACGTGCCAACACTGTGCACTGTGTCCCCAGTTGGCAAAATGTTGGCAGCCATTCAAAAACCCATGTTAACAATGATGCTTTTTTAATAGATATATCTATACAGTAGATCTTCTGTGTCTCAACACACTTGTTTGAACAGCATTTCAAATCTAAACCACAATCTTCATGAATATATAAGAAGTTCCAGATGTTCCAGTGTCCCAGGACATGCATTTTAACCAAGTTTGTTCTGCATTTGTATTTTGACATGCAGAAAAGGCATATTGATTAGGTTTATCGGCAAGCTTGTTATCTTATTTTATTACCACTGCCAACCAAGTGTCCTTTTGTCATAAAAACTAACATTTATAGTCTTTATTCTCAACTTTTGAGGCTCTGTTTTAAGATACGATGTCTTAATTGTATAAGATGGTGCCTTGCCATCTTCAACGTATGTCTCTGTTTATTTGTTTTCAGAAGTATATGAGTCAGGGAAAGAATCTCTCTCTATTTGCACATGGTGAAAAGATACAAAAATTCAGGCAACTTGATTTAAGAGAATTTTATTGCAGGATTCGTGATGTAAAATAAAAGAATGCTTTTGCAAATATGCTCAATTTTGCATGACATACATAGGCTGCAGAATTCAGACTGCAATCCTAAGCATGCTTCAAAGCAATGGGAGTGACTTCTGATTTATATGACTGACACAGAATTGGATCATCCAATTGCAACATATCCATTCATTAATATAGAGCAGGGGTTCTCAACCAGTGGTACTTCAGCCGACTACTGGTGGTACTTGGACCGCAAGACCACCGGAACTCTGCTCCGACACGGCGCTTTCAGTGGCACGTTTTTGCTCCCGAGAGGCTCTTGCCTTTGGCCAAGCCTCTCGGGAATGCTGAGAAGGGCCCTTCCAGAACCTCCTATCTGCATTTTCTGGCCTCTGAAACTGATAATGATTTCATCGCCAGTCACTTCCAGTGGTACACAGCAGGAGAGTGGCGCCGGAGGTGGTATTCGGTCAGGAAGGGGTTGAAAACCCCTGATATAGAGCACACATAACCTTGTCCATGAAGTTCAACTTAATAACCTCAGCCAAATTAACATGTCCAGGACTGGGGACTTATATTTCCTCCAGTAATGTGCAATGCGAGTCACAGTCCTACCACTCTTACTTGAAAAGCCAGCCCATCCATGAGGCCAACTGAAGAGGTCACCTCAGGCAGCAGTTTGGGTGGTCACCTATCTCTGTCCACCAAGTTGCCTTCACTGCTCCTCCTCCTCCTCCTTCCACTCCCTGGACTGGAAAAGGAAGAGGGAGGGACAGAGAAAAAGAGGAAATGTGGAGGGGAGGAGAGTGCTGAGCTAGAGCATTGGAGAGTATCAGAAACAGAGGCACCAGTGCTGAGGTCACAGTGCCATTGCTGACGAAGCTTACAATTGCGCTGTTGGCCTCATCCAGGCACATGACCTTGGCTTAGTGCCTAGAACATCTCCAGCTATAAGGCAAGGGAAGCAGCCTTACTAACAGTTGCAAAAGCTAATGAAAAGCAATTACAGAGCGATTAACCCAATCATGACAGAACAGACTGAACATCCGGAAGAACACGTGCAGACCACCACTCAAAGTACGAAGGTCCTTCACAATCTGCCTCTTCAGGAGCTCACACTCTTTTCCAATGGTTAATACTGACATGGGAATGAAGAGCAGCATGGTCTAGACCAGGGGTGGCCAACCTTTCAACATGAATGCTCCTGGCCCTTTAATGGGTGTCTAGGTGAGGGCATTTCAGCAGGTGCAGCTGCTTTAGCAGCACCATCAGCACTTGCAGCTGCCAAGATTCTGTCTTCTACACAACTCTTAAGAACGCAGAGGCCCTAATGGTGGAAGGTTGGCCACTCCTGACCTAGAGCATCTCACATTACTCCAGCAGCATGGGAAGGAGGAGCACTGCCTGAGACTGCCAGGCTGCCAAAGCAGAATCCAGTCAAAAGCTACTACATGTCATCAAGAAGATGAAATACAATCAGACTGCTAACAATTATTATTTTTGTATAACTAAGGCTGACTCTCAGCAAGGACAGAGTCCACGGCTACAATTTGTAGATTGTACTGGACAGTTACAAAGCTCACATGATATTCAGAGGAACAAACTACACAGCCAGTGAAATTTAGATGAAACTCCTAGTGTGGTTGTGGTGTATTTAAAAAAACAAACACAAAAAAACCAAGAACAAGCCATGAAGCAGGACTGGGTGACCTACAAAGCAGGAGTTCAGGTGGAAATCTCTGTCAGCGCAATCCACTGTAAGGATCCGGCCAGTGGCCCAGAGCCACCCACCGGATCCTGTGCATGGGCTGCCCGGTGCGCGCCGGGCTGGAGGTCTACTCAGGGAAGGGGACGCTCGCCATAAGCTGGCAGAAGTAGAGGAGGCCGTGTAATGGCGTGGCCAGCCCGGTGGGGATGGAGATATGACTGACGCCATGCCCCACCCCCTCCCAGGCCGGCTAGGCAAATGGCCCCCCTCCCTCCTGGGCCGGACTGCTCATGTGGCCGGCGGCAGAGTTCTTACTCCCGAGTCATCACAAACGTGCTTTATAGCACATTCACAACGTCTTCCGGCGACGGAACGCTCGTTCTGTCACCGTCGGAGTTTCCAGGATTGCGCCCTGTAAGAAGCAAGAACATCCATTGTTGCTCATGTCGTGTTTCTGATTTCAGTGCCGCACAAAAGCATTCCTGACATCCTTCTCCACCCTTTCCTGATAAACCTGCACAGAGAAGATTCCACATCCTCTCGATAGAACCTTAATGAAAAACTCCAGCATTCTATTTGTGAAGAGAATATATATTATATATATATAATGCATCAAACATGTTTCTGATAGATTATGTTTCCCCTCGTAGAAAGCCTCTGCCAGACTTCCAAAGCCTGTAGTTCCTCTGACTGAATTTTAAGCAAAATGTGCTGCTGTGCATGTGCGCACATGCACGCACATGTGGACATGTGCATTAACTGTTGACCTCTGGCATCTGCTGAGGCTTTAAAGTCTACCAAATTAGGGAAGTTTGAATCACATTTTTACCTTTAATCTGCCCTACGTCTCTCCTAAGGAAGGTGGCCTAAATTCACAATTCAAATTAATCTTGGGGGTGTCTGCTGATGCTTGCTCCAAAATGCCCTTCTCTAGTCAGCAGGCCCTGCTCTATAACACCAACTTAGTATGTATGTATGTATGTATGTATGTATGTATTCATTCATTCATTCATTCATTCATTCATTCATTCTCATAGACTCAAGGTGGTTTACCAAAAACAGGCTGACCAAAATTGGGGTTTTTACAATGTTATTCTATGAGAGAAACCCATAGAACCCTCCATTTCTCAAGATGTTTCCCTTCATAGTGCAGCTGATATTCTGACTGCACAGCTCTTGCCTTCCACAGTCAACCACAAATCAAGCTTCAGATGGGTTCACAAGCTACTATCCATTTCTTGCCAGCTGATACCTCCATAGTCTACAATCCTCCACATTCCTTCACGAAGCTCCGTCGGCTCTGACACTCCATCAGCATCATTTGTCACCCTTCCAAAGCAAGACCGGGACTGACCCTGCTTAGCTTCTCCAGGCAAGGTGGCAACTCAACCTCCAGACCACACCTCCTGCCCGTATCAGACAGACCCATTCATGGAGCAACCCATTTTCCTTAGCACTTGAAATCTACTGGGGGGAAAACTACTCCCCCAAATGCATTGTCATAATAATATAGGATGCAATTATTTAAAGGGAAATGTATTACCAGAAAAATACCTTGCTTGGCTATCCACTATCCACAAGTCCCCTCCTGCCACTTAAAGGAAGAAAACTATTTTGTAATAGGAAAATTATTTTTTATATCTCTGATCTCACCTGCTGCTTTCCTCCCTTCTATTCTGCTGATAATTTCAACAGTTTTTTTTTATGAAGAGCAATTCCAGACTCTATTATTGTTCCATGCTCAGACATTCTTGTAGGAAATGAGAAAGCTGCCTTAACCTTCCTTCCTGCTCACAAAGCCCTATGAGAAAGTGGATAAAACCAGAGAGTCTTCTAACTTAGGGGGCCTTTTTAACCATTTAACATAATTCCCCCCCAGGCAAGAGGAAGAAACTATATTTCAAATACAGACCCAAATCATTCCCTTGGAACATTTGGTCTGGAAATTACAGAGCTGCTGCCAGACAGCATAATAATAAGAGATGTTACATCAGACATGGTGGTGTTGAGGGTGGCTGGGGGTGAAGAAGAGATGCAGATTTAAACCAGTGTGCCTAAACTCTAGAATGCAGACCCTCCGCTACTTGAGGGTGGGGGTTCTCCTTGCCTGGTCCCACGCTACATGAGGCAAGGCAGGGAAGAGTGGCATCAATTGATGCGCCAGGCCTGCTGCTGGGCCAGGAAACAGCAGCATTCTGGGCATTCTGATTATGGGAGGTGTCATGCCCTCACCCACCCACACTTATGGGATAGACTGAGAGCAGCTGGCTCCCCTTGGGGGGGACAGGTAGACTTTTATTTATTTGTTTGTTTGTTTGATTGGCCATTAGCGGGAAGTTTTTTTCACCTACCCTAGACTGTCTTGAAGATGTGGTGTTTTTAGCCAGGTCGGCCATGGCTGGCAGGTATAATATGGGAGAGAGGGAGTAGGATTTAGAGGACCTAAAGTCAGCAAGAGTCAGAAGGGTGGTCCGGGGTAACGGGGGGTTGGAGCCACGGCAGAACTTAGAGCTCCGGGGCCCCCCCCCTGCAGCGACGCCAGTGACCTCAGTGCAGATCCCTGAGCATTTATGGATTTGCAGTCACCAAAGCTGTAACCATGTTTGGGGAATTACAGTAACCACATTTGGGGAATATTTTAAATCCCACGTACAATTTGTGGATAAGGCCTAAATGTACTGTGTCACACACAGCGTTTTAACTGCGGCCAACCAGATGCTTAGTTCTGGGAAGCCGAGAAGCAAGGAATTCAGCCATTTCAGCCATGATGTGTGCCTTCAGTGTTAACTGAGGGAAAAAAGTGTAGCCTCCTCAGCTATCAACAGTCTGTGAAACACTGTACTAGCAGCAGAACAGTAACAGGAATTTGCTGCATTACAGTGCTGCAGGATAACAGGAAACAAATCACTCTTTGACGGGGCTCAGCCCTAAATGAATTTATGGACTGATCTGACTCCCTCTGAAATAATTTAAGTTTTCCTACAGATAATAACAACAGCGGGATCAGATGCAGTAACAGCTTGGATTATTTTAACAGCTAACAGTGTGCTTCTGTAATAGGGGTATTTAAAGGTTTACTCTTTTAACAACATCCTTTCTCTTTCATTTATATCTCAAATAAACAGGCACAGTTGGGTTGACACTTAAAGGAAAAGGAAACTGATGTCAGCCTGACAGTTATTTGAGTGGGATTCACTCTGACACCGTGCTTGCCAAGGGTAAAATTGCCTTGGCCATTTTTTTTTAATTACGCTCATAATAAAGCAGACCACACAAGTTTTGTTTTTCCGGAATTCTTAATCAGCATTAAAAAAAAAAAGAAGCTTTCATGGTTGCACTGGTAGCATAGGAATTGAGGCGCCAGAGACCAACTGCTAGAAGTCCGAGTTTAAGGCATGGCTTCTTACGTGGTTTGTACCATCTAGAGTGTCTTGTGATGTATAAGGGATACCTAGTAAATTGTGTGTAACTTGGAAGGGAAAAGGCACAAGACCTTATAGCATTCTGTTCCAGAAAAGGTTATGATGGCAAATCAAGGAATCAGGAGCAGACTGGGCTTTAGCAGTTGACTGGTTGAGCTCCTGGTGTGTTGGGTGGCTGGGGTCATGATCCAGAACTTAGTTGTGGGTGACACGTGCTTGCTACGGATCATGAAGATGGTTTGCACAGCAGTGTGATTGATCTCTGAGCCCGGCTCACATTAAACACTAACAGACGCAATCCGACTTAACTTTTGTGCCGGTTTAACCAGCAGCGCAGCAAGAACGGGAGGCCCCAGAACGGAAAAGGGATTCAAATCCCCTTTGAAGTCCTCTTTTGGAGGGGATTTGAATCCCTTTTCCATTCTGGGGCCTCCCGTTCTCTCTGCGCCGCTGGTTAAACCGGCACAAAAGTTAAGTCGGATTGCGCTGTAAGAACGCTTAGTGTTGGTCCAGAGTGTTGGTCCAGGTTTTGATTACTGTGAGTAGTTTCATCTGGATTTATACACACATGCACGCAGGAGAGAGAGAGAGAGAGAGAGAGAGAGAGAGAGAGAGAGAGAGAGAGAGAGAGAGAGAGAGAGAGAGAGAGAGAGAGAGAGAGAGAGAGATATGCATCCCTAGCAGCTGAAAGTTTGGAGACCCCTGGCCCAGACTATTTGACTGATGTATTTGGTCACAGCCAGGGCCAGCCCAAGACCTCTTGATGCTTGAGGCAACATTCCAAATGTTGCCCCCCTTACCCAATGATGTGCCAGCCTCTGGTCTTACCAGTCTCCAACGTTCTAGCTCAGCACTATCCTCTCCTCCACACTTCCTCTTCCCTTCTGTCACCACTTTCCAATCCAGAGAATGGAAGGAGGAGGAGGAACAGCTGCAGAGACGCTTAGGTGGATGGAGATGGGCGCCTTCCACCAATCTGCTGACTGAGGTGACCACTTCAAGTTGGCCTTATGGATGGGCCAGCCCTGGTGATAGTCTTTAAATAGTTTAAGAATAAACTATTTAAAGTTTATTAGTTTAAACTATTTAAACTCACTGCCTTAGATTATAACTACAAATGAATTTTCTCCAGTTCTAACTGAACGATGCTGAAAACCTGCAGAACATCCCCCCACCCCCAGTAAGAACAAATTGTAGAAAAGAAACATGCAAACGTCTTTGGAAGGCAATGACAGCGCTATCAACCCACTTCCACCACCTTTAAAGCATTACTACTGTCTTGCAACAAACTCCATCCTTAGTCCTTTGGGATCTATAAAAAAAACCCAACAGACTTCATCTCCATCCAATACAGCTGAGGGGGGGGGGACAGGGCTACCTCCACAAGAGACTGAGGTCCATGATGTGTCATGTGCATTTTCTGGCAGCCCAAACAGCAATTTTAGTGTCCACTAAGATTTTCCTAGGAAGACTCAATGAATGTTGGTTGTGTTCTCACTGACCAACGTACTTGGGATAAGAAACTAATCCCCCTTTTCCAGCATGGCATATTGATTAGTACCACTGCCTAGAGTATGTGCATTGTGCTTTTGTTCCTTTCCTTGCTGTTTGGACCTTGGTTTGCTTACCTGAGGCTCAAACAAATCATCACATGAGGAAACCATCACTGCCACTTCAGATTGCAGGGGAGAAGGGTCACTATTTCAGTGCTCTTCCCCACACACACACACAAATAGCCCCCTGTACTTAGAATGCTAGAATGCCAGAGAGAAGGTTATGTTCCAGAACCCATCTCTTTGAAGACTATTTTCTATCTGTGGGATTTTCCCCACAGGTTTGGGCGTGCAATATGCAGCCTTTCCCACCTCAAATGGTACCGTCTGTGAAATGTCTTACCATGAGATCTGCTATTTGTGTAGAGTGTAGACTGAACCTCAAGTTGCCACACTGAACTTCTTGCCAGTCCCACAGAAATCAGTGAAACATACTTCTGAGGACGCAATCCAAACCTACTTAGTACACCGTTGTAACCAGCAGCCCAGCAAAAATGGGAGGCCCCAGAACGGAAAGGGGATTCAAATCCCCTTTGAATTCTCCTTTTGGAGGGGATTTGAATCCCCTTTCCGTTCTGGGGCCTCCTGTTTTCGCTGGGCCGCTGGTTACAACAGCGGCCTAAGTAGGTTTGGATTGCGCCCTGAGTAACTGTGTTTAGGACCAAGGCATTAGTGTTCCATAAAATAAATACCTATAAGTGTTCTTAGCCTCCTTCACCAGCAGAACTTAGAAACTCTGAACTTAACCCATTACAGAGATAGTCTGATAACACTTTAAGCAAATGTCAGAATAAAAATCTAGGATCATGGTGCCAAATAACATTCTAAAATTGTGTACACTGAAAAAAATATATAGTTAGTTCTAAGGGACTTCATAATCATAGTTAGTATCTTTTGGATCTGGGGGGGAGGGTTGTCACATGACACATGTTATCTGTACACAGCCAGTGTCCTTAAAATTTGTGCATGGGAATAAGCACCTATTTCAGTGCTCTTCCCCCCCCCCCTACAAATAGCCAGTGTCCATTCATATAACTTTCAGTAATAACCACTAGGCTTCATAACTTTTAGAAAGACATAAGGCCTCTTGGTCCTTGTAGGTGCCTGGGAGTTGAAATGGTCGGTCTCGAATGTTGCTGTGGTTTGTGTATTATTCATATTTCTTTTTAATTTGTTGGGGTGCTTCAATTTTTTAACTGCTTTTAGCTATTTATATTCTGAAGTTGTTTTGTAAATTGCCTTAAGCCCTAGAAAGTGGATATAGATATTTTAAACAAATGATTTGGAAACAAAAATGCACCATTTTGCAAAAACAAAAACTACTATCCTTTCTCCAGATATGTCAGAAAACTAAAATCAGAGAAAAGTACTGTACTGTAGTGTTGTTTAAAAAAAACACGCCACTTGGAAGGAATAAAAAACTCCCTGGGGCTTGCAAAAAAAAGCCTTTAAATAAACATTTGTTACCAACCAGCTGGCAAAACCTTGGGATATCCTTTTCACTTTATGGAAAGCCCTTCATGGTCAGGAAATGTAAACCTCTCATCACATCGGCCACAACTAGGATTACAGCTTCATATAGCAATATATTTTTCCAAGTTTTTTTTTTTTTGCAGACCTCAAACAAACCCACACTCAAGCCTGCTGCTGACCAAAACCACAACTTGCCAAGCAGACAAGCCTGATCCTTTCCATGCTTACTTGGAAGTAAGTCTCACTGAGCTTAATACGATGTGCTCTCAAGCAGGGATGTGGATCAAGTATCTGGCTCCAAGTCTCGAGTCAAGTCCCAAGTCTCTGGGTCCAAGCCTCAAGTCAAGTCCCAAGTCTTTGCCCCCAAGTCCCGAGTCTTTGGTTGTGAGTTGCGAGTCCCTATCTATTTAATGGGGAAAACAGATTTAATCCTGAATAAAATTCAACTTCTGGTAAAAGGCTCCAAGTCTCGAGTGGAGTCTTTCAAGTCTTTTACAATTGCCAAGTTCGAGTCAAGTCATTGACGCGACTTGAGTTTGACTCGAGTTCAAGTCAATAGGCTCAAGTCTACATCACTGCTCTCAAGTGGGAATGCTTTGGATTGCAGAATAATTCTGCTAATGAGGCTGAACTGAATCCCAAAACACAAACACGTGGTTGACTTGGTTTCAGATGTACTCAGAGTTTCCTTTTGTATTAACTTTAAGGCCAGAATACAAAGGGTCACCCTTGGTCTGCATGTCTGGGAGATTTTCAGACCCCCCTATCCATAAGCCACCCCTTGGAACTCTCCAGAGTGGGATTCTGTGAGATGCAAAGAACTGCTACAAAGAACCAGGAAAAATATGAAACTGACCTGGTCTGCTCAGGAGCACAAGAGTAGCCTGATGTGACAATATATCATCAGATGAATCTTTTCATAGCAAGCTGGTGCCAGAAAGAAAAAATGGTCAGACAAATAAAAACTGCACACATGAAATTATTTTTGCACATCCACATGTGGCTTTTTGAATCCAGACCCAGGACTGCAATCTTAGGGACAGTCATTTTGAAGAAAGTCCTAGTGGTAGCAGTGAGACTACTTCTGAGTACACATAAGAATAGTTTGAATAAATAATAAGCTTGTTATTTAATAAATAAATAAATAAAATCTCCTTTATCCTCCCATGCATTTTAGATCGTAGGTCAGGCATGCAGAACCTCGTAACTGTAGGTGCTTCATAAACAGGTGTAAGTAATGGATTAAAGATGATGAGAACCTGCTAGCTTTGGATAGAACCTGGCAGGAACGTTGAGATATATTGGTTGGTAGATAGAGTTCCTCTTCGCAAAATTTGGCAGAGAGCTAATTCGTCCACCCAAAGTTGTTTTGTCGATTTGGCCAGGGAGCCGCTGCATCCAGAGGGATTTCTTTGCCTTTTCTTTTTCCCCATTATGGCTGCTGTCTTCAGTCCACTTCAATTCAAGCAGCAGGAGAAGATAAAAAAAAGACCCAGCTGGTAAATTCCTACTCTCCTTCAAAACCTCAGGATTCAGGGGTTGATATTCACTGCTCTATGTACACAAAACGACCAGTCGAAAAGGTTTGAAAGCAGATCAACGAAAGAGCATGACAACAACAAGTATGTTAACGAATAACGAGCAGCCATCTTGGGATCATTCAACTGCAGTACTCCAAGTGAGGTCTGACTAGGGCAGAGTGGAACTATTGCTTCTTGTGACCTCTTGACTCTGTACTACTGTTTATGCATCCCAGTATCGTATTCACCTTTTTTGCAACCATTTCGCCTGCCTCCACCATTCGTCCTCCTCTTGGGCTAGGCCTGACTCCCCTGACTTGCTGCTGCTCGGCAGAGAGCGAGAGCGATAGCGAGAGAGAGAGAGAGAGAGAGAGAGAGAGAGAGAGAGAGTATCCAGTGTTCCCCAAACATTTTTGACCTGCTGCTCCCTTGACCATTGGCAAACATTGGATGCAGCTCCCCATTACATTATTATGCTGATGCCTGCCAATCGGCATTGCACTGTTTCCCGAGAGGATTCCATGGCACTCCGCGGCTCCCCTGGCTGGTTTCCGTGGCTTCCCTGGGAGCCGCACCTCCCAGTTTGGGAACCACTGAATACATCTATGCAGCCCTTCAAGAGCATCGTGACTGAGCATCTCTGCTGTCAGTCCCATTACTTAGCCAGGATGGAGTGATCAGTTGGGTGGATTTTAATCTGCAATAAACCGCTTCAACCGCTTAAATAACACTAACTAGTTGGCTTAGTGGAAAGCAAACACAGTCTCAATAAGCCACACTCCTGTTTAGATGTGGTTACATAAACACATGGATTGCACACACGATCAGCTACAGGAACAGTCTTCTCCAGACACTCTGTCACAACTACACTTCAGTACTCCAACCCTCCCCCCCCCCGTTTGTTACCATTCTTCCATTGGGAGGCATACGCAAGTCAACCATATTCTCAATACTGCACTCATGTTAGATTACCGTCACCCCCTCTTGCCACCACTAACATATACTCACTCGGACAATTTCACATTCAGTTATATGCATTTTCCACAGCACTCACATCTGGTTATGCTCACAGCACTACACCCACCTTTAATTACAATTGCACTGTCACACTCCTGTTGATGCTATACCAGCACCAGGACACCCACGCTCAATTACAATCACTCCCCACCATATTCACATCCCATTTAAAACTGTATCGCTACACCTTCCCATCCCTCATGTGCACATCCACTTGCAGTCAATATATATCGAGGTACCTGTCACACTCTAAGTTGGAGATGAGGAACATAAAGTTTTCACTGTTGGTGTTTTTGGTTTTGTTACCAGAATTGGAAAACATACAAAGTTTTATTCCTAAAATGCAGTAAGTCCTCACTTAAAGTCGTTTTGTTTAAAGTCGTTTCATTTTAAAGTTGATGGGAAAATGCCATAGGAATGTTTACATTTATCAATTAGCCTATGGTGAAATTGGTTTCATTATAAGTAGTCATTTTGCAAGAACCTATCCACAACTTTAAGTGAGGACTTGCTGGGTACTGTATATGGCAAAAAGAAAACATAGTCACCCGTGCAAACCAAAAGGTACAGTCTCCGTGTGTTTATTTCTTCCCATGTAAATAAAGTGGGGAAAACTCATCAGTTCTGACTTAATTTGACATTAGAACATTGGACTGGAGCAGGGATGGGGGAGAAATGCCTGCTGGCGGTCCAGTTCATGATTCCAGATTTTTTTCTGGACATCTTTGTCATTCCATGATGGTCGACTTTCTGGATTTTTCATGTGTGCTAGCGCACTTGTTCTGTAGACATGGTGCATTCTGGGTGGCTGATGATGTACACCTCATTATGGTATCACAGCATTTTGAGACTGAGCAGCTGTCAGTGTGCCAGGTTTGTTAGAAATCAGTAAGTCTAGTGCTGCAGTCTGTAGCTGGAGGAGTGATTGGTCCAATGCTACGACTATGCGACTGAACAACAACTTGCATTTGGACCTAGGAATCGTCCGGACAAATTCCTGAACTTTCCAGGTGGCCAAGTTACTATCAGTCTCAGATTACTACTTAGTAGTAGTAATATTAGAAGTAAGAATAATAGTGATATTTCTTTATCTGTGTTTGTTCACCATCTCATCTCTGAAGGGATCCGGGCAGGTTATAATGTACAGCTTTTTGATTTCATTATCAGAGACGAGTTGGCTTCCTTGGTCTTCATCCTCCCTGCAAACAAACTACACCCCAGTAGTCAGATTGCTTCCCTCGTCTTTTTCAAGGCTATTATCACTTTCTTTCTTTTTTAAAGGAAATCATTTCTCATTTTATATTACTTCGGTTGTAATCCTATGCACATTTACCTGGGAGTAAGCCTCATTAACTATAATGGGACTTACTTCTGAGTAGACATGCATAGGATTGGGCTGTTCCTCTTTCACTGACACCTGACTTTTTCTAATCTACCCCCCCCCCCAGTGATCTTTAGGCGATCCCTGAACACACACACACACACTCACACACACACACAGACACACACACTTCAGCTCTAATTCTGGTGTAATGTAGCAGTTAACAGAATGACCTGTCAGCTGAAAAGTCCCTGATTCAAATCACGTGTTGGTCTTTAGGTAAACTGTCGTCTACAGCAGAGGTGGCCAACCTTCCAGCGTTAGGGCTACTGTGTTCTTAAGAGTTGTGTAGAAGACAGAATCTTGGCAGCTGCAAGTGCTGATGGTGCTGCTAAAGCAGCTGCACCTGCTGAAATGCCCTCACCTAGACTACCATTTAAAGGGCCAGCATTCATGTTGAAAGGTTGGCCACCACTGGTCTACAGTGTACTGTGTTACAACCCCCAGTGCCCTTGTGTTCTATAGAAATCTCAATACTGATCTACTTTATAGGCTTGTTGCAAGGATTACTGATACATGCTAGGCAAGGCAAGGAAAATGAAATATAAATAGGATGCATTAGTACTTTTGTCTATCTCACAGCGTAAGCCCTCTGGGTAATGACTGTGTTCTTTTGTTATGATAGCACAGAACACACTGATAAATGAATTTTAAGTAATAGTACTAGGTTACTAGATGGGGATTCATTATAGTAGCTGCTGTAGTAGCAAATAGGAGCATATAGGAGTTATAGTAGTAAGTATTGTCTAAGAGATGTAGGCTGTGTAGCAATGCAACAGGACGAAAGTTCATTATAGTACTTTTATTTAAAATACTTTTAAAACCGCTTTTCTAGTGCTCATTTGGATTTGTGTTAGTAGTAGTATAGTGGTATAACTAGTATAACTAGTAGTATAGTGGTGTAACAAATAGTTGGATTTGTTATAATAGTAGTTTATTCTGCAAGGACACTATAAAAGTAGCAGTAGTAATCATTTCTATTGGTAGTAGTAAGATATAGTCGTAGTAGTCAGTAGCAGTAGAGAAGGCTGTATTACTGGCAGTGGTAAAAATTGGATTCATCTAGTAGTATGTGGCAGCATTGTTTAGTAGTAGGGTTCGTTATAGTCGTCACTGGAGGACGAGGAAGATGTACGGTAAAAGTAGCTGTTGTACTAGTAAGATTCAGTATAACGGGGAAAGTGTAGGTAGGGTGATTCCATTTCATTATACTGGTAATAAAATTGGTGTTATGGGTGTGACAATCAGAGTTGCTCTTTTTGCTGTGTTGACTCTCTCTCTCTCTCTCTCTCTCTCTCTCTCTCTCCAGCCGACAGTGGTCACCCGGCTGCCTGTGCCCGCAGCCAGATCCCAATATGCCAGGAAGCAGCAGCCTGGGCCACCTCGCCTTTAATTTCCTAAGTGCTGTTTTGTAAGGCTGTGTCATGCTTCTCAGTTCAAACACGCTTTGGCTCTTTATTATTCATGGGCCTTTTTCTCAGTCGGTGGTGCTGAATAATAAAACAGCCCAGGATCAAATGGGCCAATTCTCCACGCCTGACACCAACTGCTACTGTTCGCTGGGCTCTGCCAAGCGTTGCCTCTGATAATGAGTGGGATTTGGTTAAACAGTAAATTAATGAATAATGAAATATCCAGGTTGATCAGTTAGAGAGCACGCTTGCTTTGCCCCGGGCGGAAGGCTGGGGGCAAAAATTACTCTCAAACGGCGCTTGCCTGTCTGCTGGGCTGGATAACTATTTTACAGCCTATTGCCTGACAGAATGGACTGGGGGAGGGGTGGAAGTGGGGCGTAGGGGGGGGGGAGGCTGGGTAGCTCAAAGGAAGCTGGCGGGGGATGGGAAGCCGACAGGACAGGCTAGTTATCACCTCGTGGACTGTCGAAGGATGGATGTAATAAGGGACGAAATACAAACAGGATCGTTGTTGGAAAGGCAAATCGTTGGAGGTTGGGCAAGAGCAGGAAAGATTCCGCGAAAAGCTTCGTTCCGTTGTTGTGTACATCTCTTTCCAAAGCACGTGTTTTTGTTTTGTTTCCTTTAAAGTTAGCATTATAGATAGAAACAGTCTGCTTTGAAAAAAATCCTCGTGTGGAAGTTTAAATTTTATCCTCCGGGCTAAATTTGCTTCCCAAGAAAGGGCACGATCCAGCCAAAGTGGAGCACTGTGTGAAGCCCTACGGATTCTAACGGGAGTGGAAGCACGTGCTGAACTGAACTGTCTTTTTGGGGACGGGTTGGATCGTGCCTCCTCGCGTTCACACCAAAAAGCTCATCTGGGTGGTGGGAGGGAGGAGGAGCAGAAACGAGAAGGTGGACAACGTTAGGCAGCGGCTTTCACTTTAGCCGGTCTCCACAGAGACAGTTTTGTGCTTTTGACTTCGGGTAGTTCCAGCTTGGGCGACCTGTCCAAACGTGGATGTGAAATGCGTGATAGACTGCATTGGGGCAGAGTAAAGCCTGGCTGTCCGTGCTCGGGGCTTGATTCTGACAGAGGGGACGCGCCTATTAGGGTAGGCAGGCGTGGCGTCCTTGGCGTCGTGTAGTCCTTTCTTTTGCAGCCAGGGCGCTTGCGCGCACTTCTCACGCTGGGTTGGGGAAGAGACAGCAGCAGACAGGCATTTCTGGAGAGGAACATACGACGCCAAATTTGAATACCCCTTATGAAAAACACTTCGCCTCTCCTCCTGTTCTTGGGAGGGAGCAAGAACTTAGGCTGTATTTCCAAGTAAGCCTGTGCGCAGGTTAGGTTAACTGTGCGCAGGATAGCCCAACCACTGGGTGAGTGTGTCCAGACAGACATTGCTGTGCCTCCCTCGCGGGAGTCTAAGGGGGGGGGGGTGATCTCGACCTGCCCAGCTATTGCTTGGCTTGCGCTTGCTGTCATTTCACTAGAAGCAAAGACCTATAAAGTCTATCGTCCCTACTATGACTAATACTGTAATAGGAAGTAGTAATAATATACTTTTCCCCCTCGGTAGTTCCAGCGCTCACGCAAATAGAAATCTGGGGACTGGCTCCTCAATACCCTTTTTCGTTAGCAGAATCGGTAGTTAAAACCTATTTGTCCCCAAGGCCATATTTCCCCAGAACCTCCAAATGCCAGTTTTTGTCACGTGTTTAAGGTACCCCCAAATAGAGAAAACCACCTGCACAAAAATTCCCAGGTGTGCCATATACCTGTAGCATGGGTGTTGCAAACGCCACTCATTGGGGTTTAAGGCATAACAAATTTGTCCATTCATTCCTATGTAAAGCATAGACCTGACAACACAAGATCTCAAACACACACATAGTTGTGTTGTGCACACAGCTTCTGTGCTTTAGGATTGTGTAGGGGGATGTCCCCGCACAGTGTACAAGTCACTACCTGCCAGGGTTTTTTATGGCAATTTGAACCCTTTAATTGCTGCCGCTGAAGTTGTGAGTTCACCAATACAACGCTCAAAAAAACATAGTTGTGTTCTGCACACAACTTCTATACTTTAGGGGTCTGCAGGGGTCTGTCTCAGCACAGTGTACCCCATGTTACAAGTCCCTGCCTTCCAGGGTTTTTTTATGACCCTTCAAATGCTGTAAGTGCTGCAGCTTTAGTTGTGAGTTCAGCACGAAAACACTCAAAAAACCGTAGTTGTGTTGAACACACAACTTCTGTGCTTCAGGGTTCTTAAGGGGCATGTTTCAGCACAGTGTGTATGAAGTTACAAGTCCATGCCTGCAAGAGTTTTGTTGTTATAGCTCTTAAGAGTTCATTTTTGCAAGACGTCTTGCAAAGATAGTTTGATGGGTATTTAAAAATTAAATGCCCGGCTCGCCTTTTGTTATACAGCCAGCCTTATAACAAAGGCTGTTATTCCACCCACCCCCACATAGCTGGAGGCTAGTTCCTGACCCTTGTATGCACTTGTTACTGGAAAAATACCATGTCACCAGGCTGGGTTCAGCCTGGGGGGGAAAGAACCCCCCCCCCAGAAATAAACAGCTAAACTGAGCTCCCTTGCAACAATCCAGCTAAAAATCAGTATATAATGACAGCTGCCTGCAAGGTACTTGCAATCACTCAGTTGAGGCTGGAGACATAATTCTGAGTAGCCCAGCCTTCAACCCTGTTGTGATAGGCTCAGCCTGATGAGGGGGGAAAGAACCCCCCCCCTAGAAATAAACATCTACATTGAGCTGCCTGCAAAAATCCTGCTGAAAATCAGTATAACACAGCAACCTGGGAGATCCCTGCAAACAGTCAGTTTGAGGCTGGAGACAGAATTCTTAGTAACCCAACCTTCATTCCCTCCTAGGCTCAGCCTGAGGGGCGAATAGAAAAAAAAAACCCAGAAACAAACAGCCAACTTACAGGAATAGCATTAGATTACCCTCTAAGGCCCAATGAGTTGTTTGCGCAACACCTTGTTACTAATCACCTGCACCTGAGGTGTTGGAAACAAAGTGGATTCAAAAGCCAGGGCCCTGGCCATGAGAAAAAAGCCAGAAATCCACTCACAAAGTATAGGAAATGATGCAATATGATGAAAATGGCTGCATTAGGTCTATTTTGTTACCCATATAACCCCAATGAGGGCTTTGAGCAATGCCTGGTGCTGCTCCTGCTTACAGCTGTGTACAGCTGCTCACCTGCACCTGAGGTGCTCCAAACAAAGTGGATTCAAAAGCCAGGGCCCTGGCCATGAAAAAACCCCCAAAGTTTCATTTCTAATTTCAGTGAGGAGGGGGTACCCTGCAACCAATTCCTGCACCTCATTTTCCCTAAAAACAGTGATCTTTGCTCTTCTGGGGGGTCAGTGGGGTGACCCTAGAACTCTGAAAATTGTTTTAAAAATAGTTTCACCTGTCTAAAGGTAAAGGTATCCCCTGACAATTAAGTCCAGTCGTGTCCGACTCTAGGGTGTGGTGCTCATCTCCATTTCAAATCCGAAGAGCCAGCGTTGTCCGAAGACGCCTCCGTGGTCATGTGGCCGGCATGACTCTCCTTGCCGCAGCGCGTAGCATGCAGCTGGAACACGGAGCGCTGTTTACCTTCCCGCAAGCGGTACCTATTTATCTACTCGCATTGACATGCTTTGGAACTGCTAGGTTGGCAGGATTTCACCTGTCTAATTTCAAAAAAAAAATCTTAAAAATTGGGGGAAGCCCTTTTTTTAAAAAAAAAAAACTATTTTATTTCAGGCGTTGCTCAAAGCACTCATTGGGGACAAACAGGATTTAATTAAATGGCATTTCCCAGAATATCATTAGGCTGCAATCCTCTTCATACCTGGGAGGCTGGGAGTAAGCCCAATTGACCAAAATGGGACTTACTTCTGAGTAGAGTAAACATAGGACTGTATGCATGCATACGATTGGGCTGTTGCTCATTTTCTGCTATGCACTGTCTGCCAGGTGGAGATGACAAATCCCAATGTTGAATTCTATGGGATGTCCACTTCTGTGTGTATAGAGTCCGTCTTTGGGGCTGGTAATACCGAGTATTCACTATTAAGATTCCCACTATTAAGATTCCCTATTGTTGATCGGCCTGAAATGCAGATTTAATGATTCTGTCACTGGATCCTGCCGGTTTTTCCGGTTTGGATCCGACATGAGGATCATCCATCCCAACTCACATCACCCAGGGGGGCAGCTGCTGCAGCTACAGTCCGAGGAGAACCTGAAAATCTATCGGTTCAGTTCTTACATACAATCCATTTCAGCCTCAGCCTCCTGAGTGGGAGGAAACAAATCCAGCGGGATTTAACTTCTAAGTCATCTGTTTAGGAGAAAGGTTATTTTAACTGGATCCAAAACAGAAGTGGAAGTGGAAATGGAAATAAACCCAGCTGTTTTTTGTGCTTCCCAGGCATTAAAAGGGGATTGGGCTGAACTGGTGGAAGAATCCAGAGCACTGCGGATTCGCTGTCTTGTAGATCCGCCTTATCGGTATTTGTATCTAACTTGGCTTTTTTTTTTTTCGAAGAAACAACAGTCAAGTCGCTGATGATCCATCCCAGTAAACCGAAATACTTGGGTTTAAAACGGTTAGATACGGATGGGAAAGAACATCATTCAAGTCACCTCCCTCCGAGGGAGGCAGACAGGCAGGTACCTACTAACTTGCCTGTCCAAATGGGAAATACAAGCCATCCCGAGACCGGGCACATCCAGGCAAACAATGAAGCTAAATGCCATAAATGTCCGTCTGCCAGAAGCCTCAATGACACTATACATAGTTTTCTTCGATTGGGTTTTATCATCTTAAGGAATCGGGTGTGTGGGGAAGCATGTGAGGATCTTACCTGGCGACATTTAGATCTAGAGAGAGCAGACCCTCCTCCCACGAGTGGAAATCAAAAAGGGGTTTCCAAGCAGATGAGCCTCTCGCTCACAATGGGGCAAGAGACGCGGGCATTCGCACGCACACCTGGGAAATTACCGGAAGTTGCAGTGTGACGGGACCCACAGTCCTGTGGCAAATCATCATTTGGATGAGGTCCTGGCGATTTCTGTAGGGTGGAAACGACTGAAGAAATGTTGACTTGGAACGCTTTCGGTCCAATAATCCCAGCGCCCTTTTACTGCAATCCTAAACAGTTTTTATACTAAAATAATATATCTCGTGTAGTTCTTACTACCTCGTAAAATGCGTCTATGGGATGCGAGAGCTTTGTGGAAACAGCAAAGAAAGAACCTTATGGTAAAAAGGTTTAAGGTAAAGAACTTTATGGTAGCAGAAGCGTTGAGGGACAGCCAGAGGTATGTGGCCTGTCATGGCCACTTTTAATGAAGGGACCACTGGCTCATTTACACTGGCGTGACTCAAAGAGGATCAGCGACTGGTAAAAGTAGGTGCTACTAGCTCTGTGGCCCCCTTCTAGTCACTCCCCCCCTCAGCACATTGATGCTGAACTAAAGCCTCCTTGAGTTTAGTGAAACTTGATTCGCTTCGGATCATCATGACAGTACGGTCCCAAAAGTCTTGAGAATCCAGCATTTCTGAATACAGAAATGTGTTCACTCGTGAAAAGCAAGGAAACCGCCTGTTTAGATGGGATCAGGATACGCATCCAGAGCATGATTGTAGGCACATCACAGCAGGGTGTGATTGAAGAAATGCCTTCCCATCAGGCTTCCAGAGTGAATGGGAGGATTCGGAATACCATCCCCACTCTTCGTCTCTAACCACTAGTCCTGCCGTCCCCTTGTCATATCTCATGCTGAATGACGACGCCAATGTGTTCAGCATCCGTGGAACGGTCGCATTTTTAAAGCAGCCTCTCTCTCTCTCTCTCCCTCTCTCTGTGTGTATTCTGGAATAGAGGAATGTGGTATTAGTGGCGGGGGAGGGTGCTGTACAGCTGATTTGTAGAAGTAATATGCTAAAGTTTTTTAAAGGTTGTAAGTTTTAATTGGTTAAATTGATAGTCACCAACTAAAATGTTTAATAGATTATTAATCCGAAGGGGTCAATTTTAATCGTTGAAGGTGAATTTTACTGCGTAAAGCTGAAAGTTGAAAGGCACAATTGGGTTTTTCTGTGTTTTTTGTTTGTTTGTTTTGTTTTTGTTCTACTGTCTTTGGGTGCTGGTATGAAACACACAGGTAATGAAAAAACACACTTAAGAGTATCTTTTCTTCTGACAAAGTGGTAGCTGTACAGCCTCATTTCCATTCAAGTTTAACCGGAAGCAAGTTCTAGCGAGGAGGTCAATGGAATATATTAATTTTCGTATAAGTGCCCTTCCTCCAATGAGCTCAGAGCGGCGCACAAGGCTCCTCCTCCTTCTTTTGTCCTAGCCACAAGCCCCTGGGTGAGGTGGGGCTGAGAGATAGTGATCAATGTTAAAAGCGGATCGGATGAATGACCAATTAGAAGTATTTAATCAAATGATTGCTGTAGTAAAATAATAATAGACATTAAGCGCTGAGCCACGCTCCTTATGCACTTTTACATTCTGTTGTTGTTTTTTTAGTGGGAAAGTTAAGGGCGTTTTTTCTTTCCTATTGAAACCAGTGGAATTTGAAACCGGTTTATTTTGTTTGGACTGTGATCCAACTCTATAAATCTTACAGAATGTGAGCTTAGGGCTGCAATCCTATCACGCTTTCCTGGAAGTAAATCCCATTAAACTTAATGGGACTTGCTTTGGAGTAGATATGCCTAGGATTGAGCTGGAAATGAACTTTCCACAGAGGTACTTGTAAAGTTATAGCAGGGGTGGCCAACCTCAACATGAATGCTTCTTGCCCTTTAATGGTTGCATAGGTGAGGGCATTTCAGCAGGTGCAGCTGCTTTAGCAGCACCATCAGCACTGGCAGTTGCCAAGATTCTGTCTTCTACATAACTCTTAAGAACATAGAGGCCCTAATGGTGGAAGGTTGGCTACCCTTGAGATATAGGATAGATCCGACTGGATTAGAGTACATTGTATCCTTCCTGTGCATATAATGGTGCGGGAGAAAATATGGACATTAGAAAGTTCAGGCTTCACCAAGACCAGTTGTTAAATACATTAAACAAGAACTCCCTCTCGCCTCCTTCACAACAGTTCGAATCGACAGTAAATTCCATTGATTGCAATGGAACTTCTGTCCTAGTAAATGAGGATTGGGGTTCCCAGGCAATTTGCCTGAGGCAAAGGCTAAATTAATCAAACGTTAAAATGGGACACAGATCTAGAGATAGAAAAGTCCGGATTATTTCAGTCCAGGCACGGAGATGTTCTTTTACGGGAACTCCAATAAACTTGGGCACAAGTTAGGACGAAAGAGCAAGGCTCCCCCAAAGCTAGAAAAGACACACGCGGTTGTTTATAGCTGTGTAAATCAAGACGACGTTTTGTCGCAGAGCAATGGTACCAAGTATCAGGTTCAGAACAAAGGAAGAGGAGCTTTACGGCCCTGCAGAGTCTGGAGGAGGAGGAGGAGAACAAAAGTCCCGAAACCAGTTCTGAATAAACGGATTTCTTAGCAGGGCTCCTGTAAAACGGAACGAAAACGCGAGAAATCACTCGAAGAAGAGGGGCAGGGGCAATTTCCTCTAAAATGAAGAAGGGCGGAGCACATCCATGTTTTTTATTCCTATTCCGATCGTACATCCGGATCCTAAGTACTTTCTCCTCGTCCACCTTGAATTAGTCATGGTCGTGTCCCATTGAAACGGGTCGTGCTATGAATGAGGAGGGCCCTGGGCTCAGCAGCCCCTGGCAGCTGCGGGCAGGGCGGTGGGGAAAGACCCGGTCTGAGCCTTGGAGTGCTGCTGCCAGCCCGTGTAGACAAGACTGACTTAAATAGACCAGGCTTCTGGCTCAGTGCAAGGTGGCAGCTTCCTATGAAATCAGCGAGGCAACTTAGGTTGCAATCCTATATCAACTGTCCTAGAAGTCCCATTGAAATCAATGGAGCTTACTACTTCTAAGTAGATAGGCTCATAGGCTTGCACTGTTAGTCGCGACTCATTCGGTTTGTCCCATTGGTTTCAAAGAGGCTGCTGTTAGCTGGATCACTAGGGTCCCTGAGTCAGGGACTTTGGCTTTTATTTCAGTGGGACCTACTTCCAAATAAAAATAGGCAAGTAGCTCGGCGCACTCACACATAAGGCGCGCACTGATTTCTTTTTCAAGCAAATCCAAATGAAAACTAAGGCTGCAGTCCTACGTACATTTACCTGGGACTGGGAGTAAGCTCCAATGACTTCAACAGGAGTTACTTTTGAGTAGTACTAGTAGGCGTGCCCCTAGGACTGTACTGTGAGCGTCCCTAGATCCTAAACGCCGTGGTCTCAACTCCGCTACAACAACTACTCGTGCTGTTATTAATTTATTTTTTCAAGCGTCTAAAGCGCCACTAGGCTTCAAAGCCTTCTACGGTAGGCGCCTGGACTATCCTATTCTGAATCGATCCGTCGTATCGAATAAGCGTGGTTGGTTATTATTACGGTGGTAGTACCAAAGACCACGTTCTTCCCACCAATTTTTAGCAGGCAGCCAGCCGCCCCCCCCGGACATTTTTTTTAAACGTTTGCTACAATTAGGAGTACTGTACAATGATCTCGAAGCTTAAACCTAATTAGCAGGTTTGTGATAATTGTGGGGGAAAAAATCGAAGAACAAGAATCCCTTCTCTGTACTAACGCAGTGTGACAAGAGTGTCAGGATGCGATCTAGAGAACATTTCTTTGTTAAATCCACAGTGGGCGGATTCTTTCCAAGACTGGGTTAGATTTGGAGAAACGGTCAGAGCAGCTCTTATCGTTTCTATTGGGAACCAGGAGTTCGCTTTTGGATTTCTCCAATAATTCCCCCCCCTGCTTTCAAATATATAATCCCCCCCCTCAAAGAAATGTCGTTGCGGGGAATAAGTAAGTCACTTCTCTTTTATTTCCGAAGACAAGGGTAGAAGTGTTTGCCCTCGTCTATTAGTTGGCAAAAGGCAACCAACTTCCGGAACCCCTTTCCCTCTCACACTGTCCCCCAGGTTCCGCTCTTGGTCAGACCGCGGCCTTTTTGGAACGTTTCACAAAGGATGTTTAGAACCACTCCCAACATTCCATTCAGAAAAAATCGTTCCTAATTAGTGGGGCACAAGTGGCTGCAACAATCCTATGCACACTTTTAAGCCCCACTGAAGACAATGGGATTTACTTCTGAATAGGCAAGCACAGAATTGTGCTCCCAAGTACAGTAGTGATTTCCGGAGATGGACCCGAAGCCTTCTCGTCTCTTCCCTGGTCAGAAATGGACTTCCCTGGTCTACTCAGTGGTAAGTCAAGTCCCATTGTGTTCAATGGGTCTTACTCTCAGCCTCAGGAAAGTGTTAAGATTGCAGCCTCAGACGCCGTGAGTTACGAATCAGTACTTCCCCTGTCCTGATTCTTGCTTATACTCAGGAGCCCAGCCCCCCCCCCACAATGTAATATGGGGCTACTTACCTTACAGGGCTGTTGTAAGGGCAACATCAAGCTAACCCACGTAAACGCGATACAAATGAATGTTTTACTCAAGCAATCGGTGCTTTCCTCAGCCCCTGCAGCTCTCAAGTTTGGGGGTTGAAATCCTGAACTCGTGGAAACAATTAGAGTCGTTGAAACAAGTCAAGGGCACGTGATTCGTGTGAATATGCTCAATATCACAGCTTTTACACTCACGTGCCAATGCCAAACAATAGCTTTGGTGGTCTCTTCTACGGAAATCAGCGGGACATTATTCCCCGAGGTAGAAAGCATTTAAGAATCCAGATATATACGGGATTACTTAAAAGTGTCGACATGGAAAACCAATAGCACTCGCTTTTGAGGAGTGCAAATCGTTCTCGGTCCGACTATTTGGGCTTAACTTGGTATGGAATCGGAGCGTTCCCCCAACCCCCGAATTCCATCAAACGCCTTGTAAAGGTCCTTTTTAATTGCAGTTGTATCACACAAACTTGGCCCTTGCCAGAAACACCAAAATGGAGTGTCTCCAGCCCTCGGTGGTTTGGCTGGGAGACAACTGTGAACTGTGCCCAGTATTCTTGCTCACCAAACGGAGTCCGTCTTCTGGGATATGGGCGAAAATTAAAGGGGAAACATAGACGTTTCTTTGTGAAGGTAACGCTTCTTATCGATCCTCTAAACTTCCCTTGATTGAACTGACAGTCACCATCATAAAACTCAATGGGACTGACTGAATCGGCTGATATCCTCACTGCAGTTTTCCTGAGACCCGGTTGGCGAAGTTAACCCTCTGGGTTAAAAACCCATTTCTTCCCAGCCCACAGGTGTACATACACCCGTGGGCAGAAATGGTTTTAAGCTTAGGCTTACCAGTTCTCCAACCGGGACAGAGTGCTAGACCTTTAGGAGAAGGAATGTGGGCTGGCAGGTGTAGCTTGTTAAACCTTAGAGCACAATCCTAGACATGTCTATTCAGAAGCAATCCCCACTTAACACAATGGGGCTTGCTTCTGAGTAGACATGCCTAGGATTGTGCTCTAAGGTTTAACAAGCTACACCTGCCCACATTCCTTCTCCTAAAGGTTCGATTTAAGTGAATTTACTCTCACTGGAACTAACCGGGTACTTCTAAAGACTTTATGCTGCAATCCTATGCACACTTACCTGGGAGTAAGCCCCATTGACTATAATGGGACTTACTTCTGAGTAGACATGCATAGGATCGTGAAGCCCTTTTCGAGCCCCTTGATTTCTGTGGTGGAGGTCGGATTCAGGCATGCTTTAGTTTCGCATCGAAATCAGTGGGGTGCAGAAGTGCTTCGCTTTGGCTGGGAAACAGAGTTGGTTATTATTGAGCTTATTCTTCTGCGTACTGTTAACCTCCTGGGCCCTAAGCATGGGGTAGGTAGGTTAGAAAGCTAAATTAACAACATCGACTTAACTTAAATTCAAGGCCAAGTTCGGTGGAATAGAAAATGGCAAACCTGAGCACGCTGGATAGCATCCACGTTTCACTTACCCCGGAGTGGACTCCTTATTCCGGAGTAAAGGAAACTGCGTGGGTGCCTCCTACCGCACTTGGAAATCAGTAGCGTTCCTTTTAAATCAGTGAGATTCTGAGATTGAATTGTGATTGGGTTCAGACGCGCCGTGGACTAGAAAGCTCAATGGTTTCTTCACGGCGACTCCGTTGCAGACTTGACTATGTAAGAAAGAGCGCAAGGAACACCACCTATACATCCTTGGAATACTGTATATACCACGTTCTGCGTAGGAATTCCACTCCTAGCTGCGTTAGGGGAAGGAGGAGGGACAAGAGTTTGAGGACTGACAGGGCTATCGTCCTATCACTTGAAACGTGGACCTAGTTTCTGTTGATGTAAGCTGCAATGCTGTTCAAACCCCACCAACTTTATGCGAGTTTATGCAGCGTGATCTTAAGCCAAGGAGATGTGACGTTAGGGGATACAGACCTGACTGAGAGGTCAGTCCTCAAATCTTCCTCAGCACACGGCCTTGGACAAGTCTCCCACTCCCTCTGTTTAACCGTCCTTACAAGGCTATTGTGAAAATTAAATGGAATAAAATGCAACTCGGCTCCTTGGAAAGAAGAGCGGCCCGCGGGTCTGAATATAGGAAAGGCGGTATATATATATCTTAAAAAGTAAATAAGCAGCATGTTTGCTCAGAAATAATCGATCACTTTGGAGTTCATTATTCCCAAATTAGCGTGTTTAAGGTGACAGCCTTACAGTCATAAGACATACTCAGTGAGTCCAACCTGTAAGTAAATCTGCGCAGAAGCAGATTCCCACGGGTGCAGTTTTTCCCCCCCTCCCTTGCTTTCTAGTACAGTACTTTCCTTTCCTAAACTTTTGGCTCAGCAGTCTCAGCCTATCCCCCGGTTGGCCACTAAGACGGCGTGTCTTGAATAAAATCAAGCATCTTGGAACCGCTAGCGTTTGGAGGCGACGAGTCTGAATTCTCGCCGCCGCTGCCTTTGTTTTGGGAGAGGACCTTCTGCTGCTTCGTTCACGTGAACTCCCAGTTCAGTCGGTTCCGCATCACAACGCGAGCTGCTCTTTGAGAAACAATCGCAACGAACTCAGAAGCTCCGAGGCCAGGGTGACCACCACATAGAACGGAGGACAAAGTGCGGTGTCCCTAACCCTTTAACCATTGTATAGAAGAGGGGATTTTGCAGGTGAAGCTTTTTGCAACCTTCCATGATGAGCGGCACCTGCCAAAATCCTCTCTTCTATATAATGGTTAAAGGTATAGGCACTTTGTCCTCCATTCTATCTGGTCACCCTGTCCGAGGAGGGGGACACAACATTCCTGGTGAGTTTTGTGGGCGGAATTTGCTGCGGGGTAGCTGGGACTGGAGGCGAGGCGAGAGCTCTAAAGAGGGCAGGTTGTGAAGGCAAAACGAAACAAAGGCTCTGGTTAGCAGGACATGAGATTTATTAGCCGGGGGACAAAACTGTAAACAACTGCGGAGAGTCAATCAGACAAATCAAGTGGCCAACATTTCTGAGAAACAACGTTTATTTCTTTCCACTGTAGAACCAGGTCCTGAATTTCCCAAAGCCCAGAATAGGAAAGAAAAGACTTTTCTTGGCTGCGGAAGTAAATCCGTCTTCAGAACTGAAGCAGCACCAACATATTTTTTTAAAAAAGAAAAATCTGAAGAGGAAAATACAACAAAACACAACAATCTTTTTTTAAATTCTTATTATTTATGTAAATCAGGTCATCACTGGACAAGAAACCAATTTCTACCCATTACCATAACAGCTTGTCTATAAAGAACAGAAAAAAAAAATCAGATTGGGTACTATCTAGAGTCAAGCGTTTGTAATTTTTTTTTGTCTTTTTGATCTTTTTTTTTCCTTGGTTTAAATTCCCCCACCCATTCACAGAGGTATAGTCACAGATAAATAACCCCAAAACTACTTGCTCGCCATATTTACACAATCCCGTTAAATTAAGCATAAATAAATATATACAAACTCATCATTGAATGCCTCTCCGCATTTTTTTTCCTTTTTCCGGAAGAGACATTAAAACGGATGATATACTGTATTATCATTGTTATGGAAAGACTATTCAAGAAGAGTAAGTTGCTTTAAATAAGGATTCGATTTTGGCGCAAAGGAGATACCATTGATTTCACACTCCTGTTTCTGGAGTATCTATTTGCCATGTTCTTTCTTCAATCTTGGACACCCAATTTTTTAAAACTCAGTACTGGAACGGACATCCCATTGAATGCAATGGGATTTATTTCATAGATTGTGTTTAGGAGAGTGGTATTGGTCACATTGACACATGGAGTTACATACCATGGAGGCTGTTTCAGCCGTACGTGTTTCTCTCCCCAACACATGTGATTGTTCACTTTAAAAATTATTTTTACATTAGTATGATATAATATTGGCATTCTTCATTGGTATAAAACAAACGCCAACCAACCACATCATTAGAAAAAAAACATAAGGCCAAGAGCATTCATCAGTGCAATTAAAGTATTAATTAATTGCGGTTATTGAAATTTTAGCAGGGGTATAGGTGAATTTTAATTTGAGCTATCCCTCAGAAAAGGGCATTTGGTGCTGATGGCATTATTTTTTTTAAAAAGCTATATGTACATCTATTGACTTAATAATGTGGTATTAGAATCTCCCCACCCCCACCCCCCAGGGCAATAGAAATGATTTCATGACTCAGCAGAGGCAAACCTTCATTATCCCTAATTATATATACAGGTGCCTTGGAATAGCTATATTGTGGGGAATGTGCATGGGTAAAATAATTTGGGTAATGAAAGAAAGCAAGGTAGTTAATAGTCTAAAAGTCCAAGCATGTACACGTCTACCCAAAAGTAAATCCCACTTCATTAATTGTGGTTTATTCCCAAGCACAGGATTGTGCGGTTAGACTGCAGCCCTGGAAGCAATAGAGCAGGGATGGCTAACCTTCCACCATTAGGGCCTCTGTGTTCTTAAGAGTGGTGTATGTAGAAGACAGAATCTTGGCAGCTGCCAGTGCTTGATGGTGCTGCTAAAGCAGCTGCACCTGCTGAAATGCCCTCACCATTAAAGGGCCAGGAGCATTCATGCTGAAAGGTTGGCCACCCCTGCACTAGATAGAGTATAAGCCTCACTGAACACAGTGGGATTTTCTTCCATGTAAATGTGAACAGGATCGGGTCACACAGCAGTGAATCAGTTGCCTAGCCTTTTAAATATAGCAGAGAATTCAGCAGAAAAACCAGGCTGGGGGAGGGCCAGGACCACAGAATAACTTTGTCTGGTTGCCGTTTCCATTTATACAGGGTTAACTTAAAGTGGCACAGTTCAAGTCACTGGTTATGAAATCAATCATTTTGCTTTCTCCAACAATTGTTGTTTTTTTTAAGCTCCTCCTACTGGAGGGCTATTTCATTCTCCAAGGCTGCTGCAGGGAAGGTACTTGAGGGAAGGTAGGGTCAAGTTGAAAAAGGTGAGGGATTTGGTCCAAATCTATGCTTAGATTGGGATCCAGTGGCTGGCCTTAGTGCAAGATGGGCTTAGGGCAAGATTCCCCATCTAACAAAGGGATTTACCACATGACACCTCCCCTTCTCCTGAGGTGAAGAGAAAGGAAAACAACTAAAGCAGGGATTTTGAAAGGAAAAAAAATAGCCAGGGAAGAAAGGATTAAATAGTCCCTTCTCATTTTCCGTTTTAAACTGCTGCTGCTGTCTCTTAAAAAAAAAAAAAGGGAAAGTTACATGAGTGCAAGATACAGTTTGGTCGGTGAGATCAAGAGTGTAGCACGCTGGTCTACCATTGCCCCATCCATGATCCTTAATTCTCAGCTTTGAAGATTCAGTGAAATCGATGGGATTCCCATCCAAATAAACATGCCTTAAGAGTGGGTGTAAAATTCGTAACTAATAAATGCCTTGTGCTCTTCCTCAAACGATGCCTGGATTGTAATATCCGTATATATTACATAATATATGATCTATATATCATCAGAATGATGCCTGGATTGTTTTTGATTCTACAAGAGGGAATTAACCCATCATTTTAAACTTAAGTGCTTTCACGTCCAGCCTCCAATTGTCAACAAATTGGATTCCACAGGAGAGTTGCTTAGCACCATTTGATGGGCAGGGTCCCCTCAGCTGCAGAAGTGGCAAAACACTTTTTTTCCCCAAGCAGTGGTATAAAAAGCATCACGTCCAGTAGGAAGCTTAAAAGGCAGTGAGCCAGTGGCTCAGGGTAGTTGCCCACATGCCTGCCAACCCTGGGAAATAGTTGCCTCTGTTCTGCAGCATGTAATAAGTGGTTGTGGCTCTATCACAGGAAGAACATTTACAGTATGGGCTGCCTAGGAGCTGGGTCACTTAAGAAGAGATGTATGGGAATATTGTCTTGTCAATTACTCAAAGAATGAAGGAGACTATATACTGTATTTGCTTGATCTGAAAATAGAATTTGTTAAGGTTTCTTCCCTTAAACATTATCTTTTGATTGCGATATTAGAGTCTCTTGCTAATCCTTCTGCATGTTCGATCAAAAGGCAACTCAATCTTTTAATTAAAACAAAAAACTATCCCAAGCATCTATCCAACAATAAGGGGGTGGGGGAGAGAAGAGAATGCAAGAAGACTGACTACGATACTTGGCAATTTGATTATACTTCAATATTTTCAAGTCTGGATACTAAGCCTGACATCCAATAACACTTTCCTGTGATTCTGGTGGAGCACAACAGGACTTAATTCTGAGTAGACATGCATTGGATTGTACTAGAAGGGCCTTTGCACTTGTTACACACAGCAAGGGCTGCTGCCAACTTGAGTGCACACATATCACATGTTTTCAAACTCCTGTTTTGTCACATTCTGGCTTTATGGTTTTTTAAGGTGTATACGGTACTTAAAAATCTTAGATGTTCCATCTTAAAATGTAACTTGTGGATACACTCTAAATATGGCATTTTAGAGATATCGCATGGTCAACCTTTCTTTCTAGCTGGACTCATGGGCCATGAGCAAATCCATGACAAGAATGGCAGGTAGCATTTCAACAGGTAAAGCATGTAGCTGCAGCAAAGGGAGTAGATAACAAATCTTGATTAACTGAGATAAGGAATTAATCTACTAAAAATACCCCACAAGCCATAGGTTTTTAGCCAGCCTGTACCAGGAGTGGCCAACCTTTCAACATGAATGCTCCTGGACCTTTAATGGTTGTATAAGGTAAAGGTGACCCCTGACAATTAAGTCCAGTCATGTCCGACTCTAGGGTGTGGTGTGCTCATCCCCATTTCAAAGCCGAAGAGCCAGTGTTGTCCGAAGACGCCTCCGTGGTCATGTGGCTGGCATGACTCTCCTTGCTGCAGCACATAGCATGCAGCTGGAACATGGAGTGCTGTTTACCTTCCCTTAAGCAGTACCTATTTATCTACTCACATTAACATGCTTTGGAACTGCTAGGTTGGCAGGAGCTGGCCAAGCAACGAGAGCTCACCCCGTCGCGGATTGGAACTGCCGACCTTTCGATCGACAGCTCGACAGTTCAGCGGGCATTTCAGCAGCTGCAGCTGCTTTAGCAGCACCATCAGCAATGGCAGCTGCCAAGATTCTGTCTTCTACACAACTCCTAAGAATGCAGAGGCCCTAATGCTGGAAGGTTGGCCAGCCTTGCTGTAGACACTGCTGCAGGGGTCAGGGTACTCCTGTGGTGATTCCATAGAGGCAGATTCCACTGGAGTACCTGCCAAGTGAAAGCAGAGGCAAGGATCATCATCCTTCCAAGGATACCTGTCCATGTGTGTTTGGATCACAGCAACACAATGGTAAGATGGCAGCAAGATCCAGTCTGGGGTTAATGGGTTGAAACTGGCACTTATTTCTTAGCAAAGAATAACTCCAGTGATCATACACACTAAAATTCTATTTTTTTTAAAAAAAAAAAAACAAGTTAAACCATCATATCTCCCTTCACCCCCCCTCCCAAAAAATATCTGTCCCTTATTATTTTGGGAGAGCCAAGACCTCAGTATGTTAGCCATTTCTTATAGAACAGTTCCTTGGCTCATTTTCTATAGTAGTTAAGCAAAGTTGCATTTGAAAAGTGTTAATCTGCAACAACATCCAGATTACCGTATTTTTCGCACTATAAGACGCACTTTCCCCCAAAAAAAACATAGGGGGGAAAAGCGTGCGTCCTATGGTGCTAAAGCCTGGGCTTGGGGGCGCTTCGGGGAGGCCTGCAGAGGCTCGCGCAGGCCTCCCCGAAGCCCCCACAGGCCTCCCCGATGTTTACTTCGGCCCCAAACAGCGATTTTCGGCCATTCCGAAAATCTTCCTTCAGTGATAATATTCATTTTAGGTCTATTCATTTTGATTTTAGGTGCTAGATTATTTTTTCCTGAAGAACTTTTTAATGTTAAAGCTAGCCAGTGTTGTTTTACTGAGCTGTGCATCCCTGATCAGTGGTTTGAAAGTGGTTGATGTACTGTTATGATCTTGCTATGTTTATAAAAGTCTAGATTCTGACCTAAACAATTATGGAAAGGGGAGAAAGAGACTAATAATAATAATAATAAAAACATTCCAGTTGTTTTCAACCTCAAGAAGTGCTTTTTGGGAGTTATATAGAAAATAAAGGAGCATCTCTCTCTCTCTCTCTCTGAACAAGAGCCACAAACAGGATACAGATTTCAAAAGTGCCAGAAATACAAGAAACAAAAAGTGTGGGCTATAACTATGCCAAAGCTAAATACATTGAGGTCCTGCTGATATCAATGGAACATACGCAATTCCTCAGAACAAAAACAATGGGACTAAACTGGAAAGGATGTGCCAATTGTTTGATGTTACTGTACTAGCCTAGCCCCCCCCCCCCTTTGTAAAGTGGTGGTGCTCTGGGATAGCTCCTTGCTGTAGAGAGCTGTGCTCAGTCTCTCCTTCATGATCTGGGTCAGTGACATTCCAGAATTAGTGGCACTATAGCAGAACTGAATTGGCAGAATTAGTGGCACTATAGCTCCATAATAGAATAGGCACACATACATGTGTGCATTTAGGATCTCAGGTTACATCCCCACCCCAGTTGATCTGAAAGACTTGAATTTCAACCAGGTTCCATTAAGGTAAGTAAAACAGGAACTCCCCAGCTACCAAGATTTAAGGACTGAAGGTCCACCGATTTCTATGAAACTTGCTTTGGACAAAATAATCTCAGGATTGTATATGCTCCATGTTTACCAGCTTGTGAATAGGTCTTGTTAATAATAATACTAATAATAATAATCACCACAGCTGAATTCACAGTACGGGCAAGAAGTGTTTTATGTGAAAGCTGACCTAATTTGAAGTGCCTCTTTAGCTTTTGAATTGGGTGGCGTAGCAGTGAGGAATCTTACCGCACAATCCTATACACCAGGGGTGGCCAACCTTCCAGCATTAGGGCCTCTGCATTCTGAAGAGTGGTGTAGAAGCCAGAATCTTGGCAGCTGCACCTGCTGATGGTGCTGCTAAAGCAGCTGCACCTGCTGAAATGCCCTCAGCTAGACAACCGTTAAAGGGGCCAGGAGCATTCATGATGAAAGGTTGGCCACCTTGCTATACATACTTACCCAGAGTTGAGTCCCACCATGTATAATGAAGCTTATTTCTCATGTAAACATGTACAGGATTGCAAGCTGCAGTTGATCGCACTGCTTTCTGCCATGTGCTAAAGTAGATATGTGCAGCTGGCTTCACCCCCATGACAGTGTGCACTGTATGTCTGGAGTGTGTGAAGCAACGCTACGTTCTGATTGAAAGCTGCAAGAACCCAAATGGCTTTTTGAAAACTAAATTCCAACTATGAAGTTTACCCCAGTGAAACTGATGGACAGTTGGCCACAGACTCCAGTCATCAGGTGTCCTTAAGTGGAATTATGTTCCACCAAAATCAATGGAACTTACAGTTGTGTATGTGTTTAGGATCAAGGTAGCAGGCTTAAGACATCCTTATCCTATTCTCATCTTCCAGAATGAGCTCAGTATGTTAGTCCTAAATGATGCATAGACATAAGCTGTTGTGACAAAAGGGAAACTATTTTTTTAAAAAAATGCACAAAACTCTATATAGCCATTGTCCAATTAAACTCTTTCCAAACTGATAACATGCATGATGAAATTCAGCTTCTTGCACTTAAGCATGATTCCAAATAAGGAGATAAGACATTTTAAAACTTCATTTATAAAATATACCGTAATGCACTTATTTTCTGCAAATGCCTGGAAGTTGGTTGATTTCCCCACCCACAACTTGCTGTTTGTCTCCTAAGTCAAAAATTGTAAAAACCCCAGGGAAAAACGATTTCCTTATAATGAGACCCTTACTTAGAAATGCACAATGATGCTCTTTCTTCCTGCCCTTCCCCACTAAATGCTTAGCAAGTCTGCTTTACTCTGTGCATTAAATAATATTGCCCCTCCCCAAAGCATTTCTATATATTGGAGAAAACAGCATTCGCCTCTCAATATTACACCACCCAGTCAAACCTTCGCCTTGTTTAATCTATTCCC
Source organism: Plestiodon gilberti rubricaudatus (assembly GCA_026170595.1). NCBI lineage: Eukaryota > Metazoa > Chordata > Lepidosauria > Squamata > Scincidae > Plestiodon > Plestiodon gilberti. The sequence goes on along the minus strand of JANXHW010000001.1, from coordinate 141,078,274 downwards.
TTTGAGCTTCTTTAAAGAAGTACACTTGCAGAATTCCAAAACAACTGGCTTTGATTTGAAAAGGAAAAGTGTCAGAACTGTGGATTTTCATCTCTGTACCTGATGAAATGTGTAGGGAGTTCTAGTCCTCTTTGAAGAAGCTCATAAGCCAAGCGGGCAAAGCTTTGGGAAACAGAAGAAAATAAAAAGGGTGCATATTCCTGAGAAGGAAATTACATACTCATCAATACATTCTTGTTACTATCACTTTAAAAAAAGAAAGTGTGTGTGTGTGTGTGTGTGTGTGTGTGTGTGTGTGTGTGTGTGTGTGTGTGTGTGTGTGTGTCAGTCGCACGCACGCATGAATGTGAGTGTGAATGATCTGGAACATATTAAAAAGAAAGACCAGCATTGTTGAAATTTGGATAACACTGATTCAGAGTAAGAATAAGCAGAGTGGCACTTCAGTCCTAGAGCCCCATATGCACTCCAATGCATACATAAAGCTCCTACACACACAGGCTTTCCTATTCACTTCAGTGGAACACTTCCACATGCATTTGTCTTGGTGCAGTCTGAGCTGTTGCCTCCAAACAGGCAAGCAGCAGAGCTCCATGTGTACATCAGAAGCCCTGCACCCATTATAAGACTGGGTTAAAGACTCGGAAAGAGAGCATACTGATTTCAAACATAGGACCAGTTTTGCTGCCACATTTGGCCTCCAGCGAAGAAATACACATGAAAGAGTCACACCTGAATGCCAAATAGATACCAATATTTTGTTTTAGATCAAGACACAAGCAGGGGAAGACAGACCCTTCCCCTTTCCTGTTTACAGTTCTTCAAACCTGCGCAACGTTTTTCACATGTATTTCTTCATGGAAGAGGTTACAGGATCATATTCCAGACATTATACTGAACATGAAGGGTTGATTCTAAGTTAGATCACAGTTTTAAGATTGTATTTTCAGTATATCGTTGGACCTTATATGCACACTCTGCACTCTCGTACAGCCAGTGGAAGCTGCACATGACACCCTCAGAATTTAAGGATCAAATATGCTGAATATCTAGTTTTCAAGACACATTGGAAATGTAAGCAAAGAATCCATATTGACTAGGAACGCTCAATAACAGTCTAGTTAGCCAACATTATTTGAAATGCTCTTGCGCATATATATATTATATATATATATATATATATGTTAACTCCTTCACAGCCCAAGACCATGTGCTGTACATACGGTGGCAGCTTGTGTTTCTCTTTCTTGGCTCCTAGTCTAGAAAGACCCAGAGAGTAAGCTTGGTTTCTCCTGTTCCCCACCACTGATAAGAAAGCTACAGGCCAGAGACGATGGGCAGTTCTAATACTGAGCGGCAGGGGCAGGATGTCATACGAATTAAGGAGCTACAGTTGATCTGAATCGAAAGCAGAAAACATTGCTCTGAACTGGACGACCCAATATCGAATAAACCCTTACAAGGCTTTTGCTTTTTTTTTTTTTTTTGCTTTAGATAGAGACATTAAAAAAAATCCAGAAAAAAACAGACTAAGTATCTTGGCCAACATATCAACGTTATCAAAATGGTTCTTCCAATACGTTCTTGATTGCTTTCACCTATTATTATTATTATTAAGGTAGCTTTTCAATCCCCTCCCCCCAAATCATAAAAAAGAGACTGTGGGAGAACAAAAGTGGAAACTGCTGGAAGTTGTCTTCAAAAGTTCCATTGTAAAAGCCATTGAGCCACTGTTCCTGTTCCATTGTGCGCCTCTGACCTTATTTCCTTTAAAAACAAACAAACAAACAAACCAAAATCTTTGTGGGTGTGACCTACCTAGTATATTTCTTCCAAAGCCCAATCCAATATTTTTAAAGCTAAAATTAAAATGTTTTTTTTAAAAAGATCTCTCTCTGCTTTCCTTTTCCCCCCCCTAATTTCATTAGCTTCCTTTTTTTTCCTCCTCATTTCATTTTCTGTGCTTCTCTTCCTTGTCTCCAGTTTTACTACCTGGTCCTTCCCCAGAAGTGTGCCTGTTAGCAGAGTTGTTGTTCAAGAACATCTTGTCCATGCCTTTGAGAGCTTCAGTCAGGTAGTTCTGGAGAGCAGTCAGGGCAGCGCATATGGCTGGGGACCCAAAGCCGTGAGTGATGAGGCTGAAGTGAGTCAAGCAGCTCTGAATCCCTGGTTCCAAAATGGGGCTCGGCCTGCTATTGCCAATGGGTGTCCTGTCCTGGGCCAAAAGATCTGTAAATTCTTTACAAAGTTGCCTGTAGAGAAGGATGACACAAAGCAGATGACAAGGTTGGTCAGGATCAAACAGCTTCATTAATAACACTTTATACAAATATTTATCATGATTTATCCATTACAACAATTTACTACCACCACCACCACCACCACCACCTTCTTCTTCTTCCAGTACTTATGGGAATTCTAAGATTTGTCCTTAGAATTCTATTCCTTACCTATCACACTTGTTTCCTGCCCTTCCTCTAAAGAGTTCAGGGTATATAGAGATTATCCTATTTGATCCCTATTTGAAATATTTGAAAGAAAATTTTTCTTCACCCAGTGTGTAAATAATCTGTGGAACTCCTTGACACAGGTCGTGGTGATGGCACCTGGCCTGGACGCTTTTAAAAGGGGATTGGACAGATTCATGGAGGAAAAGTTCATCACAAGAATAAGCAAACTCCTGGTTTTAGAAGTAGGTTTTCTCTGTATGCCAGTTGCAAGGGAGTGGCAACAGGATAGATACAGGTATCTTGTTGTCTTGTGTGCTCCCTGAGGCATCTGGTGGGGCCACTGTGAGATACAGGAAGCTGGGCTAGATGGACCTTTGGCCTGATCCAGCAGGGCTCTTCTTATGTTCTTATCCCCGCAATAATCCTGAGAGATGGAACCGTCACAATCTCTCAACCGGACCTAAGCTTGCCCAATGAGTTTCGTGGCAGAGCAGGGATGTGAACCAAGATATCTCCAGTCCAACACACTGTCTACTACAACATATTACATTTTCTCCACTAGAACAATTCCACTGAGGGCTACTGCCTACTGAACTTTCCAGATGCAGAAGCTATGAAGACAACTGAGTATTAGATATATACTCCTCTGATAAATGCAGAAGGATGTATGTGTTTGTGTAACTTTTTTTGTATTTGATCACATTGTTATTGTATATGCTACTGCCATTTTCCTCATGAACTTAGACTTGTACATTTGAGCATTTTCCAGAGTTCCCTGTGAACTTCAGTGGACCCACACAGCTTCTGCCTGGGCGCTGAGTGAGGTTCCACATTCACACCTGTGAAGGGAGCATATCCAGGTGGTGCATGTCCCTTGTGTACCATACACAGAAGCCTTCATTCCAAAACCGTTGGATCAGGTTAGAAGGGACTGAATGTCCCAGAAAAAAATGAAGTAAATAAATACATGTTGTCAAATGGTTTTCTCAAGACATCACCACTCATCCACACAACAGCCCTCTCTCCTCCATCAACCTGTACAATTAGCTTTCTAAGCAAGTTAGGAGTCCTACAAATGTTTTATCTAGCTCAACTCAATATGCATAAGAAACATAATGGTTTCAAAATATTGCTTGTATCTTCAGACACATTTACTGCAGTGTGCTACAAGCAGAAGGGCAGTGCAGTAAATGTGTCTGAAGATAACAAGAAAAACCTAGCAATATTTTGAAACCATTATGTTTCTTATACATATTGAGTTGAGCTATATAAAATGTTAGAAGTCCTACAAACTTTCTGAGAAAACTAACCAAGAACAAGAAAAATGGAGGGGGTTCAGGAGTCTATTACATTGCCAGCAATGGTTACTGAACTACAATGGAGTGAATATATTTTCTTGTAATTGTTTCAGCAAGAGAAACAAACGTTTTTCATGGCAATTGATCAAAAACTTTGACATGCTATCAGGGGAGAGGTCATGATAGTTTCCATTTTCAAAATCGAAAACACAGAATTGCCCAACATTACCCAAGACATCTGTAACCCAGGAAGGCAATTTGAATCTAGCTGTAGGCCAGGATGGTGTAGTGGTTTGGGAGTCGGACTTAGACCTGGAAGATCCAGGTTCAAATCCCCACTCAGCCACGAAGCTTCCTGGGTGACCTTGGGCCAGTCACCATCTCTCAGCCCCACCTACCTCACAGGGTTGTTGTGAGGACAAAAGGAGGGGAGGAAATATGTACACCACTCTGAGCTCCTTGGAGGAAGGGCGGTATAAAAATGTGAAAAATAAATAAATAAATAAATAAATAAATAAATAAATTAGGCCATTGTCTTAGCTTGGGCAAGGTGTTCTCAAATTCTGCCATAGTGAACCTTCCTCATTCAAGGAAAGCATGACTTAGAATTCCTCAAGAGCAACCAAATCAAGCAAAGATAATTTTAATGGGTTTTCTTATGTGAAAAAGGAAAAATACATTGAAACAAAGTAACACAAGCACAAACAAAACAACAACAAAAAGAGAAGGAAATGAATATATATGAGATATATGAAAGTACAAAAAAATTCCAGCAAGCTTTAGTATAAACCATACTCCACCAACCATGAATACACTATACATATAAACACTTTCAAATATCCAAAAACAAGTCAATTTGTAATAGTCTTCTGTAAGCCATTCATTCAAACGTAACCAAGTCGAGCAAAGATTTGTACATTGTCCAGCAAAGTGGGGGCTCTCATTCAAGTGTCAAGAAAGGGAGAGCCAAACAGGGCCGGCTCATCCATGAGGCCAACTGAAACGGTCGCTTCAGGAAGCACACTGGCAGGGGGCACCCACTTCCATCTGCCTATTCGCCTCCATTGCATCGCCGCCGCCGCCTCCCCACACACACTCTGGGATGGAAAAGGAAGAGGGTGAATGGAGTGGAAGAGGAACTGTGAAGGAGAGGAGAGCTGTGAGCTAGCTCTTCTCTGCTTTACACTTCCTCTGTGTCCCTCTCTTCCTTTTCCAATTCAGGCTGGCACATCACCAGGTAAGGGGGGGCAGCATTTTGACACGCCACCTCAGGTGTTGGAGATCTTGGGCAGTCCTGGAGCCAACATACTCAAACAGTTTCCAGGAGAGGAAACCCAGGGCAATTTGAAGTCTGGCTTACTTCAAAATGGATAGGAGTTACTACCTACCAGGCTGTCGTAGGCTAGCTTGCTACTATAAAGGGATAGGCAGGGTTCCTTCTCCTGGGCCAGTCAGAATGCACGCACGCATGCACGCACATGTGTTCCGTCAGCTTAGGTGATGCTGTCATGCCAACAGAGGAGTGTTATGCAAGCCAGACCAGTTTGATTGTTATCACCATATTTTCACAAGATCTCATCCACTTATGCTAGAAAAGGGCAATTTTAAAATTTGCCATGAGGGATGGCAGCCCTAGAACAGGCGGATTACAACATACAAAGAACTACTGTGTTGTCCCGAGTATAAGACGCACTTGATTATAAGACGCACCCTTAATGTTTGGTGCTATTAAAAAAAAATTAATTAAATCACTGGCATTAAATCTATGCCTGATTATAAGACGCACCCTTAGTTTAAAAACTTAAATTAGGAGAAAAAAGTGAGTCTTATACTCAGACCAATACGGTAATTACGGACATGCAAAGGGGGGGGGGGAAAGAATGAACCTCTTTTTTCCCCATGAAGAGGTGGGAGGAAGAAGTAGCAGTGAGGGAGAGTGGTGAGGTCAGCTCCTCAATGTCAACAGTGCAGTGCAAGGTGAGGGGTTTAAACGTCCTTTCCCACACTTAGGCCAGCACAGAACCTAAGCACTATGGGTCTTTGAGGGGGGGGGGAGGATGTTCAAGGTGGCGCATTCCTCAGTCAACCAGTTTACTCCTCCTTCCTACACCACCAGAGAGACTTCCTTTCTTCTCTTGTGGAAGGGGAGGGAGATCTTGGCTCTTTCAGACCACAAGTTATCTGTTCCTTCTTGCTTTCATGCTCTACTGTTAGATAGGATTGGGCCATTAGATGCAATTCTGTAGAGTACAGTAGCTACACTAGACCAAGGCTCAAACAGCAAGTGAAGCAGAAAGCATGTATCTGGAATGTACCACCTCCAGCTGCAGGTGGGACTCCAGCATGGTTTAATGTTCTTCCATATGCCCCTCCCCCGAATTCTTCACACAAAAATTTGGATGTCAGGGAGAAGGTATCCAACACAGCCTCCTCTGACATGCTAATAAGAATGTTTTGCATGGGACAGCCCCCACCTGCAGTATGGAGTGGTACAGTCCAGACAAAAGTTTACCATTTCCTGTTTGCGAGAACTGGGTTTAAGCCTCAGGTTTGTCCACATATGAAGCCTTGACTTGTTCTCTCTCACTGGTGGTAGTTACAGATGAAGAAAGGTAGTCTCTATCCAGAAAAGGTTTATAATTACACAAAAGCAAGGCAGTAAACGGTTCTATAAAGGTGGTAAAGGTGACCCCTGACAATTAAGTCCAGTCATGTCCGACTCTAGGGTGTAGTGCTCATCCCCATTTCAAAGCCGAAGAGCCAGCGTTGTCCGAAGATGCCTCCGTGGTCATGTGGTCAAGGTCATGACTCTCCTTGCCGCAGCGCGTAGCATGCGGCTGGAACACGGAGCGCTGTTTACCTTCCCGCAAGCGGTACCTATTTATCTACTCACATTAACATGCTTTGGAACTGCTAGGTTGGCAGGAGCTGGCCAAGCAATGAGAGCTCACCCCGTCGCGGATTCGAACTGCCGACCTTTCGATCGACAGCTCATGGTTCAGCGGTTTAACCCACTGCGCCACCCGCTGGCCTGTACTGGTTCTGTACTGAACACTAAATATTATCCAGCGATAGGATGAGTTTAAGAAAAATGGCAAGGGAGGCAGGGAGTTGTGACAGACATGCCTCCAAGTGTAGCATTCCGGGCCTAGGATCAAAGAAGTACATGATGGAGCAATGTTCAGAACATTAGAAAGACTAGCCCAGGGCATTCATATTGTCTCATAAGACAATTGTATGTGGCCCAGCTTAGTTGTTTCCCCATTACGGTTATAATGACAATGAGAAAAGGGGCCGATGACATGTACATATGATATGCACACACACAGAGCTCTCTCAAGTTTTCCACACTGCAGAAAATTTCCACACTGAGGAAAATTCTGCAGTGCAGAGAACTTTTAAAACCTTTAAATATATTTTAATTTAGCTGTGGTTGTTTTTAAATGAAGGAACACCACATACATTTCGGGGTCATGCCATCCGATACACCAGAAAGATATGTTAAGGCAATCTGAAGGGTTTATTGTTTGGTTTTATTATTGCGTTTAGTCTTCATTATTACGTTTAGTCTTCATTATGATTTTTGCAACCTGTGGCCCAGACAACATACATATAAAACGTTAAGAGGTTCAGGGCCGCTGCCAAGCTTTGGGTACTTCTCAAAATACCCTGACAAATGCAGGAATAATCTATGCTCAAACCTCTGATTTAGAAGTCATAAAGCCAGGTTTGGCCCTACTACACAAGCACCCCATGCAGTTGCTTGGGGGCAGTAATTCTTTAGGACACTTATAATGTCAGAGTCTTTCTCTAGGATGCACTGCAATGTTGCATATATGATATTGTGGTGCAGTAGAAGGTCTTTGGTTTTGCATCTGAAAAAACCAAATCCTTACTCAGCTATAAAGTCTTCTGTGTGGCCTTGGGCAGGTCACTATCTCCCATAGGCCAAATGATAGTTGCAAGGGCATCGTTCATGTACACTGCCTTGAGGTTTTTGGGGTCACCTTTAGGCATAATGCACAACAAAGGAGCCATTTGTACAGGTTACCATATAGGTCTGTCCAGGACCACTCCGAGGAATTTTATCAGGGGGTACAAAGTTTCTTTTGGCCTGGGCCCCTTCCCTTCATGTGAACTTGGCTCCTAGGAGGGTCCTTTTTGTTCCTGGGCCCCCTTTTTGACACATTTTGACCCTGGATCCAGGTATGTTTGTACCCCCTTAACCCCCCTCTCAGAGGCCCTGGGTCTGTCTTTCCTTCCTCTCTTTTTCTCCCTCCCTCCCCCACTTTTCTTCATTTTCTTAGAAACCAAACAGAAAATTGAATGGTTATGCCAACACTGGTGCAAACCACAGCCCACCTCAGGCAAATATACCTGTATAACCCAGTTATGGGGCCAGACCTTAACAATGAAGACCAATGCTGTACAGAATGAGAGAAAGTATACTGGGGAGTGAAACAAGGCAACCTCCTGCTATGGTTTCAAGCCATAGGGATGTTTTAACCGTCTCTGAGTCAGACAACTCTGGGAAAACAATTAAGCATGACATTTAGAATCAAGCAGTAAGCTCCCACCTCTAGAATGTAACAGGGAGTGGCCCATCAAGATATGGCAAGAGCGAAGAGTACCAGGTAGCCTAAAGGCTTCCCGATCTAATCAGCCTGTGAGCTTTTGAGCTTTTGCCATGGCAAGACACGTTTTGAATGTCAGACTGTTTCTGCAAAGCTAGGAGCACCAGATTTCAACAAAGCTGTAATTCAGGATTCTAAACTCCCAAGCCATTATACACGAGTGCAAATTGCTTTGCAAACTTTAGGCATCATCAAGAAAGACAAGTCTGTTTCCTGATCTATGAAGCAACTATAGTTGCCAAGCCTAGCTTTTTAGGCTCCAGGGGCTAAGAGACATGTGGATATTTTTTTAAAAAAATCCCATCGTTTACAAAACACCACTACTTGGCCACCTTGGGGGAATCAAACCCAAACCCTACACCTTCCTGCTAACCCACCAGCAAAGATTTAGTCCTCTCCATACGATAAGGACCACAGTTTAACAGGTGCAGTGGCAAAGTGGAAGACAAGTAGGAGAAATTATTCTAATTTTTGAAATACAATACATTCTACCAAAACAGGTTCGCTAGAGACGATTGATTAAAACAGACAAATAGAGGCAATCTACAGACTAGAATGTGAGGCCATTTTGTCCAGAGTTCACAACAAGGCATTCAATATAAATCATAGATAGCATGTTCTAGCCACGAAATGATATTCAGTACACAGTCATATTACAATATGGCTGTTCAGTGGCAACGTCCCGAAAGTGAAGACAGGTTAAATGTTTTGAGATGATAGAGGAAAGTTTAAAGGTCTTGTCTGTGTCTTAACCATTAGAAAGTGCAAACCAAGTGGAAACTTTGAATTTGAAGGCCAAATGATAATGAGTTAAATGTTTTTGTCTTCAAAGAGCAAGAGCAGGGTCTGTGAGCAATTAAAGTTCTGGTACATTAATATCTTTTGACCCTGCAGAAAAGGGCAATCAAATTCCAATCACGTCTAAAAAACATCTGGACAAATTTGAGCAAATGATTTTTCAGCCATCCATATATTTCTTTAAATTACGCTGTCAACGGAGCCAGCCACATCCTAGGGCACGAAATAAATGAGATCTGTTTGGGGCTTGCCTGTGAGATAGAACGTGTGGGGAAACAGGCAGCCTACACTACCAAAGGCCTAAGCCTGCCGTAAAACACCAAACAGTATGGCACAGGAGCCAAAGGGAGGCATAAATCAAACAAATAGAAAAGCTATTGTAAAAAGTTTCAATGAGCTAGAGAGGCATCTAAATATAGCAGCAGATTTAATATTCCCCCCTGCTGCCCCCCAGCTGCTGCTGTAAAAGCGTCAGATCTATGGATGATTAACAGTAAACATTGGAAGGCATGGGGTGAAATTTATTTTTTGTCATCTTGGATGGATAGCCAAGAATCCTGCTATCGACTCCGTTTTTCCCAGCGACAGGGAGCTGGAGCCAAGGTCACCCTTTTCACAAAGGCAGGCACACAGTCAGAGAGGGCGGTCATGTTGCACCAAACGACACAAGCCGTTGGGCACAATGTTAATGCAACTGAGCACACCCAAGCTATTTGTATGGGATGGTAATTTTACAATTCATCACAACACAAGTTTGGGACACACGTTGTTCCAAGCATAATAATCTTAACTTCACTGGCCTTGCGTCTTGCAGTGTCAGAAAATACCTCCATGCTTCAAGCCTGTGGGCTTCCTATAGCAGTTGCTGTGGGTGTGCCATGTTATCAAATACGCCCTAGTAACATAAACTCCTCTAGGAAACATATGCCCAATGTTGACATGTGGCACCATCTTGTACTGTATATGCTTCACCTATCCATAGCTCTGGTAAAGTCTGGATGCAGGAACTATGTGGGCAGGGCTAATTGTGAGGTTCCTTCAAAACACAAGTGTCAGTCAGATAGGAGAGCCACATTCAGCTGCCACTGGCCTTACCCACACAAAAGTCACTCAAACAGTGAGAGCCACAGCCATGGTGAAGCACACTGCACACCTAGCAGAACACTGTTGTGGAAATATCAGTCAGGCCATTGCCTTTTTGCCTCCAGTGGTGCCTCCAGTAGTGCAAAGGCCAAGGCAAGCCTCGATTACAATCACTTAACCGTGACCACTCAACAGTCTAGATCCACTATTCACATTTTTGCAATACCACTTTGGTTGGTTGGTGCATGTCAAATAAAAGGGAAAACACACACAGCAGGAATGCACAACACCACAAAGAATTAACTATTTAATATTTGGACAGTGCTGCAACACAATGCAAAAACAGTGAGGGAAACAAGACCCTGCAGACATGCCGAAATAATTCCATTAGCTAATGTCAGGATGACATCGAAGAAATGGAGGAAACACTGTGATTAGTTCTCATGTCGCTGAAATTATCAGCAAAATGTTCAACATGATGTTAGTAATTCTCTAGACTATAAGCAGCACAAAAAGTTAAGCGAAACAGTAATTCTCTAGACTATAAGCAGCACAAAAAGTTAAGCGAAACACTACACAACCACTGGGATGGTACCAATGCACAAGAAAGTACCGTAGATTCAAAAATTAGTGGCCAAGACAGAGGGCCAAATCCTATCCAACTTTTCAGTGCCGATGCAGCCGCAATGCAGCCCCGAGGTAAGGGAATAAATGTTCCTTTACCGTGAAGAGGGGGCTCCATGACTGCCCCTTCACTGCAGGATGCATCACACACCCCGTTGGCACGGCTGCATCAGTGCTGGAAAGTTGGATAGGATTGGGCCCACAAACTGATACAGAATTCATAACCACATCAATTTGAAAGAAAGTCTTGTGGATTGTGACAGAAATCCAAAATAAACACACATATTATTGTATTTAACATTGATGGATGATTCTGGGCATCACTTTTTTGGTTTTGTTTTTTAAAGTTCATAGCGAGACTTTTGGAAGTGTTAGTCCCAGCAACATGTATGGAAAAGCGCTATTGGAATTGATTGTCTGTGCAACTCCAGAGAAGGGTGATGGGACATCTTCCCTTCTGTAGAATCCAAGATTTTGGTCAGATCCAGTCACAGATTAATCCCCTTTCCCCCCATATTTATACAGTGTCCACGGAGAGAATCACATTAACTCTACAAGGCTGTATCTGAAGAAACCTACTGTGTTACAGATGGAAGACTGAGGGCCCAATACTATCCAACTTTCCAGCACTGATGTAGCAGCAATGTACCACCCATTAAAGGGCCAGGAGCATTCATGTTGAGAGGTTGGTCATCCCTGCTCTAAAGGCTGAAATCCTACACATTTATTTGGGATTAAGTCCCATTGTTACAGAAAATCTTAAAACTCACTGTTGTACATAACATCCATATTAACTTTTCCTAGACTGAACAATCTAGAGCCCCAAACAAAGCCTAGATTTGTCTTCATGCTGGTACTGGTTTAGTGCCAGAAATAACCAGTTTACAGTGCAATCCTGTGTAACATCTGCGCCGGTGCAGGGTGTCGCAAAAGTGCCATAAGGCACTTACGCGACACCTGGCGAGCAAGCAGCGACGGCGCTGCTCGCTCCATCGTCTCAGTAAGCCTTACGCCGATTGGGGCATGGCTGACCGGAGGAGGGGCGGGGGTACCAGGGGCCGAGATCCCCGGTATCCAACGTTCCCTCCAGGCCCCAGATACACCAGTTGTGTTGGCGTTACTGTGCGCGAGTGCTAGAGCTTGCGCACATGCAAGTAGGCCCATTGGGCCTACCGCCGTTGACACCGGGGCAGCCCGGGAACTCGATAGGATACGGTGGCCGGCCCTTTAGGCCGGCCGCCATATCCAACACAGGATTGTGCTGCCGGCTCCTACATTTCACCAGTCCTTACCATGCAGAGACTCAGTCACAACAGTTGAAGAATGACTCCTGGACTCCTAGGTACTATTATTCTCAAATGCTTTATTTTTCAAACTCTTTCAACTCATTGCAAAGACAATTTAGGACAGCAACAACCATTTTTTTCCAGTATCAAGAGTGCATTGTGGATATTCCCAAAGCACCATCTGAAAGCACATGACGCAGTTCTAGTTCTGAGGCTAAGTAGATCTGGCGTGTAAACTTCCTGGACAGTAAACCTCTAGAGAACCATACGTAAGTTATGTAGGTTTTGAGCTCTTTGAAGGAAAGCGATGTCTAAGTGAACTAATCCAGCACTACTCAAATCTTCACTAGCCATTTAAAAACGACAGATGTGAATCTGTTAAATCTTAACACTATACCAGGAGGATGGAATCCACAGTAAGAAGAAAAAAAAGTTGTGGCAACATAGCCTATACAGTACTTCCAAAAGAAGCCTGCTAAGATGTCAAAGTTCTGCAACACCACCACATTTCAGGGCCAGCAGCATACTCCATACACAATTCAATCTAAGATTTTTGCGACTCACTTTGTGGCAAGCAGCATATTCTTCCTTGAGTGGAGATCAGTGGGGTCTGTGTGCTGTCTGTTCAGGTACTCAGAAACAGCTTTCGCTGGGAACTCCGTTTCACAGATGTATCCAAAATCTCGAGCTAAATGTACAGCTTCTCCTGGGGAAAGATGATGAACAACTTGATCATCATAGGCAGCTAAATTAGCACAATCTACGATCCATCTAAGTCAAAGTTAGCACTTATTGAGACGAATGTATGGACAGATTTGTCACGTCGAGACAACTAACTTTTCTGGATGGGAGCCACCCAATCCAGGTGAACTTGAACAATGTCCCATAACCTCAGTGTTCTGTCATTTGCAGATATCCTTCACCTTCCTCCTAAAAGTTGTATTAGGCCATGCTAAAGGTAGTATCTGTTGGAAACAGAAGTTCTGGGATATAGCAAAATATATCCACAGCGCACTTCTATTCAACTTACACCGCCGGTGTAACCAGCCATGCAGCGAGAACGGAGAACGAGAGGCCCCAGAACGGAAAGGGGATTCAAATCCCCTTTGAATCCCCCATTGGAGGGGATTTGAATCCCCTTTCAGTTCTGGGGCCTCTCGTTCTCGCTGCACGGCTGGTTACACTGGCGGTGTAAGTTGGATAGGATTGCGCTATTAGTCTTTTAACCTTGGGAGAAAGGGCAACCAATAAAACTACATCCACTCAAAGGGGCTGGCCAATTTAATAAATAACATTAGTTAGTAAGCAGCAAGGGTGGTGCAACTTGGAACCCCACCTGATATCACCTTGAGTCCGTCACCTCTACACAATAAATAAATAAAAAATAGCAGCCACTTACCATGCTCCTCACACAGTTGTTTCAATTGTGGAGATGCAGGACTTCCTGATTGATTTAAAGGGACCACACAAATAAAGGAGTAACTTTGTTCACATGGTCCCTATAAATCAAACCAGAAATTCTGCACCTCCATGCTTGATCAAACCATGCCGCCAATATGTTAAGGAGGCAGATGGTCTTCTTTCCACTTGCTTTTAGTGGACAGAAAGTGGATCAGTGTGGGTTGCATCCATGGCAGGCTGGAAGGAGGTGGCAGCAGTGGCAGACAGGGTGAAGGGCACTGCAAATTTGCCACCCTCCCCCCCCATCTGCAGCTTATGCAACTCCATCACCTCCTTGCTTACTGGATAGGCCTCCCCGGTGAGCAGGCTGAACCAGGAAAAGAACATATTGCAAGCACACCCACACTACAGACTTTGACTTGAGTGACTCCATCTCCCCAGGAAAACTGGGGGTTGTTTTTCTGTGAGGGGAGGCTAAAGTTTCCAATAGATTTCTCAGCAACATAACTACACTTCCCTGGACTTTTTGAGGGAAGCATGGCAATTATAGCAGTATAAAACGGTTGGAAATTTATAGCGTAGTTAGAGCTTCACTGCATTAGGGGACTAGTCCTCATACTTCCCATCAGTTGTACTGTGCACGGAGTTATTTAGTTAAGCACTTTTGAGAACCGTTTATTTCAATGGGAGAAGTTAAAGAAGAACACACTTAACTCATCCACCAAATTCAGGAGGACTTTGCCTAAATTATGTCCTTGGAGTACACTTCTGATCAATTAGAGTTTGACTTCATTACTCACATTCCCAAGAGTATTTTTTAAATGTTCATATACAGATTTCTGTTTGCCATCTCCATCTTCTTTTATCCCCCCTCTTATTGGCAAACAAATGAAACAGGTTGCTTTCACACACAAGATAGAAAGCCTTCATTCAACAATAGCCCTGGACTATTGCAGCGATGTCATTCTCTAAAGCAGGGGTGGGCCCACCATTAGGGCCTCTGCGTTCTTAAGAGTTGTGTAGAAGCCAGAATCTTGGCAGCTGCAAGTGCTAATGGTGCTGCTAAAGCAGCTGCACCTGCTGAAATGCCCTCACCTAGACAACCATTAAAGGGCCAGGAGCATTTATGTTGAGAGGTTGGCCACCCCTGCTCTAAAGGCTGAAATCCTACACATTTACCTGGGATTAAGTCCCATTGAAATCAATGGGGCTTACTTCTGAGTAAATGTGCATAGGATTGCACTGTAATGAGTTAAAGAGAGATGAAATTCAGGCAAGGAAAGGAATCTACTCTTTCCTTGTGGTAGAAGATCAATGTTCTTGTTTAGCATAGCCACAATATTGAGGTCCAAAGTATATTAAAAGCAATATTAATATATGAGGGTATAAAAAGGTACTTGGAATCATTTTATTGATCAGAGATTTTTAACTGTGGATAGTAGAGGAATGAGGCTTGATCCCTGAGGGTTTTCAGATATCTAGGGTCACCCCATTTTGAGCCCCAGAGCAGAGATGTTGTTAGGGGGTGGGCCCCTGAGCATGGGGGGGTGGGCGACACGCACTAGAGGGTGCACTTGCTGCCGGATTCAGCAGCAATTCAGTGGCAGCACATCAAAAATGCACACAGAGAGAGAGAGAGAGAGAGAGAGAGAGAGAGAGAGAGAGAGAGAGAGCGAGCGAGAGAGCGGTGTTTTGGCCACTTTTAGGCCATTTGCGGCGACTGGACTCGCCCACCCGCCCAGGCCGCAAACGGCCTAAGAGCGGCTGAAAACCCGCCGGGGGTGCATGTTTGATGCACCACTGCTGAACTGCCACCGAAAGGGGTGGGGCTTGTGACGTCCCACCCCTGGGGGCGGGACTTGTGTCATCACAGGGGGTGTCACGGCAACGGAGTGATGTCTCTGCCCCAGAGGTGCAAACTTGACTGTTTTAGGGTCCTGCACCAATGCTGCCTTGACTCTTCAGTGTTGCTCCACTGAAATTAGAAATCCAGTTTTGGCACGTTTTGAAGGGTCAGGAACTATACTTTGTAATTCACTTTGATTGGAACCTCTCAGCTATAGGCAAAACCTGTAATCAGCTGTGGAACGTAATGTTGCTTTTCTGGAACTTTGAGACTTGGGATGGTCAGAGCCTCCCAGGAAGACTTCTGTCTCTAGCCCCTTATAGGGTCTTCAATTAGGTACCTCTTTGCTCAGGCTTGCAGTAGCCAGCTCCCTTTGAAACATAGGAATTTTTCTCACCTGCCATTTACAGGGAAATCAAAGGTCCTGGAGGTGCCCCCCCTCCTCTGAGGCCTGCTCTCCATGACCTTGCAGCATCTAGAGCTGTGTGTTCACAGTGAAGGAAAGAGTTGTTTTTATTGAGAGTGTATTGGGATGCTGAGGTGAGGCATCTTTCCGAGTATGATTTTTATAAGCATCTCAAAATCAGCACCTTGGACAGAACGTCATGGTGCTGATGCTAAAGGTGAGCTATCCAACTGTTGAGGTGCCTCAGGCCAAATCCCTTGGCCTGCATAGCTGACATGACTCTGGAAAAATTGATTGTATTCCAGTGAAACAAGATTGCAACCAGACAAGCCCAAAACGACATCCGCAATGGAAGGAAACAGGGGACAGGTGGAAGGTGTGCACCTATCTGGCTGATCCAGGTGTGGGTGTGAAGTCCCTTGTCACTTTTCCTTGAGGATGGGAGTGAGAGGTAGAGATGGAAAAGTGAGATGGGCAACTTGTTGCTGCTGTATCTGTCACATCTGTCATTATTTAGGCCTGTTCTTTCTTGTTGTAGCCAATAAGGATGCAATCCTATAGACTTTCCAAGGTGTAAGCAGTAAGCCCTGTTGACTGATGGGACCTCCTTCTAGGTAGACTTGCATAAAAGTGTGCTGTGAATCCTCTTTGGTGCAACTGTAATGTTCCAAGTAAGTCAAAGCAACGTTCTGTGACAGCTACAGTGCAAGTCAATGGGATTTCTGACCCCTGTAAATCCCAAAGTTGCATAAAAGCAACATTTTGTTTCACGTACATAGAAACACCTGGATTTTTTTTCTGGTGGCATAAATCTCTGAGTTGATGTTCCCTGACAAGGATTCCACAAAACCCCCAGAAGATTTCACGTTTTTTTTCTATTCCTGGTCCTCAGCAGGTTTAATGTGAACAATTTGGAGGAAATGCAAAACATCCAATTCATCAGAAATATAAAGGAACACAAGTGTTATTTGGAACCACACTAGGGAATAAAAAGATGAGATGCCAGCACTGGAATTAAATCCCAACTTTATGACACTCATTCCAATCTGAAAGCAGTTAAATTACTGCTCTCACTTTATCATTGATTGCCCCATACCTCATACTGTAATGAGGGAGACCATGACTAATTTCACACACACACCCCACTAGCCCGTTAACTCTGAATGGGTGAGTCAGGCATGCCCCAAGATAATTTTTGTCCCACTTCTCAAGCCTAAAAATCCTGAGAGGTTGTGGTCTGAGGAAACCACACACACCCCTTTACTTTTTGGTAAATGCCTGGCCTGAGGCATCAAGCAAAGTTCTTGCTTTACCTTACACTGTTGCTATCCCTTCCAGTTGTGACATGAAGGGAACCATTATTATCAGTACCCGTCATTACCCATAACTCTTCTAAGCACAACAGTGCAGAATAGGGGGGAGGGAGGTCAATGTGACTCGGGAGGAAAACTACTCAGCCTAAAGATGACTAGCTAATCCTGCACTATAACCGTGGGCGTGAGTGGGGTCTGAGCTGCCTGCAAACTATGGCTGGGTGGTTACTTTTCTGGTTTACAAGTAGAAGAGCATTCACCATCCATTAGCTACTGGTGCTGCTACCAAAGACATGTGACTGGCTGCCAGCTAGTGAGGTCCATCCCTATCTGCCCACAAAGCCACTCCCCTGACGAGTTGCTTCTCAACAACTGGAGCAGGATCCCATTACATGAAGTTACATGGTGAGACGCAGGTAGCGAGAATTACAATCCCAGAATCTTCAGATAGCCCAGAGTTCCACAACATGGAGCAAGACAAGGCTTCAATGTGAGCCTTAGAACATATTTGAACCCTCATGCCTCAGTCTTGGACAATCTGAAGAAGGAACAAGAGAGCATCTCTAAACATGTGCATAAAACGTATGTGCATGTCCCTTTTGCATGGTTTTGGACATCTTGCTACTATGCAGAAATGGAAAACGTACGTTTTCCATACTCCCTCTGCATTCTTAGGTTGCATTTCCAACATTTGCGACTCTCCTGCTCTGCAAATGTCTTTGCATCCGGAGCTTGTGTGCATTTCCTAAGTGGAGGAAAGGCAATGGCTGCATTTCTGTTGCAACATAGTGCCGCAACTGCACACACAGTTTCCATTTCTGTGCAACAGAAGACTAAAGCCATGTTATTGTGGCTCAGTTCTACACATAAGGCATTAAGCAGACAGGTTTCCAGGTGACAGGCTGGGCTTCCCAAGCAGGCTTGAGTCCGTAATAGCTCAACTACCTGAAACAATTGACCAGGCAAGGCAACACCCAAGTATCACACATGGGCACATTAGATTATAATATGTACAATCAATTTATCCTTTAAGAACCAAGAGGGACTGCCATTTTAACCTTAGCAGTTATGCAAGTTGAATATCTTTGCATGACTGAGGAGGGGTTTTTCCCCCCATCCCATTGACTGTGGTGATTTGAACACACAGATTCAGGCTGTAATTCTGCACACAACTAGGCTTCATTTTAGTTGAAAGGTATCTAAAGCATGGGTCCCTCCTGCATTTGCTTACATTTTCCCCTTGTTGTCCTCAGCTCTCCCATTCCTCTCCTCGCTGTCACTTGTTACCTTACCTCTCTCTTCCCTGCTTCTGTTGCCTCCCTCCACTGTCAGCATTTACATTGTCATCTGGAACAGACCTGTCTCTTTTTGCTCATATCGCACTGGAAAATATCACATACATCAATAGTACTGTAGATCTAACCACAGATAAATTGCACTGGTCAATCCCATTAGGCAGCTGACATAATCGAAAATAAGATACCTTACCCTTGTATAACTACCTCCCAAAAATGTGACATGAAGGCTGCAATCCTACAGATCAGAGGTTCCCAACCTTTGGAGGCCTACGTACTACCTACGCAGGCCTCTGGCCGCCCACATACCACCAGAAGAAAGTGCCGACGATGTCATTGGCACTTTCTTCTGGGGGGGGGGTGTCTGCCAGCGACCCTGTCTTCAGATTCTCTTCTCCAATAGCGGAGAAGAGAAGCTGAAGACGTGGCGCCCCAACATGCCGGCAGCCTTCAGCTTCTCTTCCCTGCAATTGGGGAAGAGAAGCCGAAGACGCAGCCACCAGCAGACTGGGGTGGCTGTGTCTTCGGCTTCTCTTCCCCGATCGTGGGGAAGAGAAGCCGAAGACGTGGCACCACGCGGCCGAGATGGCGGCTGCCATCTTGGCCACCGGCACCTTGCATACCACCAGACGGTGGTCTGTGTACCACCAGTGGTACGCGTACCACAGATTGAGATCCTCTGCTATAGACAGACCCTTACATGAGAAAAGCAAGTCGTGCTATACCTCAGAGGCCTTCCTTTGAAGATATGGGATTGAAGGGAAGAAAGCTATCCTAACTTTTAAATGTCTGCCCCTTTTCAAGTTTCTTCTCTTCAGTGTCAATCTACTGATACCGCAGTGGTATTTAAACCCAGAGGAGGAGAAACAAAGTACACTCTGGAGATTCCATCCATCTCAGTCATCCAGGATGTAGCATTAAACTTAAAAAGCTACACAGGAGGAACTTTGGAAAGCGAGGATGGAACTTTTTTAACCTCCAAAAACAAATATGACTCGTGATTCTAGTGTCACATTTTGAAAGGAAAGAGAAATGGGATAGAGTGACCAATGCACCATGGATGTTTCCTTTCCCTTTTGTCACTTATAAGAAAAGATGCCAGCCTACCGTAACCTTTGAGAATCTTGGACAATTATGAATGAAACATTTTTTTATTTTATTTTTGCCACAGGCAGATAACGGGGAGGAAAAAATCCTTGGTATTGTATTACGTGGTATTCTAGATAGAGCTGAAGCATGTTCCAATTCCTATAGGATAAGTTCAAATTTGTTATTCAGAAGCTAAATGATAATTTGAACAAATAAGATTTTGACATGTGCTACAATGTATACTTTTCCATTAACGTCGGTAAGAAAATTGTGTTTCCCTGTTAACTTTCGAAGTTCTGCAGATTTAGGCTACAGCCCACAGCTAAAGTCAGCAGCAAAATTTCAAGGATTTGAAAGGTCTGGAGTTGCATTCTTGCATCTCTATTTAACATAGCTTGCTGGAAATAAATCTCAATGCTTTCAATTGACATGAGTTTCCAGTAATGCACTTGTTAAGGTTAACCGTTCAACACAATATCAATCACTGAAAAAGAATTGATGTTCATCTTCATCAAAAAGGGCTTGTGGTCCATCTTCCTCCACAATCAACTCATCTTTGTGGATGTGGGAGTGAATAAAGAGATGAGACAACAACATTGGAATGAAACTGGGTCACAGTTCTATTAACTATTTAACTGGATCTGCAACAGAACGCATCCACCTGACTAACACAACTTACAGTGCAGGTGCCCTGGGTGGAGGATCATGGAGCAGATGGCCTTACCGGGCAAGATTCATCCTGGCTCCCAACCCGAAGCAATTAACCACTGCTCCTATTTCTTCCTTGCCTTACACCTACATCGTGTGATGAGGGAGGCCAAGCCTGAGTTCCCATCCCCAAGCCAGCAAGCTCTGGGTGGGGGAGTCAAGTATGCCCCAAGTGGTGTACTGACCTGGCCTTCAAAAGAGCACCCTCTGAAAACTGGTCTGAGGAGCACCCCATCACCTTTATTTGATGCCTCGGGATGCTTGCCAAACTTCCTTTACTGATGTCATTACTTGAAGTGCCCCCGCAAGTTGTGACCAAAATGGGTAAGGGGAGGGGACCTATTAAAGGGCACCAATTAAAGGGCACCAATTGTAACTTACAGTCCGATCCTGCCTAAGATGCAGCAGTCAGCCTAAAGGGCTGGCCGCTGCATCCTAGTTGGGATGTGGGCCGTGCTGACGCGGTCTGGGCTAACCTCGTGGGAAGGGGACATTCATCACTGGGCCTCCTTGGGTACACACCAGCTCTTTAGCTGGTGCGCGTTCAAGGAGGCCGTGTAAGGCCAGCCCAGCCTAGGAAGGGGCGTTGGGATATAGGCGCAACCCAGCACCGATATCCCCGCTGCAGGCTGAGCCAGCCAATGGCGACCTCCCCACACCCTCCTGCCACAGCACTTTACCTGCATCCAGTGGCACGGAGTCTGGAAGGTGGCGGAGTGAGAAGTGCCGGCCTCCACGCTGGTGCCACGAAAAGTGCCTTACAGCACTTTCACGACATTCAATGCCAGCGGAGCGCTTGCTCTACTGGTGCGAAGATAGGATTGTGCCATTATACTGCTCCTTGACCAACAGTGCAGTCAGTGGGGAAAAAAACCCACTACTGCCTCAAAGCCAGTGCAGGTCTAGTGGGGAAACATTCCTACTTGGCACAGCCTTCCAGGAAGGATGAGCAGGTGCCATGAGGAATTCAAGCTGAATGGGGGGGGGGGGAGGTTGACAAGTCTGCTTGTTTCCTATTGGCCCCAAAAGCCATAAAAAGCAACTGACTTTTCTACTCGATGACTTGCTGCCTGCCCACAAAGTCATCCTCTCTATCTTCCACTAAACAGCATCCAAGGCAAGACTGCTATTTTTAACCCTCAGCCATCAAGGACAGTCTTCCCTTACAGTTAATTTGCAGTGACCGTCTTCCTTTCATTTTCTGACTTTTTTTAAACCATGCTCCAAAATATCACCACTTTTCATTAAACAGTTGTCTTGAAACCAACACTGCCACCATTGTTCAAAGCAAACAAACAAAAGACACACACACACACACACACACACACACACACACACACACACACACACACACACACACACACAAACCACATGCTTCAGAACCAGGAAATTGTGTGAGTTCCTAAAGATCCAAGCAGATTATTAAAGTCAGAACTTTGCCAAACCACTAGCAAAGGCCATCTGGCACTGCGGTATTCCTCAAGTGCAGTTGACTTTTACCAGTGGCTTCATGAAAAAGCATTCCTTTGCAGTTTAGCTGCCTGCACCCGGAGCTTAGACCTCTTATTTATTCTGTTTTAATTTCCTGCTACCTCCAAGTTGCTTAGGGCAGCACATGTCATTCTACCTGCTTCATTTTATCCTCACAGCTACCATGGGAGGCAGGTTAGGTGGAGAGATGGTGATTAGCCAAGATCACCAGTGAGCTTCATGGCTTGATAAGCATTTGAAGTGAACCAAGCTCTCCCCAACGCTGATCCGATACTGCAACCACTGCACTGACTCCCCTGTGATGTGTGGGTTTCTGCACCCAATCAGTAAGGTATTTATCCTGTACAAACGTTGTCTGTGGCTTTGCCAACATAAGGGTTGCCATGTTTTTTTTTCTTTACTACTTTTCTTTGCCTTATCAAAGAGACCCAAGAGTCCCTATTAACGTCAGAGACAGATAGCTGTTGACTTGTGTATATCCAGGAAATCCAGGATGGTGTAGTAGTTTGGACGTTGGATGTAAACCTGGAAGATCCAGGTTCAAATCCCTGCGCTCAGTCACAAAGCTTCCTGGGTGACCTTGGATCAGTCACTATCTGTCTCTCAGCCTCACCTACCTCACAGGGTTGTTGTGAGAACAAAACGAGGGAAGGAACCATGTACACCACCCTGAGCTCCTTGGAGGAAGGGTGGTATAAAAATGTGAAAAATAAAAATAATATCCAAAAGGAAAGTTGCCATCACTTCTCTGTCCCAGCATGCCTTTTCATAAAGCTGAAATATTTTCTGTAAGGCACAGGTCTAACTTCAGTGTGCATCAGAATACAGCCTCATGTGTGAGCAAGCCCTACCATTGTATAAGAGTAAGCATGCATAGGACTGAGCAGTAAATCTTCTCCTTACCACCTTACAGCTGAAACAAATGACAGGCAAGGCTTACTGCAATTTCTTCATCCAAATCATCTTTTCCTCCATTTTGAACATTTCTTTCTCTGTTCCGAGTTCCAGTTCTGCGTAACTCAAAAGTTCACTGCCCCCCCCCCCAGGTATCATTTTGCTGTTCCTTTTGGATTTCTGTAATCAGTCTAGTCTGCTTCCAGTCAATTTCAAAACACCCATTAAAATCCAAGAAACAGCCAGTGACTCACTATGAGCAATTCCGGCTGACTTGGATCAGATGCACATTTACTCAGTTCCACCAAGTTCAGTGTGACTTGTACCAAAGAAAGAATAAACACAACAACAGTGCAACCTTAACAAGGTATTGTGATCTCAGGATTTAAAACACACTACAGATTAATATATGGATCGGGGCTGTAGGGTTACCTTTATTCGTCTCCTCCTTCCCACCCTGAGGTTTTCTGCACGACAAACAGATTTTTAATGCCACCAAGGTAACGATTTCCACTCAATCCATGAAACTTTGTGAAATGTCAAAACTCTTCCCAGCCTTGAGAGCAGCCAAGGGATGAGGAGCGAAAGGGGGGAGGGGGGAGGAGAATCAAAACAGATGAAGATTCTGCTTACCTTCCACCAGGGAGGTGAGTAAAGTGACATTTGCTGCTTTACGCCTGCCGGCTGGTAAATTCAAACCGATTTTTTCTAGCCTCTCTCGCAACGATCTGCCCCCATTTTTCGATTTGGCTCTGGAAAGGCAAAGAAATGAAACGTGCTGATTCAAAGCTCGAGGAATGGCCTCAGGAAAGGAAGGGGGGAGTTTTAGACAGACTAAAGACAACTGAAGCTTGAAGGGGCTTTAGCACATTTGACTGTGTCTAAATAACGCTGACCGAGGAAGTTTTCCCGAACAAAATGAAAAAGGGGTGGGTTGGGGGCAGAAGGACTTCATCTACCACCTATAAATTACGCCCAGTAACAAGAATTGTGTTAGATACGTTTCAGCCGGATCCTATGCGTGGTTGCTGAGCAGTAAGTCACACTGATTTCTGAGGGAGGGGCTTATTCGCAAGCACATAGGATTGCAGGCCTGGTTCGACTCGTTTTGGGAAGAGATAAATTGATTAAGCTTGGGAAAGTTCAAGATTGGAAAAAGGTCAAGATTAGGCTTGACCGCCTACTGGACTGTAAGGCTGGACCAGTAGGTGGAATGATAGGATGGCGGGATCAAGGCTTCACCAGTAAAGGGCGAGTGCGGAAGTGTGCAGCCTGTGAACGCAGCAGCCCATCTTTATGGAGCAAGATGCATAGTTTGGTACTGACGGTGTCTGGGTGCTTGACTATTAATCAGTTCTGCCAGCCACTTAAACAAGGAGTGGATCAAACCAATACATACATATGCAAGCCTGTTACCAAAACTTCTGTATGAGTGCCTTTTTGAGAAATGCTACCCTACCACTCCTTGTTAGAGAGACCTCTATTTTTTCCCCCAAGGACATTAACATACCAGAACCCAGAACTATCCTCACAGTTTAAAATTGCTCCCTCCCCAATTAATGAAAGCTGCAGCTGACCCATTTTCTCCCAGCCCACAGGTATATGCCTTTAACTCCAGGTGCGTATATACACCCTTGGGTAAAAATGCCCCGTCTACTGATCCGTTGCCCGGTGGTAACAGATGCTTTGCGATAAGAGTGGAGAATCCCTCACTGGGTTCCCCTGCTTCTTTTGTCAGAGCAGCAATGAATAATTGACCAGGATGCAGGTATATACATACATGGATTGAAGCACACGGAAGGTGAAAGGTCCAACCAACTTGGCTGGCTAGGCATTAGCCTACCTTGTGTCCCCATTGGAGGGAGAGGGGTTGTAGCTCAGTGGTAGAGCACCTGCTTTGCATGCAGAAGGTCCCAAGTTCAATCCCTGGCATCTCCAGGTAGGGCTGGGAAAGACCCCCATCTGAAACCCTGGAGAGCTGCTGCCAGTCTGTGCAGACAATACTGACCTAGATGGACCAAGGGTCTGACTCAGTAGAAGGCTGCTGCATGCATTCCATGGCAATGAGCCCACCTAGAAACGGCCCATTGTCTCATACTTAGTTTTTTCGGCGAGGGGTGGAGACTACCATAACATTCTGAAGACCTTAAAAGTCGGGATCTTCCTGCACCATCTTTCATCTTCTCTTTTGAGTGACCCATCAATAAAACTACGGTAGTTGCTGGCCAGGATCTTATTCCCATGAAAGCAATAACAGATGAAAAGAGCCTGCCTATAAGTCTACCAGAAACTCAAGGCGGCTGTATGGAGTTACTCAGTAGTTAATGGAAGCATACTCTGCACATGCTCAAGGACGTCATTTACTTCACCTCAAACCGAGTTAGGCTTTGCCACTGAAACTGGACCTCAGAGCAGAGCCCCATATCAAACTAAAATAACCTTGCTGGAGGCTAACCCACTATAACAGGTGGGAACTGAAAGTGAGGGGGATTAAAAAAAAAATACACAGCCCACATCCTCATAACAACTCACAACATTTAGTTAGTTCTAAACAATAACTAAACATTTACTTAGTACGTTTAAGTGTTCCAAAGCTCTTTGGCCACACTATTTAGTAAACCTTACAGCAATCCTGTTAGGTAAGCTAGTATTATTAATGCATATTATGGGATGCGGGGCTGACGAGGTTGAGAGAGGAATCAGTTTGCCAAAGGCTACCTAGCACGTTTTGAACCTGGGACTACCTGGCTCACAGCTTATACGTTTAGCTATTACAGTACACCAGCTGGAGTGCTAAATAAAAATACATATACAGAATCCTACGTGTTCATTCGCATGCATTAATCTCAACATTTGTTTAAAAAGCTGTCAGCATAGATCTTCAAATAATCCCTGCAATTGTGTGTAAATCCTACCCAATACATGCACACATGCTTGTTCCAAGGCCTTACCTTCTAAGTACTCCTCCAAGGAGTGAAGCATTCAGACATTCTGGAGGCGAGAGGCGCCTTTGAACTTCTCCAACAGTTACTTTGTACTTGGAAGTTGAACTGAGCAAGGACAGTCGCCCAGGAACCGAGCAAAACACTTCGCCTGTATTCACAGACATACCCCCAAGGAAGCCATCTTTGTTCATCATCAAAGAAGTAACAGATTTGGGAGGAACGGGAACTGGGGAGAGAAAGAAGCGGTGCAAGAAAAGTCACCCTTTAGGGCTTGATCTTAGCCAGTTTTGCTTCAAAGCGAGTCCCACCGACGACTCAAGCCCCGTTTAGGACAGTTTACTGACATGGTTTGGATTGCTGCTGGAACCACGTGGGGAGCCCTTAACTGGGCTGATGGTCACAGTGTGTTTGTGGCATAGCTGGCAGCACTTCCATACATTCAGGCCCCACGTCAGTTTGTTTGCTCCTATTCGGAACAGAAGCCCCTTCGGACGCGTCTGTGCAGGGCTAGGGAGCTTCTGCATTGTGTCTCTTGTCTGTGCCCACTCTACTGCAATGGATGCTCCAGGTTACATGGGAAGATACATGACACTCACTGCTCCTTCTCATGCTTGTGGGCCCTCCTGACATTACTTGTTGGCAGAGTGGAAGCAGTTGCAACATGCTCAATAATATCTGAAGATCTAGGTCACGTGAAAGGAGGTCAGATACCACAGCTCCATTCAATGCCACTTTTTCCCAGTTCTTGGGAGAGGCAGCACTGGCTGAGGATGGAGTCTCCCCAAGATGATCTCCGCTCAGAGTGACATTGTCTTGAGCAGCAGCATGGCTTCTTCTAGGCTACTCAGTAATGTTGGAAAGGGTCCTGTATCATCATCCCCACATTCTCCATCAGCATCTGTTGTCTACTGAGCCACAGAACTTGGATTGAAGCTTATTTATTAAAAGAGATGTATGCCCTGCCTTTCCATGTTGTTAACACACTCCAGGCAGCTTCACAATGAAACCAATCAACAACACAAAAATAATAAATGTGTAAAAAAAAAAAACAACAGAGCAGATTACCACACACACACCATCAAGAGCACACACTGCTGGACCCCTGAAACGCAGAGGACTATATTGCATGACACTTCAGCTTAAATTATTCCTGCATCACATCCGTTAAGTTGTAGTTCAGCACAAGAAAGGTAAACTTTCCAGTTTGTTTATGTAAAATATTATATCCCACCTTTCCTCTTAATGAAGATGCCTATTATGGCTTACCAAACAATTGCTAAAATGCAATAAAAAAAACCACAATCAAAACCTATTAAAAATACTAAAAACACAGTAAAGAATGCGGTGAGTTGTTTAGTACGCTTACGGCACAATGCTATCCAACGCTGTGCTCAGCGATTCAGCTATGCTGGCACTGATGCTGTCCTGAGCACAGTTGTCAGGGTTGGAGGTCTCCTTGGGGTAAGAGATTTTGTTCCCTTACCCCATGTAGAGCCCCAGTCCCTGCAATAGGTCTCCTCGGATCTGCACCTACCATTTTGGTGGCACAAATCAGGGAGGTCAGTGTCGGGAGAAACGGGCCTGGGAGGGGGATAGGATACGGCATACGCTGCTGCAACCAATCCAATTTTCAAAATGTATGCGTGTGTACACACACATATAAGCACACACAGGGCGCAATCCAAACCTACTTAGGCCACTGTTGTAACCAGCGGCCCAGCGAAAATGGGAGGCCCCAGAACGAAAAGGGGATTCAAATCCCCTCCAAAAGGGGAATTCAAAGGGGATTTGAATCCCCTTTCTGTTCTGGGGGGGGCTCCCGTTTTCGCTAGACCACTGGTTACAACGGCGGCCTAAGTAGGTTTGGATTGCGCCCACAGTATCCTAACCTGGAACTGACAGAAGTACAGTATTCTTTGTGAGCTGATGTGGAGGGAGACAAAAAGAATCATTCCCATTCTAAATGAAGCGGAACTGATTGCCTCAATTGTGCTATCTGAAATTTTAAAATAATGCTACTAATGAAACGCTGTTACTCTCCAAGATCCTCTCAAAATAATGTCTTTTATGATGGATAGTTGTCTTAAGAGAATGAGAGCATTCACTTGCTATAAGTAGACTCAGGTAGAAAAGTTACCCTGTGGGGCAAAAAAATGGAAGCAATTTCCTCGTGACATGAATTTTGTTTACATATGAACTTAAATAGATCTTTCATAATTGCGTGTTTGTGTGTGTGTAACTTATGATTTACAGCAGGTGCTCCGATCAATCAGCCAATCACTTTAATTTATACAGAGCCTTGTTGCATTTCCCCCCAGTCGTTTCATTTGCTGCCGGTAATTGATAACAAACCCGTACTTAAGGTATGTTTTATGCAAGAGCTAATAAGAGCTGACAGTTGCCGCTACCATTGTTGTTTCCTTGAGATCATTGCAGCCTGGTGTTGCCTTAATAGACAAAGTAGATTCCCGAGTTCTAGGATTTGCGATTCCCAAAAGGGAGAAGAGGTGCTTGGATAGATTTTACAGGAAAATATTAGAATGCTTTGCTACCCTAACAAACTGTTAAGTCAAAACTCTGGGAATACAATCGTTCTTACAAATAGCAGATGAAGGGATAACCCTGCGTCTGGACCAGTACAACTCAAGACCGTAGGTATGGACTCAAAAGAGAAGAGGCTGCAGTCCTATGCACTCTTACCCTGGAGTAAGTTCCATTTAACACAGTGGAACTTACTTCTGAGTAAACACATAGGATTGTGCTAGGAAAAAAACCTGTTAGTTTTCTACATTATGTCAGGGAGCGGTGGTGCGGCCTAACTATATCCCTGATGTGCTAGATTTCTTTCTATGTATAGGAATGTTGTCCATGGGAAGCAGTGCATTCCATTGTGTGAGTCACCCACCTGAAAACTGACATGGTAGTACAGTCCAGACATGGGTTTACCCCCCTCATCTGCTGCTCGTGAGAAAAGATTTCCAGTATTCACCTGGATCACATTTATAAATGTACAGTAGTTAAAAGGAGGAGGCAAACTGACAAAGGAACGCTTAAACTAGGCTGCTAATGCATGAGTACTACAACACTAGTCTACTCAACAGATTTACAGTCTGATGCTGTGAACTTAAAAGTAAGACAGTCCTACTTATTTCAATGGGACTTTATTTCCAGGTAAATATACTTAGAATAAGGATTACGAGCCCCATCATGAAAGGCTTCTTAGCGGCAAGGGACTCAAAGCATTGGAGCAGAGTGTGCGCTCGTGTGTGTGTGCGCACACACACACAATCTCCTGGGCTTTCCATATACAAGATCAAGTGTCTTAAACAGGCTACCGAGTGCTAACTGTTGGGAAATTGCCAATTCTATAACCTCAGGCGGGGGATAGACAAAACAAGCTTTTCCCAGGTTTTATTACAAATTATTTCCTACTACCACACCAGAATCCCACAATAAAGTTATGTAACAACAACAGAAGCCCCAAACCCGTGTTAGATTTCATAGATTTGTGCAGCCTGGCATGAATTGGACAGAGATTTCAATGTAAACAAACTACCATGAGTGGTTTTCCCTATGGGAACATTTGCTTGCTTCGCAATTGCTCTTCTCCATCATACAGTATTTGGAGAGCTTTGATCTCACTTCCATTTCAACACAGTCCAATCTAGGACTATTAGGGTAAAATTAACAATCTATTTTACATTGTAAACACTATACTTGGATGTGAATCTCACCAATTCCAGTCACACACTTACACTCAAGTAAGCATGCTGAAGATGGCAACAGTGTTTACTACCAACAAGTGAGAGGAGTTGTTGGGTCCTCT
The DNA here is from genome assembly GCA_026170595.1 of Plestiodon gilberti rubricaudatus. NCBI lineage: Eukaryota > Metazoa > Chordata > Lepidosauria > Squamata > Scincidae > Plestiodon > Plestiodon gilberti. The sequence goes on along the minus strand of JANXHW010000001.1, from coordinate 141,048,887 downwards.
CTGGTCTAGAAGTTTTATATTCTGAGCTAGAAATCTTTCCTCTAATTCCTCTTGAGTGGAGATTAGCTGTTGGTTACAGCCCAATCCTGTGCAAGGATCCTTAGTTGTTCCCGGGCCACACTGGCACAGCCCAGGGACTCCTCGGAGGAAGGGGTGTAGGGCTGCCTGCTTGGGGCCTATGGGCCTCCTCAAATGTACACAGGCTCTCCAGTCGACGTACATTCAGGGCGGTGGGGAAAGGGACACATAGCCCGGGAATGGGGACGTGGATATCGCAGCCGACATCATCGCCCCCTCCCGGACCAGCTCGGACAATGGCTGCCCTCCCTCGCCTCAGGGCCCTCCCTCCCCCCATCCTTGCACCCACTGGCGTAAGCCTTACCTTGCTCCAGTGGCTGCAGGCTGCTTCCATGGTGGAGTGAGGGCTGCCGGCCTCTGCACCAGTGGCCCTTACTCCAAGGGTGCCAAAAACGTGCTTTACAGCGCATTTATGGCACTCTCCACCTGCAGAGCATGTGCTCCACAGGTGCAACGTTACGCAGGATTGCACCATTACTCTTTTCGTGGTGAGAAGAATGTTCTCTGCACATGCTCAAGACACTGTTAATTTACATTTCCCTGGTCTTATTCCTACCACCATAAATGGGCTCTGAAGCTCATTTATGCCTTGAATTTGGCTCCTCAAAGGAGTGGTCATGAATGTTAAGATCTCATTAGAACTGACCGTCAGTTTATAATTGAAGTGACAAATAGTGATTAATAAAATCAGAATGACTTCCAGACTAGGACAAATTGAGTGTACAGAAAGTCCTCATTCCCACATCATTTCGTTATAAGTCGTTTTGTTTTAAAGTTGTTGAGGAAAAAAAAAATTCCCGCCCAGGAATCTGGGCCACACTGTCTGTGTGGAGTTTGACCATTCTCCCCCTGTCTGCCTGGGATTTCTCTGGCCCAGAAAGCTCACATTTATTTCAATGTTTAATATTAGAAGTGTTTGGGGTTCTTATTTAGAAGTTTGGTGATGTTTTTGTGACCAGAAACATGCCGTAAACACTTTTTTATGTATATCAATTAGCCTCCAGTAATGTTGGTTTCATTATAAGTCGTTTCGCTTCAAGTTGCAGTTTCCAAGAAGAACATGTATTTCAATGCTTAATATTAGAAGTGTTTGGGGTCTTTATTTAGAAGTTTGGTGATGTTTTAGTGACCAGAAATATGCTGTAAACACTTGTTTATGTATATCAATTATCCTATGGTAAAACTGGTCCGTTATAAGTCGCTTAAAGTTGCAGTTTCCAAGAACCTAGCAACAACTTTAAGTGAGGACTTGCTGTATATGTTTTTAAAAGAATGCATTTAACCCCCAGTTTAAAAGCAATTTATTGAATTTGTTTTTACCCCGCTCTGTCTACCAGGACTTCTGAGAGACTTCAAAGAAGGAAATCTACCAGTACATGAGACTACAGAAAAATATCATGGTTTAGTTAGACTAGAGAAACAGACCAAACCATCCAGTCTGGCAAGTCTCAGAACTGAACAGATTTCTGCCATCTCCTTCTGCAAAGCAGCCTCCTCATCCTAATTGCTAGAAAAGAGGTGACCTTGAACTCAGGTCTCTACCTTGAATCTCAGTTGGCAAGTTATCAGGAAGTATAAAAGGATTTCACCACTCTGGCTAACAACTTGATTGTCAGTGAGAACCAATCAAAGAGAAAATGGAGCCTCTTTAAAATATACATTTTTTTAAACAACATGCACTTTTGAAAGTGGCTCAAGTTCCCCCTTCCCCCAACATGGGGGAAGAACACATCCCCACTTTCCCCAAGATGTTTATAATGGGAATGAAGAAATATTTACAGTTGGGAGCTCAGTCCTATTAAAACCACATACTGGACTTAGCTTTCAGTTATTTTTCAGATTAAACTCGGGACCTAGAGAACCAGCCTCACGGATTCCCAGTTCCATCAAGGGACTTGAGAGGCCAAAAGACAGCCCTGCCATTATTCCTAGACCAGTCCCATTGCCTTCGATAAGGGTTTGTTCAAGAGTACAGAGACAAGATTACCCTGCAAAGCTGACATCATGAGAACCAAGTACACAGTACAGTACACCTAAGCTAAGCACACATGCAGTCCGATTTCATATAACTTGTATGCTATACGTTCACTGGGAAGCAAATCCTACTGTGCTCCCTCGGGTTTGCTATCAGAGCAGCGTACACAGGACTTGAGCCTTACCTGGAAACAAGCCCAGTTACTTCCCAGCCGTTTAGGCTGGAGGCCTAATGTGCCGGAAAACTTAAGACCAGCCCTGCAATGGCTACTGTTTCCCACAGTGACCAATCACAGAGCATGAAGGCAAGAGCTCCCCCCAGCCCCTGTGTGTGGCTTTACATCTGGTTGTGCATCAACTTGGCACAGACCGACACACAGATATTTAGGTATATACTTCCTGTGGAGGCGGAGTGTGAAAATTGCAGCCAATGGGGTGGTGGATCTGGCTGTCAGTGTTTCATTAAGTCCTCCCTCCTCTTAAGTTACCTGCCTGGAAGTAAGCGCCAGTGAACACAATATTTATTTCCAAATCAACATAGGTAGGCTGGGGCCGGATGTGAGGGGCAGACGCACCCACTGCGCCTCCTCTCTATTTCAAACATTCATTGAAGCCTCCTTGAAATGCATGGCGCCGCTTAGAGGTGGTGTTTAGAACCTGGGTGTGTGTGTAAGAAACATGATTTCGAATACACTTTCTTCACAGATTTCCAAACGACTCCGACGGTCTGGCACTGCCTGCCAATTGCTTTTTACCTAGCCCGTTTGTAAACCGCGAGATGACTTGGGCAAATCCTTCCAGATACACCGAGGCCTCCTGAATGCCTCCACACAACCACATCCATCACCATTTCATAGCTCCAGAGATGTGCCCTCTAATCTCCATTCCATCTTTTGTAAATTACCTAATTGTCCCTTCAGAAAAAAAGTGAGCCTCCCATGGAAGAAACGACAGAGATTGAGTTATCTAGATCTGTATAATTACTTTTATATTAAAGTTGTTGCCAGAGGTAATGCAATTTGGAGATTCCAGTTACGCAGGATACACACATTGGGTGTATACACATTACAAGCGTGGGGGCGTACCTATAATATCTAAAACAAAGTGCGTCCTGTACTTCACTACGTGTACGTACACACATACACACACAGTATTTTAACGGAACACTTTTCCAGAATTTTTTTTATTTCAGGGGTGTTTTTCATAATTGATCTCATCCATTACATTCTTTTAGAGCTCAGTTCAAACTATTTTTGAATGCTACGACTCCTCAACCCCTGGAATTTGTGCATAAGTTTCTGAGCATGCGCAGAATACTCTTCCTGGCTCACTAAGGCTGCAATCCTATGCAAACTTTCCTGGGAGTAAGCCCCATTGAACATAATGGGACTTATTTCTGAGTAGACATGCATAGGAGGATTGTGCTGTAAGGCTCTTGCACGCTTGCAGACAGAATGAGACCCATTGATATCACCAGGGAGGGACTTACTTCCTTGGTGTAAGAGCCGTCCTTTGCATTATGCAAAATAAGTCGAGAATTCTGGACTGGAGTACTGAAAGATGCAGGGGGGCATTTTTAACCTCGTTCCCATTTAACACCCCCCCCCCCTTTCGTTAACTAGTACATCAAGAAGAAGGCTCTGCTAAACCTGTCTTCCTAATGTGGTGCTTACTTATAGAAACGGAGCTTTTCAGGACTCCGGGAAAGTACATTAACAGACCCTACCTGCAGTCTAAAGTGGTACAGTCCAGAATTCTATCGTCTCATTCTGTATTATGCAAAATTGCTCTAAGGCTGCAGTTCCTCGCAAGCTTATAGTGAACTCAGCGTTATTACTCTTCAAGGCAGAGGTACAGGATCAGACTGAACGACTAATCTCTGTGTTTGTTCTAAAGTCAGCCCATGAAAACGTGGAGGAGAGTGCGTGTGACTTACTTAATGCTATCGCTCCCCACTCAATAGGCAAGCCCATTCTCTTTTTGAGAAAGTAACCATCGCATTGTTCCAATCGGGTAAGCAAACCGCCTTGTTCCAACTGTCCACTATGTTTCCATTTACATTGCTCCTTAAAATCAACGTCCCTTTCTCCTCTCGTCTCTTTGGAAGCGTTTCCCTCTCCCCAACCCCTCCGCCCCGCCTTTCAAGCTTGCACACTTTCTGTTCTGTTCGATTCCTAGTAGCGTCCTCGTTTTGAGGGACGTGCTTTGCTCCCCCCCCCTTCCCATTTCTCTTGAGCTTATCCATAAACGCAAGAGAGTAACAGTAGCCGCTTGATTTGTTAGTAATTATGAGCAATGCTGTTTCTGAAAACGGGAGCTCTTAGTCGAGCGAGATCGCTTTAAAACGACAGTAGGAAACGGGAAGGAAATGGAGCATGGAACAACCCAGCGTGGCGCTTTCGGTTCTTTACATGTTTACCATTTTCAGCGCATATATTAAGCCTGGGTGGGTTGAAAGAAAAAAAGAAATTCGGTTCTCTACTCGGTTGCTCCTGCACAAGCGACCCTCCCCCAAAAAAGTGATTACACATAAGCACCTACCCACTCATCCCACTAAGCTAAAGAAATCAATGGGACTCCCAAGAAGCTTACATAGGACCAAGATGCCCGATTGCCTAGCTGTGCTCATTATTCAGCTCATAGGTATTAAAGAATATATATTCTTGATATATATCAGGGCTGCAGCTGCTATTATGAAGTCGCTCCATGGATGTAAATGGGTACATTTTCAGGATCAAGGCAGCAATCCACATCTCCTGTACCCTAAAGGAATCTCAGCATGATCAATTGGATGGATTGGATCAACCAGGATGGTGTAGTCGGACTTAGACCTGGAAGATCCAGGTTCAAATCCCCACTCAGCCATGAAGCTTCCTGGGTGACCTTGGGCCAGTCACTATCTCTCAGCCCCACCTACCTCACAGGGTTGTTGTGAGGACAAAAGGAGGGGAGGAAATATGTACACCACTCTGAGCTCCTTGGAGGAAGGGTGGTATAAAAATGTGAAAAATAAATAAATTGGGCTGCGCTGGAGCAAATGGACTGTTTGTTTAGCTGGAAGTTCCATTCAAAGCAATTCGACTTTCTTCCAAGTAACCTGGATTACAATTGCCAGGCATTTCAAAGCACAGTTTTAGAAGGGTTGTCTCTTTCATTTTTTGAGGATTTGGTTTGCAGCCCGAGCCTCTCTATGCGAGCTGGCTCAGAAGTGAACTCGGCTGATTCGAACTGAACTCGTTTCCCTATTAAGAGTTCAGAGTGGCATCCTGGCTGGTCCCACAATGCGATCATCCTGCACACACATTTCTTCTCAGAAAATATTTCACCAAGATCCTCCGAAGCCCTACTGAAATTCTGAATGAAAAATTCAAGCGCTGCTGCTTGCTTTTGCATTGTTCAATACACACAATGCAATCCAGTGTTCTTCAAACCACTAAAAAACAAAACAAACCCCGATATTCCTCTTTTTTTTGACGTCATTTGCATCTTCCAGGAGCAAAAAGAATAGGGTGTGTATCTACCATGTCTCGAGGGAAAGGACCAGGGTCCCGGCAACAGTTTCTAATAACGGGATCCTACGAACTCTACACAACCTCAAGTTAAGCGATTTGTCTAGATTTAAGCGGGCTCAGTCCTTCCAAACACACTTATTGCGAAGCTGAAAGCCCCAAGTCTATTCATGTCTACTCAGAAGTAAATATTATAGTGGGGGGGCTTACTCCCAGATTAGTGTGGCAGCCTCCTTGGATCGCAAAGGAACTCCCTGTAAAGGCTCGCGTTACACCGTCCTATATGGGAGCAAAAGATAGTTCGTCTCTCCAGTATGGGCCGTCTCGGTTTTACTAGGCCTTGGAACGGGATGAATTCCTTTCTTTCAGCCCCGGTTCCGTTGAAGCGATTGATGACATCATCATAGACTTTAGTGAATATTTGCCCCGCGCGATCATTGTTTGTGGCCCAGATGGGATTGAGTTTGTCGGGTCCCTTGCTAGGCCAGGGCGTTTTCTTGCCCCCGAGTTGGAGAAAGGCCCAGGGGGTTCCAAACACTTTGCCGAGCTGTTTTAGAAAAATGAGAGGTATCAGACTCGGCGATATTACAGCCTTCTTTGTCCCCTTTTCACCCGCGCTGGAAGATGACGGAGTCAGTTTTGAAATGACGTGGCGTGTGTTGAATGCAACTGGATCACAAAAGGCTGGGCCTTAGATGAGGTCTCCCAGGGGCTTTCGTTATGCTTAGACCACCTCCTCCCCTGTGTGCAAAACTACAGGCAAAAAGTGATGTCCCGAGAGGAATTGGGGGCCTATTTCTTCCCTCTCCCCTTGCAAGGGTGGCAGCTGCTCGAGGGGCTTCTTTCGTGCAAGCGGATCGTTGTCATCCGTTGAATGTGGTGAAGGCAAAGCGTGACACCCACGCTTCCCTCCTACGCACAAGTAACTGATATTTCAAAAGGAATCGAGCTACTTATTCAGGGGGTCATCCCCGGAGACTGAGTCACAAAACCCTAGGATTTGGAGGCCGGTCACGTGGCATAACCCCCCCCCCCCATATGTATAATTCTCATCCAGATAATCTCCCCCAAAGTTCAAGGAGAGGGGTTGACAACCCCGCCGGCCTTCTCTTAAAACTCGTCTCAATCCCTCCCCCCGTTTTCTCATAGATTGCCAGGCGAATCGGTCTGAGGTCCACCACTAGACACCGGCAACTGAGATTCTGTTAAGATTCGCAGCCCGACCCGAAATTACTAAACTCGTTTGTTCAGGATTAATTAACGGAGAGTGAATACCGGTGAATAACCGCCTTGAATGCTGTGTAAAAATGGCATTATATAATAATACCACCAGTCTCGGAGACTATCTCAGCAACGAGGCACGACTCAATGAGTAGACAGGATAAGGAGAACGGAAGGAAATCCACCTTTGGCAACGCCCGTCATCCCACAGCCTCTAATCCGGATCAGGAGTCGGACCAACTCTCCTCCCTCCCCCCCCACACACAGGCAAACGGGAGAAGGCGCACACACCCTTACACTAATGGCCAAGACCAGATAACAAGCGCTATTGAACAGAACCTTTTAGCCACCCTGGCCCACTCACAGTGTGGGTGGTGGTGGAACAGTTGTAAGATGTGAGGGCTTATATGTTTCACTACAGTCTTGGTGGTTATGGGGGTCTAGTTTACATTTACCCTTGTTCGTATGGATCCATCGGCATACCATTCTTGTAGGAGCAGAATTTCTGGATTACTGGGGGTGTACGTGTATATATGGCCCACCCAACTAAGTTGAACATTTAAGTAATACGTTGAGGGGTCTTGGCTAGGCCCCCGTTAATTAATCCGGATTAGGTACCCCTTTAGCACATGCGATTGCCAGCTGTCCCACTCAGTCTGTGAGTGACTCAGAAGCAAGCTCCGTTTGGAAACGATTCGCTTTCTTGCCAAGTAAAGTCGCTTAGGGTAGGGGTGTAAACTACGCACACAAAAAAAGCACGAGAGCTCCACCGTCAGGGGTGGTAGAAGGGTAGACATCTTTTCAATGCCCTCTCACGGCCGAAGACGCGGGGCATCATCGCCACTGGCATGTACATATTCCTCTAAGGAGAGAGCCGCTTGAGGATTGTAGTCCGAGGCACAACTCCGATGTGGACGCAGTAAAGACGCGCACAAGATCCGGTCGCAATCCGAAGCACACGCGTTCCGTGGAAGTCTGTTCCACTGTTAGCAGTAGGATTTACTTCCGAGCAAGCCTGCTTGGACTAGAAAGCCCACTGCAGTCAATGGGCTTGAAAGTAGCCAGTAGGCCTGCAGCTTTGATGTGTGTGGGGGGGATCTGACAGCACCCTTTCCGAGGATTGTCATCAGCCCAACGTACATTCTGCCTCCCTCCTTCCGCGCCTGCCTTAATGGAAATAAGAGTTGCGAATGATTTTTTAATGTCTCGTTGGATTTTTAGCCTGTTAATGTAGCGCATCCCTCTCATTATTACTTTATTGATTGCTCATTGACCAGCCCCCTTCAAATCGTATTAACCACCCTCTGCCATTTGAGATTAGGAGCCTCCCCCCCCCCCTTCCGCAAAAAACACCTTTCATTATTTTCCCCACCACCCCGGCAATGGAGATCCGGCTTGGCAGCTTAATGCTGGCTCTAATGGGGCAGCTCGGAGACGAGGGGCCACGGTCCCTGCCTATTGCATTAATAGCTCAAAGGGGGCTAATACAGAAAATTAGCCTTAAACGAGCTCTGGAGATCTCCAAATGAAAGAGCCATTTATCACGCTGGCTACCTCCACTCCACTCGTTTGCTCTCTCTACTGGGAACAACTCATTTCCTCTTAACTAAATTACCTCAGAAATGTCAAGGAAGCCCAGATCGCAAACATAACGAGAGAGAGAGAGAGAGAGAGAGAGAGAGAGACTCACAACATATTGTGTTTGTGCTGTGGAGTCAAGCGCCTCAGCTCAGCTGCGGGAGGGAGGGGGGAAGATACATAGACAACCCATCTGTTTTCTTCAGTTACAGATTAGGAGCTGGAGGATCAAATATTAGAAATAAACGATACTAGAAGAAAACTAGAAGGCTCTAGATTGGAGAAAAGACAGATTCATCGTCCGAGCCAAAACATGTTTGCCAGGAAGTAAGCCCTGATGAGCCTAATAGGATTTACTCTCCAATAAGAGCCCAATCCTATGCATATCTGCTCATAAGTAACTCACATTATAGTCAATGGGGCTTTCTCCCGTTCCAGGTAAATGGGGATAGGACTGCAGCCTAACTTTTTCAAGCCTGCAGTCCTCGGGGGGTCAGCCCTATTGAACTGCCCCAGCAAATATGCGTAGACTGACACACACGGAAAAACTCCACGTTTCTTTCTTAATTAGGGAGCAGCACAAGAATTAGCACCCAAATATTCGAAATATTTTACAAGGCAGTAAGTAAAGCTCACTTGATTCGTGCAAGTACAACGCCTGATTATTCACTCCAGTCTTGGTGATTTTGTAGCTGCCCATGATGATGTCACCACCACTGAAATGGATTAAGGCGATAGGAAGCATGATGAAGCATTCACACGCGCAAGCCAGCGTTTTAGAGGTGGTTGTCGTCACGTGACCAACCTGCAAGTCTGAACAAGCTCTCCAACCGATTCCATTCAAACTTACTGCCGCTTGACGTAGTAAGGACTAAGGGAGGTTTTACTTCAGATTTATATTAGATTTTTGGCTCGTCGGAGGTTAGAGGCAGAGAGAGAGAGAGAGCGAGAGAGCAGAAAGGAAGGACATGCTAAAGACAGCGCGGGTGGAGAGCGTGTCACACACTGGGGCCAAAGTGGCAATAAAAGATGACAGATATCGCCATTACTTTCACAGGCATCCAAGATCGTAAGATGTCGGCGCAGAGGGATGAATTATTTGTGTTAATAATTTATCTCTATATCGCATCTTTGTCACTGGGATATTTTTTTGTAGCAGAAAAATGGGAAGCGCTCTTGAAATCGGAGAGCCACACCACGTGCGTGCACCGTCCGTTTGCATGCGCTGAACGGCCGCTAGAGGAACGCTCGATGGATCTAGGGGGCTCTCTGGAAGGTTTCAGCCATGAAAATGAACAACCCTCCCGACGCTTAAAGCCAGCTATGCAAACGACCCCGGCTTTGTTGTCCAGTCAGCCACACACCTATCGGAGCGTCTGTTCCTGCGGTTGGAGAAAGTGCCCAGCGAGTAAGGAAGCCCACAGCTACAGGGTCTGGCTAAGGCGTTGAAAGGCAAATTCGGAGATGATACAGTTCCTCTCCTAAAGAGGGAAAGTGGGATATCTTCTATACTACATTTTAGAACAATAAGTATATGGGGGGGGGGGGGATCTTCCACGAAGAAAGCACTCCTAATGCACAATCTTAGGCATGTCTACTCAGATGTAAGTTCTATTGTGTTCAATGGGACTTACTCCCAGGAAAGTGGGTATAGGATTGGGACGTCTCCTCGAAGTTAATCCCACTGATTTTAATGGGACTTACTTCCAATGAGGCTGTAAAACGATTAGGATCGCGCGCAATGTGGCGTCAACAACAGCAAGACTATCTTGAAGGGACGATTGGACGGATATGGGGTCGTCTTGGGGGGGGGGACACACACACACTATAAGACATCAGGACAGCAGTGCCCTTATCTTTTGGCACCCTCCACCAGTCAGACCACACTTAGACCAATCCTCCTATGCATGTCTACTCAGAAGTAAGTTCCATTATCATCAATGGGGCTTGCTCCCAGGCAAGCGTGGATAAGGATTGCAGCCTAAATATGGGAATGGGTTTCAGTTCCTTGACAGCGCAAGGGACATGTCTACTCAGAAGTCCCCACACCACATTATATCCAACAGGACATATTCCCAGGAGGAGTATGGACTGTAGGATTGCAGCCTTAAGGTGGTAGATGTAGGATTATTATTAGCCCTCTACGTCTACCCTCACATGCTTTGGTCCTCTGTGGTGGTGGTGGTTGCACAGAGATCTTGAAAGGCAGGACTTATTTCCACATAAGGCTTTCTTCTGAAGCATGCTTACTATTAAACTCTGCCTTCGGCTTCAACTTGTGCTGAAAAGATGAAGGCATAATTTGATTCCCGAGTAGTCCTATTCAACTCAATGGGGATAGTGACAGTGCGTAGGCTGCGTGAGGCTATTTCCGTTTCCTGCTGCTGCGCATGTGAATGACGTGTGCCAAGGAGGGCCCGCCTTCGCCCCGTCTCTAGGCGCAAATCGGCCAGCAATTAACGACGACCCAAAAGAAAGCAGAGCATTTAAGAGGGCTTCAGGGAGACAGAGCAACAGCTGCGAAACCTTTCTGCTAAACAGGCACACTGAAGAGGGTCTGTTCACAAAAACGACACCTAAAATCATTAGAATGTGAGGAAAGGAAATAGGAGTTGCAGCAAGGAAAAAGCCAGCTTAAGATGTCCACCCACCCAAGACAACTTTACTCAAGAGCAAATCCCATCCATTCCGATGCAGATATTCCACCTTAAGGCTGTAATCCTATGCACACTTACCTGGGAGTAAGCTCCATTGACTGCAATGGAACTGACTTCCAAATAGACATGCATAGGATTGGGCTATAAAAGTATGTCAAGTTCCTAGGAATTAAGTCCACTATGATTCAGCGCCATTGAGTAATGGGATCAGAGTGAAATTCTAAAGTTAAGTTACTAGAGACTCCCCATTCCCAGGGTCTCAGCCACCCTGCTTTGACGCTACAAAGACTTGCTTTTAAAAACATACGACCACACACACACAAACTGAAAAGTCTCACCCTTCCCTAACCCAATTCCTTAGTCCACAAGGAATGTTCTTACCCACTGATCGTGAAAACAAACATTTAAGCCAGTGCCTTGGAAGTAAAACTTACTTTCAGATCAATAGTTAGGGTCGCATCACACTATTTTCTTCTAGCAAAAAAGTAGGATATTGTGCCCTCCCCCACCCCCCAAATCTTTGGATCGTTTCCTCCGAATAAATCAAGCCATGGAAATAGGGGCTATAGGAGTTGGTTAGTACAACGGCCACCACTTCCATGCCATAATCTGGCCTGGTCCAGAAACTGACTCTAGAAATAGCCACTCCTTAGAGAGAATTCAAGAGACGTCTCCCCCTCTCTGCGTTTGTTGAGTGGGGTCTCTTTAATGTCTATTGCCTCAATGCAGTAATCATCCCACGTCTTCAAAAGTCTGTCAGAGAAATTCAAAGGGGGGGAGGGTGAAGCAGCTGCAATACGCCCAAAATGAGTTATTGTAATTACATTTAATTAGTTTAATTAGTTAATTATTTTGCTTACAGCTGTACAAGAGATTGCAAACATTTGTTAATATCACATTCCCTTTAACAGTATGGGGCGATGCTGCACTTACACTAAATCATGTATGCATGTGCAGATTTGTTTTTTTAATGGAGCATGTGTGAGCCTTAAGTCTCCTCACTCCATATTTTTCTCCATAGACGTGTGTGTGCCCTCCCCATCACAGTCTAATCTAGTGTGACTAGGGAAACACCTTACAGCATGGAATCCTACACAGTCTCACATGTCCTCACAAATTAAGCCCCACTGAGTTCAATGGAGTTTACTCCCTGAATTAAAGGTGCATAAGATTTCAGCCTTAAAGTCAAGGATCAAAGGTCAGAGAGCAGCTCATCGGACACATAAACAAGGGAAACTGGGTTCTGGCTCCCAAGCGGCAAGAATCTGAGGAATTCTCTATAGAGAAGAGCCACACTGGTGCAATTTATGATGTCACCATGTTCACAACTGCACTTTGCTGCTTTGAATGGAGGACACTGCAGTCTGAGTTTGGGCAATGAAACAGGCTAAACCGAAGGATGAGGAAACCTTTAGTCTGGGACCAAATACAGTTCCACCTTCCTTGGAAGCAGGCCAAGCCTCCGTTCCTTTCACTGGGTATCCCTATCCTAAGTACAGTATATATCTGGAATGAAGGCTGCAATCTTATACATGCTTACCTGGGAGTAGGCCCCATTGAACTCAGTGGGACTGACTTCTGAGCAGACATGCATAGACTTGGACTGCGAGTTCCATAAATGTCATGATATTCCTGTTCAGCAATCCAGGCCTGGGAAGCCAGTCTCTCCCCAAGTACAATGGGGTTCCCTTCCAACCTAATCGGCACAGGATTACAGCCCAAGGCTACAATCCTAAACACACACATCCGTGAGAATAAACCTCAGTGCACTTAGTGACCTCAGTAAGCAATGAGCACGTGGTCTTAGGAGCACGGCTGTGTACATACCATGGGTTACAAACATAGCAGAACACATGCAGTACTTGTGCTGTATACTGAATCGTGAAAACCAAACTTTGCCTCAGAACTCCCCTTTTAAAACGGTCTTTATCCCTCCCTCGTCTTTTCCTTCGTTTCTATCTCCTGTTCCAGTTTCCCAAACCAATTTCAAGTCCAAGCCCATTCACATTTACTTTGGAGTAAAGCCCTTTGAATATGTGACACTTTATAGCATCGGGCTGAAAATTGACACCCCACCCCAACCTCCAAAACTCCCTTTTTCTTTCTCTCATACACGCTCTATAGAAATGTTTTCCATACCTTTTTTGATGACAGACTGGTCCAACAAGTTCATGCCGCTGTTATTGGCATCTTCTACCGACTAAAAAAAAAAAAAAAAAAAAGACAGAGGAGAAGGAAAAAAAATAATCACTATTCAAATTGACTGGATATTAGAGAAGAAAAACGCACACATATATATCACGTCGGCCCAGGAACTGGGATTCCTGTTATTTCCATTTATATTAATTCACTGGGGAAAGGAAGGTTCTTCTTATTAAATCGACATGGAAATGAAGCTCTCCCAAATTAAAGGATCTAATAGAAAGAGGTGCAAAACATCTGGGCGTTTTTCTTTTGTTATTAAAAGATGCAAACAAACCATCGATAACACGCAGACTTTATTCCCTCCCTCCTCCCCCTTCCCGCCAGCTTTTCATTCCTTTCTTTGGTATTCTGGTAAGACAGGAACATCTGCAGGGAACATCTAGGACAGGAGACAAATCAATCCTATTACCACCCCCGTCCTGGCACATTTACTCAGAAGTAAGAGCCATTCATTGAACGCTGCCTGATTTACTACAAATCGCATAGAATCATGTTTCCCGAGAAACCTGCATACGGTTACTTAGAAGTTCAGCTGTGTTCATCGGGTTGCGGCTGCTGGGTCACACCTATTTTTAAATTTAAAGATCTTTGACTTGTCACGTTTTACATACTGGCTTCTAGGCAGCAGGATCCTAGATGTTTACGCAGAAGTAAGTCCTATTACATCTATTGGAGGAATGCATAACTCAAATCCCAACAACATCCTGTTGGGCTTACTCCCAAGTAAGTGTGCTTGGGTTGTAAGTTTAATTAAAGGCTGCCTAGGAGGCACGCGCGTCCTTCCCCAATCCACGCGGGCAAAAGCTTTGCTTCCGGCTCTAGTTTGGCTAGAATCACTCACCTGGGCTGTAGAGAAGAAAAGTACAACTCCTCTCCCATTTATTTCCCTGGTTTAGGGTTACAGGCCCTGTAATACAGGGAGAGGAAGGGAAACTTTATAGGTGGGATGGGGAAATAGCCCATTGACACAATTATAGGCAATTAAAATAGATTGCCTGACGAAGCCAATGACATCTATCACCCCACATCACCTACGTTCCCCTCTGAGCAAGAAGCCGCCACGTCACTTATATGATGGCGTTCATTTATTTTCAACAGCAAAACGAATTACACTTGAAGTTGAATCCTCCTAAGTAGCCAATTGTTGGGATTTGAGCAGCGTTTGTCTGCAAGGACACTCGAGCCAACAGCAATATCACAGAATAATGCACAGTGGGCTTTCTTCTTAAAAAGTAACGATCGTGTAAGATCGGGCTGCACAATCAGAGATTACCGTTCTGAAGGGAAGTTTTGCCCGGGGTTTTGTTTGTGTGGCCTTGCCCAGTCCAATCTTAGGAAGGTTTACTCGGGAGTAAGCCCCAGAAAGGCCTAGTTCTCATAATCAGCAGATGAAATGTGGGCAACATATGAACTATGCTACCATGCAGGTTTACATGACGGAACGCTCCTACATCTCACTAAACATAGAAAAGTAGCATGGCAAGGAGAAAGCTAGGTTAGCTCCCTTTTCTCCCCAGGGAGAATTTTTTTCTGTAGAATTATATATAAGGAAAGTGTCCAGTCTTAACTTCTCTCCCTTTAAAGCTAATGATAGAGCCTATCCAAATCCAGCTAATCACAATGAATAGAAATAGTCTCACAAAGGTGGAATAAGAGGGGGAACACAATTGATTCCTCGCCTCTTTTACATTATCTGTGTCAAACCGATCCTGTTTCCGATTATATGGGAACAAACCCATTATCCGGATTGTCTGCTTTTCATTTTTTTTAAATTACCAATTGTTCCATATGACAAAGGGAAAGAAAATAATTTTCCATGATATTATATAGAATATAAAAATCAGAATATGGTGTGGCCTCTCCCTTCCCCCACCAGCCTTATGCTCAGGTTAAACCGAAGTTTAAATCAATTTTATTGTTAAAAAAATATGTATAGACTGCTTTTAAAAAAAGTGCATAAAAGTGGTTTACATACAGAGCAAAATAAACGACAATTGTAAATAGTAAAAAAAAAAAAAACACCCTTCAATACTGTTTTATTGAAGTTAGTTGGGAAAGTGTTTAAAAAAGCTCCACGGCTGCATTTCCTTGGTGCCAAGAATTATTGATCTAAACAAGCACCAGCTTCCCTATCAGTCCGCTTCGAAAGGCATCCAGCGGCGCTTGACTTAATTCCAGCGATTTTGCGTAACTGGGTCAGACGATCCCCATCATTTATACACTCACTGGCAACACAATTCTAATTGCCTTTTCCTTGGAAGTAGACACTATAGATTTAAACTGGCAGTGGGGCAATCCAAACAAGTGTGTACAGGAGGATCTCAACCACAGAAATCCCCAAAGGGCATCTCAGCAGCTAATGCTCCCGAAGTTTTACCACCACCACCCCGTTCAGAAGCCTCGCTGCCACACTATGCACGCTTACCTGGGAGTAAGCCCAATTTAACTCATGGGAACTCACCCCCCCCCCCCAATAAACCACACGCACAGGATCAGGCTATAAAAAGGTGAAATCATTGAACAAGGGCTGTTGCAATACTGTATACCAACCTGAGCCTCTAAAGAACAGGATAAAGAATCCTGTCTTTGAAGACAGCTGTCAGAGATTCCTTTTTTAAAAAAAATCTCCTCCCCGCTCCCCCTTTAACCATTCCAACAAGTTCACACTCTTGGATAGACTTTTAAGATCTTAAGACGAGCCCATCTGAATCAGACCAAAATCGTGCTAGTCTAAGGTGGTGTGGCCAGCTATATACCCCTAAGAAACTCATAAGCAGGGAACGAAAACCACCACCTTCCTTAATTGGCTGCCTATCCAAAGATAGACTGCCCCTGAAGATGGAGGCTCTATTTAGCTGTCATGGGTAACAGTCGTTGATCAATCACGCTATCAATGTGGAGGACAAAGCACCAACGCTTTTTCGAGACAGTCTTTTGGGGGGTGGGACTTCTAATCCACTTTAGCTCTGTGTGTTGGGGGGAGTTGTAATTAATCCGGATTTACTACCACAGAAGAGTGTGATCCTGCTCTGGAGGCGTCTGTCTGGTGCTCTTATGAGGAGGCGCGGTGTGCGGTGCTACTCCTGCAGACTTGTTTCTCGCACCCTTCGCTCGCCTCCTCATCAGCAACGTGGCTGAGCTGTTGTAGTTAATGAGAAGAGTCTTGTCTGATTTTCGATCTAATTACGGCCGCCTGCTGGGTTTTTGTACAGGATATTCGCGCAGCATGCTGGCAGTTAATAGTCACAGAGAGGATCGTAAAGATTTAATTAGGACTGCATGCGGAAACATGGAGAGAAAAACACACACGCTCTCGCTCTCCCTCTCTCTCTCTCTCACGCACAACTCAGACTTTTAATTACTAGACTTCTTTAGTTAAAAGTGATACCAGAGGTTTCTTTAGAAGAGACTCGGGTGTTTTGCTGCAACTTAACTCGGCCTCTCCAGGCCAGCCGCCAGTCAGAAGAGGCGGTGGTTGGGCGGGTGCGTAGGCGGAGAATGGGGAGGGCGCGGTGCGGAGAGGGGGGATTGTTCTTAGACATCACATTCTCTCAGCAATAAACTACATAAATTTGGAGAGACTGAAAAAGAGCCCAGCACTTTCAATCGTCACCTGACTTACCGACAGCAATAAATGGGGGAGGGGGGGAGCCAGAACAACAATGAACGTCACACTTCGATTCTAAGCAGATTTACTCGGAAGGAATTCCCATTGATTTTAGCGAGACTTAGGGACCCGTATCAGAGTGATCTGAAACACACAACTCGAAACTTCATGGTTTTCAAAGGGAGTTGCTTAGGCTTCCTTCCTAGTAAAGGCGTTCAAGATTGCATTTGGAAGCATTCCTCGTACCTAGGTACCCTTGCCTGTAGCACTGCTGTCTATTATTCCATTCCATCCTCAGACGAATCTGATCCACAAACCAGTTAAGCTGAAGCAACCAATAGGAAAAAAAAAACTGCAACACCCGGTGAAAAGGCCCCAGTTCTTCTGAAGCACGTGACTTCGCCGGGATTGATGGCTTTCGAAATAAATTACTTGATAAATCAAACTGAAATCAAATCAATCATCTCTACTCTTTGTTAAAGCCGCATAAAACCAAATACTTCGGCTTCACTGAGTTGTGGATCGGCTTGGCTGCTGTGAGAACAACTGACTGCTTGTCCCTAATAACAGAACAATGAAATGTTTCAAGAAAGCATCGCATCAATATTAACCCCTAATATATCACTGAGAAAATTAAGCAGGAAGATGTATAATACTCGCTGTCATGAATACGTCGAATTTCATTCTTAATTACAGATAGCCTACAACTACAGACATTAATGGCATACATACACACGTGCATACATCATAAGTATCTCTGCATCGATCTCTCCGTTTAATAGTCAGTTAAGGACCTTAGAAAACACATTTCTTACCATCCACATATATACACTTGTTCTACAGCACACAATCCTATGCATTACTCAGAAGTAAGCCTTGTTGTGTTCAATGGGACTTACTTACTCCCAGGAAAGTGTTATAGGATTGCAGCCCTAATATCATAGCTAACGATACGTTCTAACAACAGATAACAATTGCTAATCTTTTTTAAAGGACTTCTGAGAAAGAAAGAAAAAAAAACAGGCTTTGCAATGATGGTATTTATCAAGGAAATCAATCACCAAGGAAATTAAGAATCAACATTTCATAGCTATCATCTATCTAGGTCTAGCATATCTTATTTATTCGATCAAGGCACGTGTCAATTTCAACTAAATGTGCATACAGTATGGTATATGTACAGCCTTTTAAAATATATATACCATTAAGAACATAGTGAACATCAAGTCCTCTAGAATGGGTAGGGGTATTAAGATTACTCAGAAGTAAATGGACTGATTGTTAACAGCCTTGCTCCCGCTTCTCAAAATATTTGCTACTTAATCCTCAACACGGTGGCCATGATCCAAGCACAACTGTGCACTTTTAAGAGCCATTGGTTTCAGTGGGAGACACACATGCATGTGCTCACTCACATCTGTCCTCCTGGAGTCAGTTTCGTTTTTACTTTTCTGCACTAGAGAGAGTCAAATATCAAGCCTATCCAGAACCCAACTGCAAGGGCAGCTTTTCTGGTGCGATTAACTTTACTCTGACACCTTCATCCTAAACACTTTTCCTGGGATTTTAAAACTTAACTTCAAAAAGAAAAAGAAAAAAAAAGACCAGGACGCACTTTTAAGGACAAGTTGTTGGAAATTCTCCCATAAAGACTGCGCACACATTTCCTACATTTAATGGAGAGAGTTGTGGATTACGCCAATTGTCTCTGGCCCCCTGTCTGCCCTTTGCGAACCTAAACTCCTGCGCGCATCCCACGAAACCCATTAAATCCTGTGGGCCTTTCTTCAAACACACGCATCGGATCAGGCTGCACGTGTGTACCCAAATGCAAAACGTAACTCCTCGCGACAGCAACACGTTTACAATAATAGAAACCTCTCCAGTTACAACCACTTCTCTCTGTCCACAGACAATGGATTCCACATGGCTACGATTTGTATTTCCATAATTATCTATTTTCTCCCTAATTTATTTCCGTCTCTAATCTTGCCCGACTTCTTTCTGTCACAGTCAAACACGTCCCTATCCAACCGACTTAACTAAAAAGAAAAAGAAAAAAAGGGCTCAGTGAGCCAAGGAGCACTGCTTTCTGAACTCCCCCCCCCTTTCGGGAGAAACGAAAACAGAACTCTTTGGGCAGACCGCTGCATTTGGTGTGCAAAGCATATTGGATTAGTAAACTAGTACTGTACATTAAAAACATATTGGAATGGAAAACGGCGTTTGTGAAGCATCCCCCCCAAAAAACAAACAAACAAACAAACAAAAACAAATCGGAAATGCACTTCATGTTCTTTCCCACCTCGCTCTCTGTCTCTAGCACTTGGCTTTTTCTAACTTCCCCAAAATTCAAGGTTTCCTCACAAAGAGCATTTTTCTAATGTTGTCATAGAGAGTCACTGTTCGGCACTCAGACAATCGCAACCTCACCTAGCCCGCTTGGGGCCTGGTGAAGCAGCAGAAACCTGGCAGTAAGAAGCCCCTACTGACCGCAGCAGTGGGGCTTACTTCCGAGCAAACCTGGGCTTTTAACCAGGTTGGTTCTCCTTCTTCTTTCCTCCAGGCTATGGCTTTCTCGTTTGTTTACAACAATGGTTGCGCAATGTGGACATTGGTCTTCTACACTATGGCCCCCTTTGCCTTTCGGGATTCCAACTCAGACAAGACTTTTTTTCCCTACTAAACCTTAGTATTTCTGTCACTGCTGCAATCCTAACCAACTTCCCTGGGCCGGTACAGTCGCTTGCAATGCAGCCCCAAGGTAAAGGAACAAATGTTCCCTCCTCACCTTGAAGAGGTGACTGCTGCCCCATGACTGCCCCTGTGCTGCAAAATGCAGTGTGTGCGCCCTGTTGGCACTACACCGGAAAGTTGGTTAGGATTGTGCTGCTGTGAACACGGAGCACACGCCATTGCTTTCAGTCAGTCACAGTGCAAGCCTATGCATGTCTACTCAGATGTAAGTCTCATTGACTTTAATGGGACTTACTCTCTGGTAGAGTGTATATCGGATTGCAGCCTCAGCTCGGATCCTCTGAACTCTGACGCGCTGTTATTTCTTACTACAAGAACTCAGTCCCTCTCTTTGGTCAATAGCCATTACTAGAGAGTTACTTTCAATGAAAGATCGGGCCTACCCAGTCCCTCTCATCCTGCTGATCGCTTGCGTCATACACAAAAACAGAGAACTCCTTGGAATCTGACGCCCCCATTGCCGCGGAGTTCATCAAGACGAGTAAATACATGCCGGCAAAAAGAGGGAGATACATTTTAACCCTCACTGCTCCTAAATATTTGCGAACCCTCTGTCTACTACATAAATCCATGCTTTCATTAGGTCTCTTCCCCAGTTTTCCTGCCCCATTTAATGTATGCTTAGCACCTTTTGTTTGGGAGGGATTAAAAAACAACCCCAAAACACACAACCCACACGATCCTCTTCTAAAGAGACCAAGCTTTCCTTGTGGATATTTAGCAACTCGTAATAAATTCCGATTACAGATGGGGGGGGGGGAGAGAGAGAGAGAAAGAAGTGATCCCAATCTGTCTGAGGCCCCGTGTTTGAAAAGCAGTCAACACACTTCAGCAGAAAATAAGATCTGTGGAATACATACAGGTCGAAAGCACAACGTCTGCAATCGAGGGGTATAGAGGTTCCCTGTGTATTATTGCAACCTGCACGCCATTCTTCTTCACGAGGCTTTTGTCTTAAACGAAATAATATGGCACGATCCCCTAAATCCCGAATTGGAAAAAGAACCACCACCTGGAAGTTAACTGTGCCATCCAATTCTCTGAAATACCATTTTAGTGTGAAGTAATTTGATTTAGTGTGAAGTAATCACAACCCAATTGTGACCTAACTAGACTGAATGTGTAACGCTCTGTGTGTGTGTGTGTGTGTGTGTGTGTGTGTGTGTGTGTGTGTGAGAGAGAGAGAGAGAGAGAGAGAGAGAGAGAGAATTTATTCCCAATGTTCTATATAAAAAAAGAAAAAAACTAAACTCTCTTCAGCTCTGGTAAGGAGACGGTGGGGTGGCTTGTGGATTCACACGACTTCGTTATTAGGAGTATGGGGGTAAGAGGAGCATTTTCCAGAACCCTCTAGAACTGCACGTAGATCATGATGGAAGTTCCCTGAAAGTCTCAGCGACCTCCTTCCAAAGGAATAGCCTTACCTAACCATATCTATGAGGAAGTAAGTCCCATTGATTCCAGTGGGACTTACATCTTAGTTAAGAGTGCGTATGGATTGCAGCCTCCAGGCTGTGAATAGAACGTTCGCTCTGATCAGGACCGTTCTGCTGAAATGGATGAGTGCAATCCACAACCAATTTACTCCAAAGTCGTCTCATCAACATCACTGGGATTGTTGGTGAATGTCCCTTGGTCGGTTGGTTTCGAAGAGATTTAACTTGTACTGTATATTTTACTCAACCCAAAAGCAGTGGAATAAAAATTTTCTGGGTGTGTTTCAAAAAACCCAAGCTCCCTATGCAAACCACCCAACAGCGGCTGGACTGGGGCGAGAGCCTAAACCCTGGAGCAGATCTGGAGTAGGTCTCGATCATATTCACCATCACAACTGGTCGCTGGTTTGAGTTAAGTTCTTTGCACGGATTCCCAAAGGTTCGGCTGGTAGAAGTTTGGTAACGCTTAAAACCGCAGGTGTTGGAACACACGCGCACGCGCACACACACACACAGCTGGAGATGCCTCCCCAGTGGCTTACCTGGACGTCCTCCATCCCTGGGTGTCCGATGCCATGGAGAGACAGCGCATCGCCCATGCCCGAGTCCAGGCCATGGTGAGCCGAGTGGAGCAGGACGTCTGGCCGCCTGACCGAGTGGTAGTCCCGCCTGGGGTCCAGTCCCGAGAGCTGAGGCAGAGAAGCCCGAGGCTGTGGCAGCAGGGAGCCGGCTTCGGAGCCCACCTCTTGCCTCTGCCGCTGCCCCCACGGATGCTGCTGGGGTTGATGCAGGGGGTTCAGGGAGTAGGGGTCATTGACATGGGAGTAAGGGTCCTGGCTTTGGTGGTAAGGAAGAGGCTGGTAGGGTGGTGGGAAGTAGGGCGGCTGGAAATCCGAGGAGGGGGTGTGAGACAGCGGAGGGGCGCTGGAATAAGGTCCCTGGGAGACGGAGCCCAGCTGGGACAGTCTGGAGCTGTGGCTGGGAACTCCATCATGCCGGTCCTAGTGTGGAAAGCAGGGCGGGGAGGAAAGAGAAAGAGAGAGAAGGAGAAGGAACGCTTAAAAGCCATTTCGCTCTAAAAAATTACAATTCGAATGAGTGCTTTAGTGAATCACACTAATCGCCGATCCCATCGCTAGTTTTTCGCATACAGCTTGTTTACATTCTAGTTCATTTCTCATCTTGATTGTGTAAATTAAAACTAGGGTTAAGGTTTTTTTTTTAGTAGACAATGAAGAGGGGGAAAACTGCATTATTCATGCAAGCAACCCCCCTTCCATGAAATCCATGGTCAAAAATAAATAAAAACCTTGATTTAAAGGAATTTCGTTATATATATATATATATATATATATGGGTGAATTTCTCCTCTTTGGGAACAACTTTACAATACAATGTAAACTTATGGAACCACTTCTCGACTGATTAAGACTGAAATCCTATAATAAACACTTTTCCGGGAGAAACACACAACTGAACACAAAATGGAAAACCCACTCCTTGTTGACTGTCAAGTCATCAGAAATGGAAAGTTGCAATTACTGAGAGCGAGGAAAAGTTGTAAAGAAAAAAAGAAGAAAACAAAGACCCTGAATGAAACTGACTCTGCTCCGAATTAATTTAGCTTCCCCCTTCAAAAAAAAATGTATTCGACTCTGTTCAAGGAAAAGAATAAATGATAAGACCGAATGGAAGATGGTATCAAATGAAGGATTCTAAAACATTAAAAAAAATTAAAATGTCGACAAATTTGCTTCTGAATAACCGTCTCCCTCTCTGAGGGGAACTTGTGATTGAAATCACACACAAAATCTTGTTAAGAACGTGTAGACAAAATCCCTAACAGCAATGCCTTAAAAAAAAAGTTTTCCCCCTCTCTCTTCCCCCCTCCTCACCCCCCTTGCTCAAACCGAGAACACACAATGCAAAATGGTGAAGCAGCTGCAAGCTTCCTCCAATTATTGTGCTAAATTACCAAGCCAAAGGCGTTCAGAGAGAGAGAGAGAGAGAGAGAGAGAGAGAGCATGGCAATTTTAAATCACAACATGAACTCAACTCACCATGGCGGAATAAGTGTGGACTAACATCTGGAAATAAAAAGTCTCGAAACAGCTAAAAATAAAATAATAGAGATAGAAGAATAACAATAACGAGAGGGGGACGTTTCAAGGAGATCTGCAAAGGAACGTGGTGTGCCCAGGAGAACAGCTGGAGGTATTTCCGAGTCTATCCATCAAAACAAAAATGTAGAAAAAAAAGGCAGTGCCCCCAAACCGGGATTGAAAAGCTCTCTTTGTATATATATATATTTTAAAAAGCCTCCTCTCTCTGGTCCCCCCCTCCCTGGCCTTTGAGCTTCCAAACGCAATCCTCTTCAACCCAAGGCGAGGTTCAGACTGCGCTGGTGCCCCTTTCTCCTTTCCCTTCCCTACACCGCCTCATAATAATTGATATTCATGACTATTAATATTACACGACTACTTTAAAGGGAGAATGCAGGACCAAATGGAGCGTGAAGGCTTTGCAGGCAGCTCGAGAGCTCCCCTAGTATTGTAAATGACGTTCATTCAGTGGAGAATTACTAGATGTAATCAGACGAGGGGGCTGGCGGAGGCAGCGTTGGGGGAGAGGGAGAGGGAAGGGACAAAAAAAAGTTGAGCGAGGAAGAGGCATAACTTCAATTAACTCGAGCAGAGGAAGACGTGTAAACGAGGCGCTGCTGATTTGGAGCAAGGAAGTGATCTGGAGCAACGCTAGAGGCTAAAGAGGGGGAGGGAAAAAATCATATTTCCTTCTTTTACATTTAATTATACATTCCAAATACGAAAGAAAATCGATTGCCCTTGGTGCTTTTGTTCTAATTTTTAAAGCAAATAATAAACCGGGCTTCTCTAATCCTGCCATTTTTTTTTAAAAGCAGCCAATGCGATTTGTTTGTTTACAGTAGTAATTAAGCACTTTAAAAAAAAAGCCCCAGTATTATAGACTGTCCTCGGTTTTTTTTTTTTTGCAAAGCAATACACAATGGGTGCGGAGCAGTTGGAGTCTATTTAGTCTGCCATTATACACTCGCGCGCACAGACAAACACACACACACACACACACACTTTTCCTCTTGGCTGTGCCAAAAAAGCGCCCGATTTTCACCTAGATGTAAAATGTATGCGATAAATGTGAAAGGATACCAAATTTATAGTATCCAGGCAAAGCCCGGGGCGCTAGAAAACCTTTGTGATGTTTCAAGAAACCCGTTCGACTGGCCAGACTGCCATTTCAGTTAAAGTTCAACTGAACGCTCCCCTCCGAAACACTCCATCGCTTGGCCGACCGGAGTTCCCCTCCCTTGCCCGTGCGTGCCCCCCCCCAACTTTGGTTTTAGGAGAAACGTCACCCTGTTTTTTTATTTATTGTTTTTACGAAACTATGTGTGAGAACTGATCGGTTGTGTGTGTGCGCGCCTTTGCTCATCGGAATATTTTTGAGAGCAAATTAGGAGGATCGTTTATATAATATAGAAATTCGGGGGTGGGGAGGTAGCTAGCTCTATGAAGCTACCAGGGGAGCGGTCTGTTTTCTATTTCAAAAGGCACCCTCAGCATTCAGAGGGATCATACTATTAGTGGCGTCCCGGTATTTCGACTGTCCTTCTAGCATTTGCAAGGGCAATTTCTCGAAGTCCGCCCAGCGTTTAAGCCGCGCCGCGCTAGACAAAACACCGAAAGAAGCCGGCCCGGGACAGCGAAAACTTGTGCACAAACCCAAACGTGGTCAAATGAGACGAAATAACCCCCAATTTGATCTTTAGAGTGGCGAGATTCAGAAAATTCAGATTCTTCCCTTAGCACAAACGTGGTTTAATCTGGACGTGCGTTTAAAGAGGATCGTTCAATCGTGTTTGGAGAAGGAAAAGGAGAATTGGAGAGAGACGGGGGAGGGAGAGGGAGAGAGAGAGGACTGAACTTTGGGGGCTGGAATGGAGAAATGGGGCAGAACGAGCACTGCGCTACAAATCCGCACACAAGGCTGGCTGTTGCTAGTGTTCAGTTGATAATTACCCTGACGGGAGCTTTTGAGAAGCTTGAGACATTCCTTGTCGCTGGAAGACGGCTACCCGCCGAGATCCCACAGGCGCCCTGCCCGGCGAGCACGCACCGCCTCGCCTACCCTGACAAGCCCCGCTTTGAAAGCACAAGGCTCTCGGCTAGCTCCGCGCACGTCTCGCGGAATGGGGAGGGAAGGCTTCCGAGGGCAGGGGGGGGGGGAGAGAAAGGAAAAGCTCTCAAGCACTCCCTCTCCCCCGCAGATTTAAGCCTTTAAATATTAACTCGTCCCCGGCAACTCAACTCCGGACTTCTTGATCACTCGGAAGTGAACTATAAAGCTCCACAGACACACGGGACTCTCTCGAAGACTTTCCCCCGCCCAGCCCGCGCTCCAATAAATAGCCAGTCGGGGCTGGGAAAAGCACGCTCCGAAAAGGGAGCCCCTTCCCACGCTTGAAAACCACTGGCATGGTGGCAGCAAACCAACCCCCCCACCCCGCTAAAAAGAAGACTTTTCCTTCCACGGGCAAGGGGGGAAAAAGGAAAAAGAAAAAAGCGCACGAGAAAAGAAGAGGCCAACGCGCCACAGCTCTCCGGAACCCGCTGTGGTTATCGGAGGAGAGGCGGCTGGCTTAAAACGAAAAGGGACCTCTTTGAATGAGTGGGATCCACCTCCCGCGGAAAATCAAGGCTAAGACTTGCCATCGGTTTTGAGGAGGTTTGAAGAGGACTGGGTAGCACCCAATGTTCTCAAGCAAACTCGTTCACCAAACGCTACAAAATATTTTTCCCCCTAAGGGAGAGACCCTTTCCCATATACCACTCTCAGGATGCTCCGAATACAAGGCGGAGTGAATGAATCCCCCCAGTCACTGTCGTTCTACCGGGTGTACGTCTCTCTGTGTAGATCTGAATTGGTGGGGTCGGGAAGGCGCCTCTCTCTCTATCCTCATGTATAGATTGTAACCCATAAGGAAGGGACCAATCTAGGGTGGTCTCTCTGACTAAGGATCCGAAAACGGAGAAACAAAATAAAAGGAGAAAATTCAAGCCTATCCTATTCCGCATTATGTTCCTTTAAAAAACAAAAAACAAAACGAAGGGTCTCCTCGTTCGATATTAGGCTACGTTTAATCGAATTACATGGACTCCAGATCTAAACACACCGCCGCGGTGAAGCTGCTTCCTGGCACCCCCCAGATCCTTTCAGTCTTTGATGCTTTAAATCTCGTCTAGCAGCTTCTTCCTCCTTTCGGAAAAGTTCCTCTTCCCTCCTCCACTGCTGTAAGACGAGGCTCCGAAAGAAAGTTCTCCCTCGCCGCCCCTTCCCCATCCCCTGCCTGCCAGCCAGCCTCGGTGCCTGGCAAGCGCCAGTCTGTGCGCGCCTGATGTGTCTATCTTGGAATCTCTCGCTGCCTTGGAAATAAATAATCCACACCTAGATGCAGCCACTCGCCTAGTTCTGTAGACCGTAAGAGTCTTCTTTGCTCCCCCAAACATGCACCTTCTCTCCATACTCACCTCATAGATATCTTCGTACTTGACATTTTCAACCAGTTTCCAGAGCATGATGGCGGGCTGTTCTCTAGGAGGTGAGTGCATTCATGTGAGGAGCAGATGTCTGGATTCTCAGTACTTCTCTGCCTGTAATGATCCATCTATAATTGGAAATGGGGGACAGACACCACATCCGACGTTCCTCTCCCATCGCAACTTATATCTGTTGTCTGAAACAATAGGCTGGAGAAGTAAACCTCTGCCGGATAGGAAAATCATCCCCATCTACAGAGTTTATATAGAACACATACATATATTGAACACACATATATTATGCATATAATTACTCCTCTCTCTCTCTCTCTCTCTCTCTCTCTCTCTCTCTCTCTCTCTCTCTCTCTCTCTCTCTCTCTCTCTCACACACACACACACACACACACACACACTCAAGATCCAAGTCTATATGTATTCTCTCTCTCTCAAACACACACACTCACACATACACTAGATTCAAGTCTATATTCTCTCTCTCTCTCACACACACACACACACTCTCTCTCTCTCTCTCTCTCTCTCTCTCTCTCTCTCTCTCACACACACACACACACACACACACACACACACACACACACACACACACACACACACACACAGGCATTCACATACACACACCAGGTTAATATATTTGCATTTATACACACTTACTCACGCGCACACACGCACACACACATAGCGCATATTCACACGTATGAATATACCATGTCTGTATGTATCTTTGCAGGTTCTAAAACGAATAAACATTGACCTTTTGATCACATTGCGCCTGTATTGCAAAGTATACATATATACATCGATTTATACATATATCGCATCTACTACAGGTCTACAGATATAGACACACAACGCGCGCACACACGCGCACGCACAACACCTATATATACACAGAAGCAGATTTTTGCACATATATGATATTTACATAGAAGGTAAAGGTACGATAAAATGTTAAGTTATTCAGCAATTAGCCCTAAACCTATTCATTATATGGAATGAGAGAAAATACTCCCCCCTCCCCATTCCTCTTTCTGGGGAGGCGTGCAGATTCAGACGTCGTGTGTACTGATCTGCTGAGAAAAGCAGGGACACTGGAGAGACTCGAAGGCTGAACCTGAAGTTGCATCTTTCAAGCACAAGTCTTTCATTTCGGACATTTGAGACAGTCCCCGTCCCTTCGGATCTCAAACCAAGGGAATGCAAATGTCACGAACCAAGGTCCCGATATGTTCACACGGGATGGAGACTCGCTAATTTAAGCCCTTCCTGCTCTGCACGCGTAGAGCCGTTTCCAACGACTCTCTCTCTTTCTCTCTCTCTCTCTCTCTCTCTCCCCCCAATCTAGATAACCGTTACTCGGCATTGTGGATGTTTAAAAGCAAATTTGATCACAGAGGCAACGCATGGACCTCATTTTCCCCCTTTGGAAAAGGATAAAATAAAATGGCTACACTTCGCAAGACAGCGAAGCGCTTCGGATGGCGAGGCGGCAGGCCCCCTAGTCATTCGAAGGTCAGGCTCTGTTTCCGCCGTCCCTGCCCGACCGGTGGCAAATATCTCTCCACGTCCTTATCTTTATCTCATCCGCTTTCTCTCTTCCTAGATTTCTTCCCAGGACATTAATCGTTTGGATTCTAGGAAAGGGGAGCGGGTCAGAAAAAGTTTCTGCATTTCCCTTGCTACCAAATAAAACTGAAAAATCCACTTGTCCTCTCTCTCCTCCTAGTTCTTCCCACCGTCACCACCACCACCACCCGTGACAATCTCAGAGAGAGTGCACCTTTCCAGCAGGAGCGGGCGGAAAGGAGGGAGGGGAACTCATTCCTGGGGAAGAAGCAAACAGCAAGTATATGTAGTTCTAATAAGAAGAGCCAGGCCCGTTTGCCTTTGCTTGGAAGTTATTAAAGCTGGCGAGAGGGATTCGCAGCAAAGGTTGTCTTATATGCCTGGCTGGGGGGTGGGGAGGGGGAGGAGGAGGAGGAGGAGGAGGAGGAGGAAAGGGCCACTGCATCTCTAGCGCATGAAGGAGACCTTCCTTCCAACACAAGCCGTGCAGACGTGAATACAGCTCAATCTGGGAAATCGAAGCAGAAAGAAATGAATTCTCACTAGATCTGTGCAGTGAGTGACATCCATTGGCGTGTACACCCCTGCACCGCCACCACCCCAAGCCCCCCCCCCGCCCCAGATCGCAAACACTAAATGAGAAGAACACACTTTCTCGGAGTTTATGCAGATTTTCCGCCCGATCCGGCGCACGCTTACTTGAAAGTAAGTCCCACTGTAAACCACCAGTGGGGTTTACTCCAGTGCTGTGCAGAGGCTTGCCTCCTTACTTGGAAGCAAGTTCCATTAGCTTGTGCTGGAACTGAGCCTCCCGCGTCCTTGGGCTTAGGATCGCAGCAGCCCTTTGGGCGCCAGCTAACTCAGTCTGTGCCAATGCGTAGGAGGTCGGCCGCGGATTTTCCAACCGAACCGAATGTGGCTTGCGCTTCTCTTCTCCTTGGCAGGTCCCGAATCACGCTTCCGAAGGCTGCTTACTACTCTTGCCCGGTGATCTTGCGCGTTGCCACTTTGAGCAATGATGGGATGGAAATGGTATGCGTGTCCTTTAATTGGTGGTGGGGGGGGGGAGAGTGGAGTTTAAAAAAAAAAAACACTCACACAGCAACACCACAAAAAACAGGAGCGATTTGTCTCCTATTGATTGAGTCCCCACCAAAATATTGTAGGCTGTATATTGTGTTTCACTATATCTATAATAAATATATCTATTAGGACTAACGAATATACCACCCACACCTCTGCAATCTAACCGCAATATACTGATTGGTCGTATTATCTGGAGGGGGGATAGAGTGGATCGCTCTTTCTTCTTCCTAAATACATTGTTGTGAGAATACATCTTAAAATGAAAGCTGCGCGTCACATATATCCAAACATAACATCCAACAGTCTCATCATCTATAACTCAGAACTGTGTTTTTTAATTAAAGCACGCGCGCACACCTCACTAGAGATTAGTAAATAAGACCTAGAACAGCAATTGCAAACAATACATTATTATTAATACTTTTCTTTAAAAGCATTACTAATGGTCTTTAAGTCTATACAGTATATCAACTGCCGGGCTCCAGTGGGTCTCGTCCCATTCGATTGAAATCCGGGGCGGGTACTTCGGCTTAACTGGCTCCGCGGGATGGGTCAGATTATTTATTCCGCATGATGAGACAACACAGTGACAACTGTTCCTTGGAGAACTATAGGATTTCTTTGCACTTTCCCGAAACATTCACTGCCCCCTTGTTTGGATTCGATATCAGGCAACAATAAACGCCCATATACAAGCACACATTTATTACTTAAGGCCTAGCAACTGCCAGTCTAAGCACATGACATGCCTAAGGTGGAAGTAACTAAGTATTATTAGTAATTAAGAAATTATTAATACTTCCATTCTGAGTATGGTGGTTAGGACTGCGGTGTAAGAGCGCTTTATACCTTGGGAACTTAAATGGGTCGTTTTAAATGATTTTAAAGTGATTTTAAAGTCCAAGTGCGTTTAATATGTCAAGAAACCTCCGCACTTTAAAAAGAATTACAATCGAAGGAGTTGCCACCTTCCCGCAGTCTTTAAAGCTCCCCCAACGCTCTTGTAACTGGGCTTGAAAGTGAAACCGCTGACAACTACCATTTAACAGAGTAACAGCGCCCTCTGTAGGGCTTCGCCATGTTGCAATAACCGCGGCGAAGCAGCTCGTACACGGGTGATAAAGAGTCTCTACACAACGCAACACAAATACAATTAAAATCGAGCGTTCCGTTTCTCAAACAAACAAATCCGTTAGGAATAAGCACTTCGGTAGAACGAGTTATTCTCTGCATCATTTAAAAGAAATTCCAAAGCGCGCATGACGTGATAACCTGCCTGCAAAGGTCTGTACGGTTTTATCAATGTCAGAAAGGTATTTTTGGTTTTATTTTTCTTTTGAGCGACTGTGTATGTTAGTTAACGGTTATTCCCCAAATGTGCAAAACGAGCTAGCACACCGGTCGTGACAAAACATAGCACTGTTCTAATTGCCCGAATTGGCTGAACTACGTGCATCTAAGATCTGCTCCCATATATCTGTATTTTCCTTCTTTTTGATCAGAAGAAATGTCTACGTTGTCTCCCATAGAGTATTTTGTTCTGTCTCCCATCTAGTTACAGCCAACGTGTATCTGTATCAAGGGACAATTAGCTTGTTTTGGGTTACAGACTTCTCTGTCTCTCTCGTAATTTATCTCAGCGCCCTCTGCTGGTAGTTACATAAAAACACTGGACAACATGAAATTGGCCCTAAAATGAAAAGAGCTAATCTTTACTGATTTCGACTCGCTGAAAACAAAATTGACAATAAAATCTGTCAATTGGCTCTAGTTTAAGAGAAGCAGTCCGCATTGCATACATTATAGGTGTTGTAAATGTTGTCAGGCATTTACCAGTACATGTCTATGGAACTATCTATTGCGGATCTCTCAAAAACTGGTAGTGAATTTTGCATTTTTCCTTGTCATGTTTGTGTTAAGCACCTCAAAATCTATAAGACATGAATAATTTAATCTTGGGTGCATGACCTTTGTAAAAATTTGTTGTCCAGTGAATTTGAGAAACCACAATTTCTTGATTTCTCCTTCTTTCCTTTTTATTACACACACAAAAATCACACTTTTCAAAATCTGCATGTTTTGAATAATCACATTCTGTCCCATACGAACACATTGTACATTTTATTTTGCAGTCAGTATTCATTCTTTGTTACACTTATGGAAACATGCAATACTGGGGTCCTGTTGACACTCCGAATATGTTTACTTGAAAGTAAGTTCTACTGACTTTATTTTAACTTCCAAGCAGGGCATAATTCCTAAAATGTGAGGTCCTTCTGAGGAAACAATCCTCTGACCAATTAAACACTGTAATTTGGGTGGTGATCTATATGCTAGGCAAATAGGGCTCCCTCCTCAAGCTGATTCTCATCCAGCTTGCATCCTTCCAAAGATGCTATCAGCAGAGTATCTTCTGCAGGTCTCAAACAGACATCAGTTCATATGGGAATAGGCATCTCAGTAGCCTGGCCCCCTAGACCAGTGGTTCTCAAACGTTTTGTCACTGGGACCCACTTTTTAAAATGACACTCTATAAGGACCCACTTAGCTTTGAGACTTTTTTAAAAAGATGACCAAGAAAGAAATTATTTATTTATTTATTTACAAGTAACATTTATTTAATTATTTGCAAAAAACCTCAACCTGTTTCTCGTAATGAGACAGCCCTAATCAATAGCCTCAAGGTTATGTGACCCACCCTTCACCTGTGCCCACTGTCATTGATGAACCGCTGCTTTAGCGGCTGCACTGGCTGCCCATTCATTTCCAAGCCCAATTCA
Organism: Plestiodon gilberti rubricaudatus; assembly: GCA_026170595.1. Classification (NCBI taxonomy): domain Eukaryota; kingdom Metazoa; phylum Chordata; class Lepidosauria; order Squamata; family Scincidae; genus Plestiodon; species Plestiodon gilberti. The sequence goes on along the minus strand of JANXHW010000001.1, from coordinate 141,016,842 downwards.
AGGTGCTAGTAATGATATGGCTAACGCCATTCCCCTCCCCCTCCCGGAATGGCTAGGCCAATGGGCCCCCTCTGTTGCCCGGCCAGACTGCCCACACAGCCGACGACAGAGCGCTTACCTTACGCCACTGTCTGCGTGGAGTTCTGGCGCTGGCCTTGTGGTGGCCTTCCTTACTCCCAAGCATGCGTGTCACTGTAGTGTGGTGCGCCGGGTGGGCCGCCTGAGGGTGACGCGTGCAAAGGGTGACACGCGCGAATGCGCGCGCACCCGCACACGTCACCCCTGTCCGCGCGGAGGCTCTGAGGCCGGAAGAAGGCCTCAGAGTATCCACCCCGTCCAGTGGTCCAGGGCCTTCTGAGAAGGCCCGATACGTCGACCCGTTATTTATTAGCTTTTTTGCGCATGCGCGGACCGTTGCCTTCAGGCAGCCCTTGCCTTCAGAAACGGTCTGCGCATGTGCGAAAAAGCTAATAAATGATGCGTCGACGCATCAGGCCTTCTCAGAAGGCCCCGGACCGCCGGACAGGGCGTCGCTCTTAGAGCCGGGGGTAAGCGTCATCCTAGGGCAGGGGTGATGTGTGCGCCCCCGCTCCAGGGTGACGCGACCCCTAGCGACGATGCTGCTCCCGAGTCATCGCAAACGTGCTTTATGACACGTTCGTGATGGCTTCCAGCACCAGAGCTCCAGCGCCGGAACGAACTTCAGGATTGCGCTGACAAACATTTATCTTCCTATATTTACACAAGCTTGCAAAGCGCAGGAGCTCAGCTGTTTGCAGGGCAATTAGCAGCTATCTAATTTTTGAATAGCCTCAGGGCTTGAGGCTACTTATCTGATCTTTCCATCACCCATGTTTTCATTGGACGCTCAGCGGGACCCACCAGAAATCAGGTTGCGACCCACCAAGTAGGTCCCGACCCACAGTTTGAGAAACACTGCATTCCTCAGGTCCTATATGGTGTCCCTATGTGGATGCGTGTTATGGACCGTTCTCTTGAGAGGATTCAAGCATCGTTTCTCTGGAAAATCTTTTGGGTTGCTTATGCCACTCTCTGTTTAGAAGCTGGTCAATCTCGGGTGGAGACTGTGGCATGGCTGAGATTTTTTAAATTTTGGTTAAGAGTTTTTTATAATCTAAAGCAGGATAGTTTACTTACCTGACTTCTCTTGGACACTGAACCCCCTTTTGGCTTGTTTTGTAAAGAAAATTCAATCTATAGGCCTTGCTTTAGATATAGTAGGTTCACTGACCCATGACCAAGCATTTAGAACAATTAGGGGCAGGCTTCTGGATATTGAACTGCAAGAACTTCAGCATGCTGCCAACATGACATGCTCACCACTCGATTATCAGATGCCTATTAAGTATGGCCAACAGGCAGATTATCTGTACCATCTAAAATGCCCACATGATCGTAGGGCCTTCTTATTGGCAAGGTGTAATGTCATGCCATCAGAGTTACTTTATGGGAGATACAGAGGGATTCCATCTAGGGAGAGATGTTGCCCGTGTGCTGTGGGAGGTGTGGAATCTCTACACCATATGTTATTTTATTGCCCCCTGTGTAATGATTTATGAGTGAAATATCTATATCCGATCTTGTCCAATAGGTGGGGTTGGGGGGATCAGGAAAAAATCCGGTTTATTTTACAGGATGTAGATGCTGTATTAACGGAGAAAGTTGCATCCTACTTAAAGCAGATTGTAGAGAGGTGTAGTGCGAGTCATATGGGTAGTGCATGCTAGGTTTAGGACTCTTCACCCCTATTTATGGTTACTGTTGATATGTGCCTGTTATATGTTTATGTTGTATGTTATGTATGTTGTCAATTATGCCAATAAAGGTTCTGAATCTGAATCTGAGAAATACTGCCCTTGACTATAGCTTTAGATGTGGGAAGCAACCCCTTGAATTGAACTCGCAAGCCAATAGGAAACTGTCAGTCTAGGTGCAAATGCTCACTGTCCCACAACTGTGAAAGAGGCCCTTCTTGCATCCTGGGCCAGCTGCAGCTTCCAAGCCATTCTCACACAGTGTGCATTGTGAGTAACTGGTTCTTGAAGGCAGAAAGGGATACATGACCGTTGCAAAGTTTCCGTGACTGAGAAAAAGAAATGGAAGCTTGCAAATCAGACAACATTGACAGAAAACATACCTGGCTTATAGCATCCATGATCCCCCCCCCCTTCCTTCATCAGGAGTATTACATACTTTTGGTAAAGCTAATTAAAATAGCATTGAATAGTGTATACAGTAGTGCAACTTTACCATTAGGGGGCACTGGAGATCTCCCAAATAATACTTCTAGTGCAAGTGGAGGTCAATAACATTTTGGCCAGAGAAGGTCTCCTTAATAATACTTCAATAAGGGACAATGGGAAAATGGAAAATAATAGAGTATAGTCAAATAGGAATTCTATACAAGGATGAAGGCAGACAGTGCAACAGATCCAAGATATAGGTAGGAAATATTACTTTTGATATTTTAAAATGAGGAGAAACCAACCATATCTTTCCTCTTCAGCATTCTGTAGAAAATGAGAAACTCCTAAAATGAATATAGTTCCAGTAGCAGTTGAATATATGCAAGTGGGAAAAAATGCAATCTTCAGGACTGTTGATATGTTACCAGTTTTTGTTTGGACAAGAAGAGATAACGATTGAGACAAATCATGTAAAGGAACAATAAACAAGCACTTTTATCCCCTCTCTGTCTCCCCCCCCCAAAAAAAACACACAACCATGTTCACTTCTCCTGTGCTATGTAGGAACCTGCCCATAGATAAATAACCCACAACAATTGGGTCAATAGCTGCTGCACCCTAGTGCAAATGACCCTCTTTCCAATATACGGGTTTTAAAGTAACCTCTAAAGGTTGTTTTTTAATAAAATAATCTTTATTTCTGTTTGATCCCAGAGGTTTTCACTCTAAAACGGAGAGATATAATATTCACAACAGGAGCCTTGAGTTCTGCTGCCCTCTGCACAGCACAGGGCTGGTTTTTTTGTTTGTTAGTTTGTTTGGCAACCTGCAATGTGTTCTAGATGGCCGATGCACAATGGATATGGATAAATGTAAAAAGGTAAAGGTATCCCCTGACAATTAAGTCCAGTCGTGTCCAACTCTAGGGTGTGGAGCTCATCCCCATTTCAAAGCTGAAGAGCCAGCGTTGTCCGAAGACGCCTCCATGGTCATGTGGCCGGCATGACTCTCCTTGCCGCAGCACGTAGCATGCAGCTGGAACATGGAGTGCTGTTTACCTTCCCGCAAGCGGTACCTATTTATCTACTCGCATTGACATGCTTTGGTACATTTGTACAAAATTTGCATGCACCCTGTTAAATATTCAGCAGCATATGTGTGTGCTTGCAGGTTTTTGTTTTTGACACGTTTGCTTTTAAACTATGTGTGAGCAGGGGCCTAGTCTGGGGAAAAAATGACCACTTGTATGTGCTCGAAAGAGAGACATGGCAAAAACAAACAAGTGCTTGCATGCATGTTTAATACTGGAGAGCACACACACACATACTGGAATACAGGAAGTCAAATCAGAATCAGCCCAGAGAATTTAGTTTTTAGCCTCTTCTGCATGTTCCTGAAGGAAGCATTCTAGGAAGCATTCTAAAGATGTGCTTTTAAACAGCTTCAACCACTACTCTGTTACAGTATTTGTTTCTGTTTGTTAGCCCAATTGAACCCAAAGGCTTGCTTGAAAAAACAAACCTTTTAAAATAAACTGGCTAGAATACTACTTCCCAGTCCACACAGAGAAATGCACTCCATCTCAGAACCGTTGCTCAGTTTCAACAGGTTAATGCCATGTGACTGCTAACTCTTTTAAAAAGTATGTCCCTCCATGTGCTGAAGTAGGTCATCACCTTCAGCATTCACACATCAGCAGTCTGTGGACTGGGAAGAGGCATCCTGTGCCACCTGGTGCGGAGCTTACCTGGAGGAGCTCAGCGTTCCGGAAGTCTGGGGGTGATGTAATGATGTAATCTCATTGCCCCTGACCTTCTGGGCTATCACATTGATTTTAAGGCGAAAAGCCCGCTTCTGGACCGCCTCCGCTCGGTGATCTTCTGCCCGCTCCAGGTCCAGTCGCTTCGTGTTCTCTCCAGCTAGCGGCAAAAACACAATCATCAGCAAGAGCATGAGGCAGTTTGGCCCGGACCAGGCCAGGGGCCGCCGAGCAGAGACTTGGGCAGTGTGGTGTCACCCCGCTGAGGGAGACTCCCAGTGTGGTCACATACGCTGCACCACCCTTGTGACGCCACTGGCTGAAGGTGATGCCTTCAATGTATGCAGATGTATGTACCTTTGAAATGGGACAGCAGCCTCATGGAACACCTTCACAAGTAAGGGCTTCCCATGCAGTTCATTGCATAGGAAGGACTACATTGAAATGAGGACTTATTTGCTGGCATAGATGTTCATGAGAGCAGGATGTGAAAAATGGTGTGTTTGTGTGCACTAATTACATTGACTTACACCTGTTTGTGTTCTGGGGTATAGTTTCATATGCAGTTTGTGATGATGATGACTAGCTAAGGTACATAGTCATGATAGTTTAGTCATGTAAGAATTGTATCTTTGCTGTTGACGCGGGCATGATGTCCATGCAGAGGCAGAGCACAAGTGTTCAAGCCTGCGTCATCAGACCAGTGTGGGGCACATACTTAGAGATGCAGAAAAACACAGGTTCATAAATTGAAAGCAACCACAAAATGCCATGACAAGGCAAGCTCATTGCCTTTCAGGAATCACCTGTTGTTGAAGGAATCAGCTGAAGAACATGGAAACAGAGTAGTTGTAATTGGTCTGGTTGAGCCCCTCACAGCTTAAAGCATCCTGAAGGATGGGATTTGGGTCATGACACATTATTATTAACAGTATTTATATACCGCCTTTCTCGGTCTTTGGATTTCTCCTCTGACTTTAATCCAAGGCGGTAGACTATGACACATGAGCCATGCCTCCAGGGTGGCATCTGGGGCTAAGCAAACCAAGGGCCCACGTCTGTCATATGGCCCACCTATCCCTTGAACCCTCAGGTTAACACATGAACCCTCAGTGCTGGTGGTAATGCCCAATGCAGTAGCTTAGCAAGGGTGGGGTGGATCCGCCACAGGGGGTTGACGGTATCACTGCCCAAGTCCGCAGCCCACTAACATGATGAGGCCTGGAGCGGCAAGCAGGGCTCCATTTTAGTGGTTGGTTTCTTTCGCTGAAGGTCCTTCCCACCTATCCTTGGCTCCATATGGCCTGAAATCCCCTCTAAATTGTGGCCCATAAGCACTTTTGCCTTTGTGGGCCTCTCCCACCATAATAATATCAATATTAAAAAATAATTTTGGTATAGCTTTAAATACAGGAGGACCCCCGTATTTGCGGATCCACTACCTGCGGATTCATTTATCTGCAGATAGCGGGAGCCCCCCCGCGCCTCCGCATGCCCCACCGGCCATTAATTTACCTTAGGAGTTGGTGTGTGTCTTCCTTTAAACAAATGCTATAGCACTCTCCAGCACTCAGTTGGCTCCAGCACTATAAGCAGCATGTTGCTGCTTATAGCGTTTGTTTAAAGGAAGACACCACCAGCTCCTGAGATAAAGTAATGGCTGGTGGAGCATGGGGGGCCTGTGGAGGGCACAGAGGGCACGTTTGCCCCTATCTATGGCTCAGAAATACCATGGGACCCCCGGCCTGGAATGGATCCCTGCGGATACCGGAACCCACCCACATTTTTTTAATGTTTTAGGCAAAATTTCATAATTTTTGTAGATAGGCCATACAAGTTTCATTATTTTCTGATGTGAGAAAAAAATAGAACATTTTTTTGACCTTAGAAGTTTATTGTTCTGATTTTTTTTTTAAAAAAAACATTTTCGTGGGCCCCTAAAAGTATCATGGACCTTAGGCCTGTGCTTACTCTGCCTAATGGATAAGTTGGCCCTGGCAATAGGACAGGGCCACCCATAGACGAAGTGGTGATTTCAAATTCCCAAGCTCAGGGTGGCCAACCTTTCAACATGAATGCTCCTGGCCCTTTAATGGTTGTATAGGTGAGGGCATTTCAGCAGGTGCAGCTGCTTTAGCACCACCATCACCAATTGCAGCTGCCAAGATTCTGTCTTCTACACAACTCTTAAGGATGCAGAGAACCTAATGGTGGAAGGTTGGCCATACCTGTCCTAGGTATTCAGAAAATAATGTTTGGACAGTGGACCCTTTCTATCCGTGGGTTCGGGATCCGCGGATTTGACTCACCATGGATCCCGGGCCCGCAAGGTCCCCCTTAAAATCTCTGTAAAAAGGAGAAAAAAGGTTAAAAATGTGGGATTTTTACTAGTAAGAAGCAAACCACTGCATGTTCTTGCTTATAACAGATTGAAAATCATGCTCCGGAAGCCTCTTCTGGGTCATGTGACTCCCTCTCCCAGAATAGCTCCAGAATGCATTGCGTTAAAACTGTGGATCCCGAACCCGCAGATAGAAAGGGTCCACTGTGCAAACAGTCTTTTCTGAATACCTAGGACAGGTGTGGCCAACCTTCCACCAAGTCAGGTAGCCTGGTTCAGGTCAGAGTGCTTTGGAGGGTGCTTCCCCCTGTTAGCCAAATTGCCCTTGTAATTTTGGGGAATAGCTTAAAATTGGCAATTTAGTATATACAGGGATCTTTAGACCAGCTATACCAGAGTTGGGCTTCACAGAATTCCGTTTTACATAATATTGAGGACACACGTGGTTACTTTCCAATATTTACTAGATAGTTAGTCAGATTCATACAAAAAATACAATTCAATATGCATCAATTCAATCACACCCACAGCATACAGATCTAGGAAACTTAGGTAGAAGTATAGAGGTCTAGCAGGTTTCTTGATTTGTACACATGGGTGATATTTACCTATCCAGGAGAGTTGTTCTAGGATTGCAGTACTGGATGTATTAATAGAGAAAGGGCAGAGAGGAGGGGACATGAGGAAAAGGGGGAAAAATAAAATGGTTCTAAGGTTCTGAACAAGCTGGGTTCAGGAACCAAATCAGTGGCTAACTGAGAAGTAATGCACAGTGAAGGGAGGGGGGTTGTAAGAGAGAGGGAGGGGGCAAAGGGGAGAAGGGGAACAAGATAGAGGAGAGAGATCTCAGCAGTAAGAGTTCAAAGCGCAAGAGGAAGAGAGAGACTGCCAGGCAGCCTTTACCTTTTATAGGGAACAGAGCACATGGCCAAGAAAGCGGAGGATACCTTTGAGAGGACAAGGTACATAGAAAAAGGAAGGAAGGCTCCTAGAGTGGACTTCCTGCATACCTCAGTGCTCCTTATACATAAACAAAACTTATGTAAAACTTATACATAAACAATAGGAAGGTGGGAGGGGAGATCTGGTTTGATGGTCCGGTCGTTAAGAAGCTGGCTTGAGACAAAGCAGACTCTCCAGAGTCTGGGATGAGTCATTTTCAGGTAGTCCTCTGTATTGTCTAACATATTTAGCATATCAGTGGGGGGGGGGAATGCAGAGTAGAGTTTGTGAGAGCTTGGACACATGGTGAAATAGAGGTTGCTGCTCAAGTTTCTTTCCCTCTGGTTCAACTTCTGGTTTTGGGGGAATCCTTACAGCATGTCTCATGGAGCAGGAACACAAGCGCGGCGTGACCCTCGCGCTGTGTCACAATGCAGTCCGGTCTGGCCCATGTTCCATTCTCCCCTCCTTTGGAGCCTTTCAGGGAAGCGAAAGCAACGTGTTGCTTTCACTTCCCTGAAAGGCTCCAAAGGAGAGGGGGTGGGGCTGCTTCGTTGCTCCGTGTAAGGGAGGCTCCGATTTCAGCAGAACTTACAGCTCCGCCCCCCCCTCCTAGTGACGCCAGTGTTCCTGAGTGCCCTGGAATTAAAAGAAAGAACTTTTGCAACTTTTAATATATTTTAAAACACACTTTTAAAATGCAGTGATGATGCATCCTTAGGATTTTCCTATAGGGAAAAGAGTGTGATTAAAAAAAAACTTATGACACAGCATAAGAGAAAACAAAGGGAATGTTTTTCTTTTAGGTTACATTGTAGCTAAGCAGGGAAAAAGAAAAGTGAGCCTACTTCCCTTTGAACTGGTGCTTGAAGGAGATAAAAGGGGGAAACATTTTCTCCACTTTGTCTAATTGCCTTTGAAAGCAAACCATTGTCTTTTGTATCCCAAATAAGTTTGGAAAGTGATGAATATAAAAAAGAACACAAAAACGAAAGGAGAGACCAGCGTGGCCTATTTTGCCAAGATACTTTAAATTTAAATTCATTGCACTCTCTTTATTTTCCTTTAAATAACAAGCTGTAATATCCATGATTTTCCCCCTCCCTGCTAGTAGTATTGCCAACTTTTCAGGTAACATCTGTAGCTATGTCTTAAACAGCATCTTAATCTGAAGACATAAGTGCTGAAAACACCTGGTTGATTTCTACACATCAAACTGCTGTCAAGGACAGGAAAGGCTGTTTTTGTTTTGGTCAGCTGTCAGTAGCGTTGCTAGCCTCCCTGCCCCCCCGGGGGCCGGGTGATGCTGCACTGTCCCCTGCATTGCTCCACCCCCTCGTCATTTCTGGAAATGCTCCATTTGCAGCCTAACAGAAGCGAGGGCGGGCAGGTGGGAGGCTGCAGCTCACGCTGCTGTGACCGCTCCTTGCGAGAGGTCACAAACCACAAACTTATAATTGGTTTGTGGAACTCCTTGCCACAGGAGGTGGTGATGGCACCTGGCCTGGATGCCTTTAAAAGGGGATTGGGCAGATTTATGGAGGAAAATTCCATCACAGCTTACAGGCCATGATGGGGATAAGCAACCTCCTGATTGTAAGAGTAGGTTTTCTTTGTGCCAGGTGCAAGGGAGTGGCAACAGGATACAAGTATCTTGTTGCCTTGTGCTCCCTGAGGCATCTGGTGGGGCCACTGTGTGAAGCTGGACTAGATGGGCCTTTGGCTTGATCCAGCAGGGCTCTTCTTATGTTCTTATGAGAAGACCATGCATGCTGTCCAGGGAAGAGGGCCTTATGGCAGTGGCGCTACTGCCTTCTGTAGAGACACATCTCATTCTTGTTTAACTCTGTGGTACTCTGCTAACTCTCTGGTTGTTTAACTCTCTGGTACTCCTTGGACTGCAAGGAGATCAAATCAGTCAATCCTAAATGAAATCAACCCTGACTGTTCCCTGGAAGGACAGGTACTGAGGCTGAAGCTCAAATATTTTGGCCACCTAATGCAAAGAGAGGACTCTCTGGAGAAGACTCTGATGCTGGGAAAGATTGAAGGCAAAAGGAGAAGTGGAAGGCAAAGGATGAGATGGTTAGACAGCATCACCGATGCAACGAACATGAAAATGAGCGAACTCAGGAAGATAGGCGGGATATGGTTCATGGGATCACGAAGGGTCGGACACAACTGAACGACTGAACGACAACACTCTGCTAATAGGACTGCTAACAAACCAGCCACTCAAAAAGCAACTTGATGCACAGAAATTTAGCAGGTGATAATATCATTGTTCATATAACAGTTGTGTGACAATGAATTCATGTAGAGAGAGAAATATTTCAGGGTCTTCTAGGTCCACATTTGATCATTGCATCACAGTTCTGGGACCCACTGAATCTATGATGCATGTGATCTATGATGCTATGATTTTTAATGCAGGTGATGTGCTCTTCCACCATAAATTGTTAGGCAGAAGCCCACTTTTGGTTTGGTTTGGGGGGTTAAATTGTTATTAAAAATGTTTGTATTTATTTAAATTATTTAAAAGATGCATATACCGCTTTTTTTTTTTGGTGCTCAAATGTTGCTTTTCAGGGCAGAGGGGTCTGGTTCAGTCGGTAGAGCTGCCACGTTGCAAGTCCGAAGATCAGTGAACAGCAAGTTCGAGACACACTGCTGACAAAAAAGCTGTGAAAGCCTCCGTGAGGAGAGATAAGAGCTACCAGCTTGAAAACTAAATCAATCTATAGCTTGATTTCATTTTCTATCTACCGTCTATAGATACAGATATCCATAGATATAATGTATAGGTATACATACTTAATGAAATTGAAACAAGTCTTAAATTGAAACAATTCACCATGGAAGAGTTTGCACACTCTTGCTCATCAGTGGGATAAATTGAAAAGTTGTATATATTGCAATTGCTCTTCCCAGAGGATGCTGTGGAACTGAACTGCCATGATTTATGTCTTCCAGTAGAGGGCACTAATGTACACACTGATCTCCTTAAGGGCTACCTATATAAAAGCAGATAACCAAGATGATGTAAGTGGGTGACTATAGCTGCAGAAAGGTTGATAAAGAGGCGTTTGGAAAATGAAGTTGATACTGATTCTTTTGGGGAAGCACAAACTTGCAAACTTGTGATCAGTGGGCTTCAGAAATCAATGTAGTTGCACTGTGAGCATCTTCACCTACAACTAATTATAACCAGCATGTTGCATGTCTTGATTTCTAAAATCTGCCATAAATTGACAAGATTATGGCATTTACAAAGAAAGAGAGAGAGAGAGAGAGAGAGAGAGAGAGAGAGAGAGAGAGAGAGAGAGAGAGAGAGAGAGAAGATGATATACAGTGCCATTAAAGTGCATGATACTTTAGTGCAGGTAACTTCTGGTAAGACAGTATCATAAACATGACTATTTTAGAAAACATGGGATTTATGGGTATTAGAGCCATGTTAAAAAAATTAAAATATACCAAAGCCAAAATGCGATAAAACAATTTAATCCAGGTTACCAAAAGCTGTAAACATAGCAACCCTGGACAGATCTCTTGTAATCACACTGGTAAAATTGACCAACGTTTCGTCTTATTCCTAAGACATTTTCTAGGTAGTGACAGTGTGGCTGTTAGGATGACACAGAAAACCAACCGACAGAACGGAACTTTAAAGGAAAACACTAGGCAGAACTCTACAGCGATCTTAAAGAAACATCAGGCAGATTCATATGGCAAACATACTATAAAACTAACAAACAAAACGGAAGTTCAAAGGATGCACAGGCATGTGAGGGCTTCAAAATAATTTGCAGCGGAAACGAGCAAGCAACGCTTATTTCCATGCTATATGTACTGGCCACAGGATTTTGTTTGAAAATACTAAACGTTTAATTAATGACACTAATAATAGAACACGTTTTAATTTGGAGGCTGTGGAAATAAGCAAGAGAAATTCACAGGAACTCATTAATAGGCAACAAGATCTTTCCTTCATTGATAAAATTTGGTTTCCTGTTTTACACAAGATCCTGCCTGATGGCCCTTTAAGAAGATCGATGCAGAGGTCTGCCCCTTGAGGTCATCTGCGGTCTTTTCTACAGACGATTCTAACGTTGTTTGCTCGTTTCCGCTGCAAATTATTTTGAAGCCCTCGCGTGCCTATGCATCCTTTGAACTTCCGTTTTGTTTGTTAGTTGTATAGTATGTTTGCCATATGAATCTGCCTAATGTTTCTTTGGCAGAATGCATTGCCTTCGCCGCACTGAATGGTTCTGATGGTGAGGGGGCGTGGCCGCCTCGTGCCGGGGAGTAAACGGAGGTTAGCACAGTGCAGAACTTACTGTTCCTCCCCACCTCGAGCAACACCAGTGGTGATGGTTTCAAAGACTCTCAGGGTCCGTAGCTGCAGAGTCTGCATAGCTGGTTTTGCACTCAAGCTAACCAAGGCCCTGGGAGTTCCTAAGGCATTTACTTTGGAGTAAGCTCCACTGAAGCCAACTGAACTTCTGAATGAACATGCATAGGACTGGATTGCTTCTGTTTCTGATTGTTTGGTGTGCATGTGTATGTATATCTAGATGCCTTTAAAAGGGTTTTGGATAGATTCATGGAGGAAAAGACCATCACAGGTTACAAGCCATAAGCAACCTCCTGGCTTTAGAAGTGGGTTTTCTCTGTGCCAGGTGCAAGGGAGTGTCAACGGGAAACAGGTTGTCTTGTTGTCTTGTGTGCTCCCTGAGGCACCTGGTGGGGCCACTGTGAGATACAGGAAGCTGGACTAGATGGGCCTTTGGCCTGATCCAGCAAGGCTCTTCTTATGTTCTTATGTCTGAGCTTTTAATGCTATGTGACCCACACAAATTCACCATGACAAAGAGATGCAGTGATGGGGAAAGCTGTACTGCCTCAATTTCTGGCTGCAGCTATAGAAAGCACAGGGTCTCTTATTGGGGAAGGTGTGTAGGGGGAACAGTGGCACTCTTATCTTGGCATGCCGTTGTTTAGACATTTCGAACACAAAAATAATTTCCAAGTGCATAAATCAACATAGAACTTTATTGCCGTGAAATGTTCAATTAAATGTGGTCATCATGGCCATCGACTCGTGTCAAATGGACAAGTCATCTAGGAAACCGAAATATAAAGGAGGATGCGGTTCACCACCAAAGGATAAATGATCGCATTAAAATGGGCGGGGAGAGTAAGAGGGAAGAAAGGGTCATGTTTGCCTTGCTTGTGACCAAGTGCTCACTTACATTTAAGTACAATCACAACAACTGCTGTACAGAACAGAATCCATCTTACAAAAGGATTAAAAAAAATAATATTAGTTAAAGAAACTGAACTTTGACCTTTATCAGATGTAGGAAAATAACCTCATCTCTCCCAGTCTTCCAATCAGCATTTCTACATAACCTGTTAGGCAGCCAGGAGGAAAGAGGGCTTGAAATTGCATTTCCCATATCATTCATTTTGCCCTGAATGTTCATATTACCAGCGTCACTTTTCCTTGTAAAGTAAATGATTGGAGCAGCAAAATTACCTCTCTGAACGCCAAAACAACTTCAGATTCATCTGGATTAATCAGCAGCCATTTTGATTCTCTAATTTCTGGAACCAAGGAGCATTAAGATCTTTCTTCCAGAAAAAATAGTTCAGGGCTACTGGAGGGGGGGGGGCATGTTTCATGGTTGCAAATAAAAAACCAGGATGTCACCATGTTAGTGCTTCTATAAAACAACCATGCCGGTGAGGAAGTTTCAAAAGGAAGATATGAGCAGTGGGTAGTATTTACACAGAGGTTTGAGAAGGCTGTACACTGAGTTTGGTTGTTGTATTTTCAAGAACAGTAAGCCTGACCTGAAAGTGAGGGTCATTTCACACATTCCAGCAACAAATCTGTGTTTGCCACAAAGTGTTCATTCAACGGGCCCTTAAGCTACATTCCAGCGGCAGCTCAGCCAGCTCTGCTTTCAGACATTTTGTTTGTCACATTTATACTTGCAGTTTTACTTGTACGCATCAGAAAACATAAGGTGTGGAGAGGTTAGAGATGGTTTCGCCTGCCTCATTAGAGAAAGAGATGGTGGATCTTTACTTGTAGCTCAAAAGCTGCAGCAACCAAAGGATTTTCTGGGGACTGAATAGGTAGCTCCTCCTCGAGTAAAACTTTTGAATATGAAGTGGAGGGGAAATAGCACTACAACTGCAATAATGTTTTTTTTTTTTCCCTCTCTCCAGCATTTCAAAATTAAGGAAAGGTCTTTGATTTTTTACCACCAGAACATGTTATTGCCCATGTACCTTACAAACCCCATGAATTTTGAATGTACAATCCCAAATATCCATCCACCCTTGATCTCAAAAAAGTATACTGCTCTCTCTTGAAGGTATAATGGTATCTCTCAGTAATAGCAACCAGGGTTGCATCTGATCATTAATGTCGATTGGTCACAGCAGGAGAGTTACAAATGTTGGCTACAGTGGACCAGGTCATTCTGTTTCTCTTGCCTCACAAAGAAACTTACCACCATTAGTCGATGACAAATCGTGGCTGTTAATCTGTGGGTGATTTCTGAATCCAAAGGTATTACGATACAAAATAATTTGTCCAAATGGCCTGAAGGGCATCCACAACATTTACACAGTCATAAGGTTAGCACTATTTTAACGATATCACATTGACAAAGGATGCACAATGAATATGAAGAACTGGGAGTTTTGCTTCACCCATGTCGAGATATGGAGAGTCTGTTCTCGTGCCATTGACTCGGGGGAAATTGTGTTTGCACTGCTGTAGACTCTTTGTGAAACACATGTCAACCACTGCAGCAACAGACTGGTCTCAAGAGCTCTGCTCTTGCACATAATGTGCACATTATGCAGATATCTATGCCCATAAATGCATACCATTGGCATACTGAAGTGAGCCAGCAGAGCATGAATTTTACCTACTCATCTCCAACCACAGTGAGCTTCACAAGTTGCTACATATGACTGAGGATACTTGGCACTGCTATTTTATGAGTTGGTTTTGACAATAAGCTGCCTTTGGTAAACAAAACGAAACACACCATCAAAACCACAAACCACCCTCCTCAAATGAGCAGTCTGCTCACAGGAGTAATGCCAGAGCCATGAACTCACACAACATCTCATCGTCTTTTCCATGAACTGGAAAAGCACAACTCACAATTTTTCACAGCCAACTCAGGAACCACAATCTTGTGTGACTTCCAATCAGGAACCACAACCTCGTGGGGCTCCAGCAACACTGCTCGCAGAAGTAGACTACACACAAAACCAGGTGAGAGTTTTCATTCAAAGTCAGATGCGGATGTTATTTTCAGAACTAAATTTTGGGGGTTTTTCAAGGACAGAAAGTGACGTGCATACAAGGTTGCCAAATGTTTAATGGTGCTTGTAGCTATACAATTAACAGCAGATTGAGCTGAGGCTTCTACGTCCTGAAGATTAAGCCACTGTTAAAAGGGACAGGTCTGGTTGAAAAGCTGGCAGCCCTATATATGCTATGTTATGATCCTGAGCATGTTTCATGACACTTCCATGAAAAACTGATCTTACTCTGCATTTCAGTAAATTCTGTGGCACTATGGAAAATCAGAAGCATGGCATTATTTTAAGAAGAGCACAGACTTGAAAGGGGGTGAATCTTTCAGCCAAGGCTATTGCCTGATGAACTCTTATAATCAATTGCTAGGAATAGTGAACTTGTGCTCTATATGCTGGAGTGGGGAAGAAGAGAGACCAGGGAGTGGGGCACAGGGCTAAAGTGAGGGAGAGCAGAAGCCCAGCATGTTTGGAGGCCTCCAAGCTCTGGTATGTACTGATAATGTCATCAGCACATACCAGGACCTATCCGTACACGTCTGATTTCAGGATAATGAACCAGATCTTCCGGTAAAATAATCTGTAACTTCAAATGTATTCCAAAACAGAACAGGTAAGTTTCTTCCATCCTTCGAATGGATGCGGCCCAAAGCAGGACAAATAGAATCAATCTGGTAAGACTTGAGGCTTGAAGTGTCACAAGCATGAAACAACTGCAGTTAATTTAGACATACGATAGAAGAATCACAAAGCATTTTGTTAGAAGCAGTTGCCCTTTGGCTGTTTTGGTCTCTGCAAATTGCTGCCTCTACTCTGAACAGGGCGAGCTCAATGGTTTTATGAATGTGTGTTCTGGGGAAGCATTAGCACTGTTCAGACATTTTCTGAGTGTTCAGAGAGGGGGAAGTGGTATCCACTACTTCCCTCACATCTACGCCCCCCCGCACATGTGGCATAATGTTTGAAACAGCGATGCATTTGCCTATGTATGCGCACAGGCTCTGTCCACTTGACCAGGAATACCACTTACTCAAAGAATCTCCGGTCACATAGACAGAGCCTATACCTGTGCAGTTGATGCACTATGCCAAACGCACATAGGGGGATGGGGTCCATGGGTGTGAGTAGATGCGACCCCACTCCCCCCCCCCCGGTGACTGTTCTGAGAATATCTGAATAGTGCAGTTGGGCCATAGTCATATTACTAAAGAAGCAGGTGCAGGGAGGAGAAGGAACATCATAATAACATCAAGGCAATACGAAAGGCCTGTCCAGTCACCTATATTGCAATGCAAAGCATGCAGCTGTATACGGTTTTCTGCAGAGATGAAACTCAGCTGCTATGATTCATGGTAGGTAGGGAAGAAGGTCAGAAGCTCTAGCTATTCTTTAGCTGGAGTTCTCCCAACTAGAGTGGAGAAGGTGATGGTCTCAACAGCTAGGGCTCATTCACTGTTTTCTGTGACATCCCCCCCCCCCCCAAGGAGGTACTAAGGCTGCTCTTTGAAACAGAAGGACTGATCCTTGCCTGGCTTTGGCATAAGTCCTGTGTGAATTGACCATAAACTCCCAGGCCACGATATTCAGTCCCCAAAATGCAGCATTCTCCAAGTTCTTCCATTTCCCCATTCCACATGTTCTTCCGCATCTCTCTCGTGGAGTTATGGAAAGAGGCACTCTTTTCTGGCTCATTCATCCAACGAACGATGTGACAGAAGTTCACCTGGGAGCTGAGTATGGTGGATTGGTGTTTTTTCTTTGTCTCATATTTCGCTGTCCAATCAGAAGAGTGTTTCAGGCCTAGCCTGTAACAAATAGCGCTGTGCTGCTTCTTCCAAGTCTGGAAGCGCTAAGAAAAAAAAATGTGCCGGTGAAACGATCAAAGGTACGTGCATGCACACGCACGCACACACATGTGCACACACACATACACAAAGCAGTTTAGAGCGACATTTTTAAAAAGTTGACAATGTCATCGTCACACAGTTACTGTACACTGCTGTTTTTAGGGTCAGTAGGGTTAGTAGTTTTGCTTCTTTTTTTTTTTACCCCATTCAGTTTGGTCCACTGGAGCTAAATCACCCTCAATGAGATATAGATATATATATATAGAGAGAGAGATAGATATATAGAGAGATAGATATATGTTTTAAAAAAAATATCAGCAGCAAGGTTCTCTGGAAATAGATTCTGTTTGATGTAGCTAGTCTGTCTTTTCTGTTTTGCCCTCTTTCACAGCGGCCTCTGAAGTTTTCCGCAGGGGGGCTTTCTCCGAGTTGGCGTGTCCTTGGCCGGATTCTGCTGCTCCGCCATTTTTGTGTGCCGTGTGCTTTTCCAAGTAGTTCAGCATTTCACTGAGCACAGTTTGGAAAGTGCTTAGGGCAGCACATATCGCAGGAGTTCCAAAGCCGTGAGTGATCAAACTGTAAAGTAGGAGAGAAAGAGAGAGAAATATTGAAGAGTTGTACCGTACGCAGATTTTCATTATGCTGAAACCGAAGACTCACCCGCTAAAATATTTATCACTGTTGAGACGGGGAAGAAGGAAGGCGCGCACACAAAATCCAGGCCACATACAACTTCAGAAGTTAAGTTTCTGGTTGGAGGGTTAGAACTGAAGTATCGAGAGACCGGATCTGCAGTTGGGGCAATTGCATTCACAGCAGCAGTCATACCTGGAATTCTAGGGGTGGGAGAAACTGCCATTAGGCTTCCCTAAACTATACAGTGTGACTCCCCATAGGATTGTTTCCTGAGATTAAGGATAAAATACAAAGCCTGGGCAGCTATACACATTACAATTGTTGTGGGAACGGGGTGCGACTTCAGTGTTGCCCCTATCTGGGACCGGGACCCCTGAACCAATCAGGATTCATACCTACCCTGGCCCATATATACAGGTGTTTAAAGATACACGTATCATGTCCACCCTTTACCTATTCACTGCAGGAAACAGTGATGGAACAACAGCTATTTCCCCAGCAATTGTGATGCGTGATGCAGTCCTTAGTGTGATTTAAATTTAGTGTTGCCAAGTGGCGTCACTAGGGTGTGCATTACCCTAGTGCGGGGATGTGCGTCACACCCCGGTGGGAGGTTGCCGTGTCACCCCCACCCCGCTTCCTCCGCATCACCCCCCAGCTGCGTCACCCACCCCCCACTTCTGCATCATTGTTCAGCCCTTCTGAGGGCAAGGCTTCAAGTGGCGTTGTGCGCATGCCGCTCGAAGCCTTGCCTGGCCTATTCAGAAGAGGCCGAGCCGCCGAGGAAGACGCGTCTCAGCCTGCTGGCTCCGGGGGGTGATGCGCCGGGATGGGGGTTGAGTGTACTGGGGGGGGTTTGGGACTCCCGAGTTTTGCTGGGACTCCCGACGCATCACCCTCCTGGTGCGTCACCCCCTCCGGGTGCCTACTGGCGCATCACCCTGTGCGCCCCGCTCCCCCACCACACTGCAGTGACGCCAGTGGTTGCCAACCTTTTTCAGGCAGGGCTTCAAGGCAGGGCCTCTGAGAGGGGGTGGGTGTTAAGGGGGTACAATTGTACCCAGGCCCAGGATTGGGTCAAAAGGGTGGCCCAGGAGCAAAAAAGGGGGCCCTAGGAGCCAAATTCACATGAAGGGAAGGGGCCCAAAATGAACTTTGTACCCCCTGGTAAAATTTCTCTGAGTGGCCCTGCTTCAAGGGATAAATTAGCAGTGGAACGTTTCCTGGCATAGTGATTCAATGCTGGGGAAAGCATCATACAGTGTTTTTCTACCTGCTATGGAGCTGTTAAAGGCACAGTAGCCCTACCAGAATTATTATTATTATTTTTTTGCAACTTTTATGTTTCAAAGAAGTTTGAGACCTTCAAGACTTCTCCCCTCTTTGACCTCCTTTTGCCCTGGTCTGACCTCCTTCGCTGCATTGCTCCATGCCCACTGTTCGCATCATTCACATTGCGTGTATGTTAAAAGAACTGCCACAGGTAAGGGTAAAGAGTACCACCATGGTCTGTGTAGCTGTGGCAGCTGTTACTACACTATACAAGTCTGAATGGCACCAAGATCTTCAGGAGAGGAGCTAGCAAAGGTCTTCTCTTTTCCAATTTGGCTTTCACTAGCCGAGATAGGAATAGGTCTGACTCCGAACTTGTCAGAGATGTTGACATTGGGGGCCTGCATCAGTTGATAGGAGTCAAAATTGGCTGGACCACATTGAAACCCTCCCCCCATTTAAATTGTTTACGGGGTACAGAAAATGATTCCATTCTCCCAGGCAGAGATAGTCATTCATCACCCAAAATACTTTGAGTGGAGCTCAAAATACTTTGAGTGGGTTGAGTGGAGTGATGTGTGTGTGTGTGTGTGTGTGTGTGTGTGTGTGTGTGTGTGTGTGTGTGTGTGAGAGAGAGAGAGAGAGAGAGAGAGAGAGAGAGAGAGAGAGAGAGAGAGAGAGAGAGAGAGAGAGAGGACCCTTTTGACTTTCCTAAATGGCAGACAGTGGCAGGATAGAGGTGCCAGCCAGCTTGATGATCAGTTGGAACAAATCGTTTCACCCATGAATTAAATAGGGATAATAAAGTTCATCAAGAGTATTGTGGCATATATATATATATATATAATCACATTCATATTTATAAAGAGTGTTCTAGGATCCACTGAGTACTTGTGCTGGTGTATATGCCAATATTTTCTAGTCATTATGCAGTTGAGCATATGCAACCATGCCTAGAAGCTTGATGAGAGGGGAGTCTCTGTCATGTTTTAATGATATCCTTTCACATAAGTGCATCCAGCCAAATAGGCCCCAAGACTTGGACTCTCCTTTGGCAGCAACCACAAGGTGTCTTGCACCCCACCCCACCCTTCCACCCCCAGGCTGACAGAGCTTGGTCTTACTGCAAAGGAAATACCTCCATTCTTTATGGGAGGAGGGGGAGAAGAAGAGGAAGCCGCCATCTGTCTATCCCCAATTTCCAACGTTGGCCGAGTCTGGATATTTCTAGCGGCAGAAGTTGCTATCAAATATTTACAACATGCTGTGACCGACTGATGATACTCAAAACAGAGAGATAGATGTTCTATGATGAGCTGTTTGTTAGGAAAAGCATCAAATTCATGTGCAGCCTATGCAACCTGTAAGGTATGATCCACTGGCTCTGTCTATTATCTTAAAAACTAACTTCTCAGTCCTTACTTCTCAGCTATTTACTGCGCAATCCTATCTGGGCACTAGGCTGGAGCAGAACGCACTGCGCCACTTTGGGTGTCGCAAACATGCCTTAAAGCATGTTGTGACACCCAGAGAGGAGGGAACACCAGTGGGATGGCCTGTGCTGACCCTCCAGTGCCAGGCCTACAGGACTGCTCCATGGACCAGGTAAGTCCTGCTCTGAGCGGCATGGAGGCTGGGGTTGGGCTGGGGAGGGCGTGGAGGGGGCATGGGTGGATCAATCTTCATAAAGCTCTCGACCGCCGAACAGGGCGGTCGCTTTAAGGAGGGCTTATCCCCAGCCTTCGGAGCGCAGCCTCCGGAGGCCGGGGACGCGCGGAGTGGGCGCTCAGCCCCGAGCCCGGTTACTTGGGGGGGCGCTCCAACCCTGCCCCCCCAGGCGCCGGGAGGGCTGGGAATGCCACTGGGCAGGGATCCGAGTAGCCTCATTGCGGTGGCTGGGGGTTTACCCTAGGTAAGCGGGGAAATGTCCACTTACCCCAAGTAGACCTCCAGCCACCTCCTTCCCTGGATAGGATACAGCGTGGGCCACGTTGCCCATGCTGCTTGACCCATGCCAGGAAAGGATAGGATTGGGCTGCCTGAAACTGAAATGCCATTCGTCAGTCATGACTGAAAGCACCAAAGCATAGCACCAAGCCATTAATTCCAGAGGAATGTCCTTTTGGAACAGAAGTTGGGGGTTATCTTCAGCTCTTCCCTTCTGCTCTCATTTGCGCCATTCACACATGTTTTTTTTTTTTACATCTTGAGAACT
This sequence comes from Plestiodon gilberti rubricaudatus, assembly GCA_026170595.1. Taxonomy (NCBI): domain Eukaryota; kingdom Metazoa; phylum Chordata; class Lepidosauria; order Squamata; family Scincidae; genus Plestiodon; species Plestiodon gilberti. The sequence continues at coordinate 140,996,273 of JANXHW010000001.1, read as the reverse complement.
ATATGTAGTTCCACTGATACACTTAAAATTCCAAATGCCAGTTCTCAAATATGTTGTTTCCATCAATTTTCATGCAACCAGCAAACAACTTTTTTTTTTAAAAAAAATGTGCTGGTCGTTAAAGTGAAGCTGGGAGGATGAACAGGGTTATGGTGGACAATGTGGAACCTATAACTACACCCACAGTGCCCCCTATTATTAGTATTGTTAACAGTATTTATATACCGCTTTTCAACAAAAAGTTCACAAAGCGGTTTACAGACAAAATCAAATGGTTAAATGGCTCCCTGTCCCCAAAGGGCTCACAATCTAAAAAAAACCCTATGCAACCTGCTCTATTAGAATCCACACATATGAAATGCTGTGAAAATTTCTAATATATTTTACTGCTGTTCTCCTGCTGGATTGTTTGTTTTTCAGAACTATCTTGTAGCATGACAAAAATTAGAGACAATCTGATATGCTCTCATCATAGCATGAGAGAAGAAAAATCTACATGGGCCACCTATCGGATGCAAAGATTCATAGCATTTTGAGGATTCAGAAATTAGGATCTGAAAATATTCCAGCTCTGCAGTCGAAGTCGTCTAAAGTGTCAGATGTGCTTGCTGCATTCACAGCTAATGTCCTGTTCAACCATATTTTTGTCTTTGACATAAATCTAAGCAACAGCCTCATGTTCTCTCTGCATAAACAGATCTGTGATTTACTTTTTTTTTATTCAGCTGGAAACCGAATGTCCATTTCGGTCCAATGGTGAAAATATAACTTAATGCTCCCTCCTTTTCTGTGCCTCTGTATGGTGCAGTTTGCACGTGCTCTGCTTCGATTGTTCAATGTGTTGGCAGAGAAGTGGAAGAGAAACATCTGCGTCTCTCTAGGACCACTAGAGGGCACTTTTAACTTGTGTACAATGCAGCTACATCCCAGAATTGAGGAGCTGATCCAGATGATCAGTTCAAAGTAGGCCCTGATTGCATCCTGATGCCTTTGCGAGTCTGAAGCAAATTTGCATGCCTTTGGATTTTGCATCCAAATCTTGTGCAATAATCAAGCGGTCATGCAACTTATGGGAAAACTGAAATGGTTTTGTGACAACAACAAACCCCCCCCCCCAATACTGGACAGACAACTGTGCCAGAATCTCTAAAGGTGTTTTTGTTTGTTTTTTAAAGCCCCAAGAAGCTGTGTAATAAGTCAGCGTACAAGGACCAAGTGCTAAGAAGCTCCTTAGCATTGGGAATAAGGAAACTGTGCAGACCTTGAGGTGGTCCAGAATGATCAACCTTAGCAAAACTCCCTGACTTAAATGAACTACAGCCTCCCTTTAAACACTCCATGTAAGGCCTCTCTCACAACACAGGAGATGGGCAACGGCCCTGCCGTACTCCATACCCTGGTTTTAACAGATTGCGGCACTAATGAAGAACCGGCTAGCAGAAGCAACCTTATTCTCCGTTTCCACAGAGGAAGCACAATGACGTCTAAAATGTTCACCAGCATCTCTAGAATTTCAAAATGCTTTATTGACATTATTCCACCGATAAACGTCACAGGTCATACCTGAAATGTGTTAAATGTCTCTGGATGTCAAGGTCTAATATTGGAGTGGGTCTTGAGGATCCCAAGGGTGATCTGTCTTGGCTTAGCAGGTCCTGGAATTCTTTACATATTTGCCTAGAATCAAAATGGGTGCATGATTGGAGAGGATTTGTGCCGGGCTTGTTGAGAAAATAATCATCACATAATGTACCGGTACATTATAATGTAAATCCAAGATCATTCACAAAGCTTCAGTAGACCAACAATGCATTTTATACTAAGTATGGCCACGGTTTGTATTCTCAGCTGCAACTCTATTCCCCTGATTCTCATACAGAAAGCAGAACGATTAGATGCCCAGGGTACTGTTGAAAGGCTCTATAGTAAAGGTGGTGTCATCTAGCAGAAAGGGCTTCATCATGGGTATGGAGCTCAAGTCTATTGGTGTCATGAAGCTGTCTGTGTGCAGGGGAAGTGGTGGTGGTGAGGACCAGGTGTGGTTCCTGAAAGATCCTCTCAAGAAGTAGACTGGCACTGAATTCCTTTGCTTTCAATAATGCATCATCATCATTACTGTATATAACAGCAGCAGCAGCAGCAGCAACATTATTATTATTATTATTATTATTATTAATAATAATAATAATAATAATAATAATAATAATAATGTATTTTATTTCTAAAATTGTCTAGGTGTGGTGTGTGTATATATTCAAAAAGCAATGCAGGTCTCATAGGCATATAATATGACATGATATAAAAAGATAAAGAGATGGGGATGAGGAAAACGTGCCATTTTAGGAATTGAAGCGTATGATATGTAGTATCTGAACAGGACCTGGAAAATCAGGGATCAAATCTCTACTTGGCAATAAAGGCCAAGGGATGACCTTGGGCTCATCACCATCTCTCAGTCTAAGCTGTCTCACTAGACTGTTGTGAGGATATGATGGGAGAGATATCGTATATACTGCCTGGAATTCCTTGGCGGAAGGGTGGAATAAAATGAGTCAGAGACCAGACAGAGTGTATTTTAAAATCGCTCTATTACTTGCCCTTCTACTTGCAGCGTTTGGTCAAGGAGCAGCTCAAGGCTTCACATCCCATTGAACAGGAAAGGCCACCAATGCGAGGAATCCACCCTCCCTGCATCCAGGCCAAGTGAACTTCCTGTGATGCCGTGCCAGCTCAGAGCTTTAGAGCTCAAACAGAAATGATGGAAGCAATGAATTTACAATTAAACCTACAAGTGAACACCTATGAAGCTACAGAGGGAAGCAAAGTTTAAGGGAAGTACCATGTTGGAAGGGTATTTGGGCAATCTCTATGTGGATTATTATTCCACCATCACTCTATACTAGGATGTGTGTAAGGATCAGATGCGGCTAATAAGAGCCCGGATGTCATGAACCAGCACATCTAACACCCACCCCAAACCTGGTACAGACTGGAATGGAAAGTGGAACTTGAAAATGACTTTCTATAATCTATTTCTTACCGGTGGTGCGAAAACACACCACTGGTAGAAAATGGGTTTTTTCCTGATCCCTGCCACAACTCCCGTGGGGATCGCATTACCCAGGAGGCCTCCACATTGTGTGGTCTATTATGGGAGGAGGTCCATGGGGATGACACCATGAGATCTTGCCCTGGGTGCCACCAACCCTAGTGATGCCCCTGTAAAACGTAAGTTCAAAGGAGCTGTAATGAAAATAACTGGAATGAGTAAGCCTAGAGTAATTTTTCATCCAATCTCTTCTGAAATGGCTGGTTTTGTGAGCCTCTGTCACTCTTAGTAGGAAGGGGTCACTTTGAAATGGTACATCGATGTCCATATGAAGGTGTGAATCCATCTGTGTTAGTCTTAGGTAAATGTTTAAGATTCTCTTTGGTCTTTGAAACCCCGGTATGTGTGTGTGTGTGTGTGTGTGTGTGTGTGTGTGTGTGTGTGTGTGTGTGTGTGCGCGCGCGCGCATGTGTGTCCTTTGGGAAGATAAAGGGCTTCATAAGGCCTATTTGCCTCTGGTATGTTTGTGCATTTCAAAACATCTGATTGCTATGACTGTGTGTGGCCTAATAAAAGTGGTGGCTTGTTTCTTTCCACTTTAAGTCTGCTGTGTGATTTTTGGACCACTGCATGCTGGTATAGCCAAAGGGGATTCTTTGAAGCGGGGTTACACATCAAGTAGGAAAGAGGTTCCCTTTTCAAAGAAACAGAAAGCTCACTACTTTCATGGAAGACTTTGATACAGTATACATTACTTGCGGTCACCCGAATCTTGTCATCGGGCTTCACATCATGGCCACTGAGAATGTCAAAAAGGTATCGAGGATGAAGCTTAGAAAATGTTATAGATTGGAAAGCCCTGCTCTCTGCTGTTGGAGGTAAATTAATACCTAGGGTTGGTGTTCACATGGATCTGGCTATCCATGTTGCAAACTGGACTGGTGTACTTTGATTAAGCCCTCTTTAGTCTCATCAAAGCCGGTAGGAATAACACTATCTTATATCACCTGCTTGAACCTAATGGTCTTCAGAACAAGCTATAAAACTGCGGTCAATCATTTATTTATCTGCGAGCAGTTCCCTTGCCCTTTTGGTCTTCAGTGGAGCTACTTGCAATTACTGCTGCTTGCAAAAATTCTGAAATAGATACCCAATTCCTGATAGTGTCTTGGAGGGGCGATGTTCAAGACAATGAGAACGAACGTGTGCACTGACTAGACTAATCTTAGTCTGGGGAGACTGCCTCCATTCCCCACTCAGTCATGAAAATGCATGTGTCCCCCCTAGGACAGTCACTAATCTACCTCATAGGACTGTGATAAGGAGAAAATGGGATGTACACCACTGTGAGTACCATGAAGGAAGAAAGGTGTACAAACATGGCGCGTACATCATACATATATACGCACAGATAAATAAATAAATAAAATGGCCATAATGGTGCTCCTTAAGTGACCTGCAGCCTGATCCTCTGCAATTCTATTTAGAGACAGGTCCCATTGTGTTTAATGAGCTGCCATTCCATAAGTTGACTCCAGGCCCAATCCACCGTAAGTATAGGCCAGCGGAGTTCATGCTCCATCAGCCTAAGGAGTCACAAACGTGACATAAAGCATGTTTGCAGCTCCTTGCAACTGGCACAGAGGCTGGCACAGCTCACTGTGCCGCGGAAACGGACCTGCGCCAGCCACAGCAGGTAAGTCCCGCACTGGTCGGTGCAGGGGCGGAGGGAGGGTGGGCAGGGGTGGCACGAGAGGGGGCCATTGGCCAGCCCAGGCTGGGCGGGGGCAGTGATATCGGCGGTGAGTTGCACTGATATCCTATGCCCCATCCCAACCCGGGCCAGCCTTACACGGTCTCCCCAGACGTGCGCCAGCTAAAGAACTGGCATGCATCCAAGGATGCCAATTGGGGCCCGCACCACTTACACCAGCATCTAACAAGGAAGGAAGCTTATAAGCAGCTCTGACACTGACTAGCAAAGGAAAACAGCAAGTATGCATGCAAGAATGTCATCTTAATGCATATCTTGATTGAACATAGCATATTTTTGCAAAGTTCAAGAATATTAATAAGGGTAAGTTATTAGTTATACTGTGATGTGTTCATGACACCAAACTTTGCACAGTTTATACAAGTCCCACAAATTCTAGTGAATAATTTCCACAATGAGATACAAGTGCAAATGTGTTACAGGATGGACACAAATATATGATTTGTTCCTTAACGACTCTGTCAGCTGCAGGCATCTAGAATTCAGATTGCATTCTGAGCATCATACAGAAGCAAGGTGTGAATAGAAACCATTCACATATTTGCAAATACATGGGATCATGAGAACTTCTTGCAGGAACAATCATGTCTG
>JANXHW010000001.1:139748359-139785859 GCA_026170595.1 Plestiodon gilberti rubricaudatus | reverse complement strand
CCAAACACTTAGCTCTTTTGTTTTCATTACATGTGCCCAGAATTTAGCAACTGAGATTGTATTCACTTTACCTGTATATTTTGCAAGTTATTCTGAAACTCAGTATTGAGCACAAAACAAAAATGTAATCCCTAGAGTGATCAAAGGTTTAATCTGACCAGATGGGACAAACTTGAGAAAGATTTTGACTTTCCACTCTGTTTTGCAACAAGAGAGACTGATTTCCCCTACATCACCCCTTCTTCTTTGTTGGAAAAGGCAGAGATCAGACCATCCCAAGAGAAATGAGCAGGTGTGGCCATTTACAAGCATGTCTGGTTATATTATAAACTGGCATATGAAAAGTTTGAAATGGTTTAAAAAGATCTGCTAAACAGTTTTAATGTTTCATCCCAAATCCTATTTATGCAAACAACAGCTGATCAAGCTTGCAGTGAAAATCCAGCCTGCCCAAACCTTTAAACATCTTGTACACTTTTTTCTTAATTTTTTTTCTTCTTTGTTCTGTAGCATGTGAATAGGTACCTTTTTGGTAATCCTTGCCTCTGGACAAGCACAGAATTCTTTCTCCTCCTAAATGGCTAATAACAGAGCCGTTCTTCCTGTCTAACGATGAAAAGGGTGGCAGTCAAGTTCTTTTTCTTAGCTGGATTATGTAATTGGGGCATGTCATGGACAATTTTGAGAGTTAGAGCTCTGTTAAATGCTTTCCATGTTCTGCAGAGTTTATATTTTCATTTTATGTTCACACACTATTGCTGATTAATAAATATTGTGTCCTCACTTCTGTGCCCTGAAGGAGAGAAAAGAATTTATTTTGTTAGTGTAGAACAAATGTAATGTATCGAGGGAGTATAATTTTATATAAAGGCAAACAAAAATGTATCAAAATCATTCAAACTCTCAGAAAAAGAAAACTTTGTGAGGGGGCAAAAAGATGCTTTAGTTAGAATTGTGAGTGGTTTTGTTTTACTGCAAGCCACAAAAACAGCAACATGTTTTTGGCTTTAAATTATTTTCTTGAATGGTTTCAGGGTTAGGCTAATCATCTCAGCAACTGCACTGACAATTTCTCACATTCTAATTCACCTTCACAAATCCATAGCATCATTTTTGGCCAAAGTAATGTCAGTCACTGACATCTGCGGCAAGTACAAAAAGGACCCCCTAATGGAAGCCATTTTTAAGATCCAAAGGCTGCTGAAAGAACAATTGGATAAAGTTGAGGATTGGAGTGACTTGATTTTCTTGTTCTTGTGAAATGAAACTTTAGTTCTTTTTCTTCTTCTTCTTCTTCTTCTTCCCCTTAAAAGCAGAAGTCTGTTAGGGGGGCTGTGGCTGTGTCAAAGCCGTTGGGATGCCACTGCTGATCACTTTAATTACTAGGACTAAGGAGGATAAAATTAAAAGTAGCACCATTGAAGCAGTGGAAGAAAGCTTGCCGAGATGTCGGTGAACTGTGAAATATAAAAATTGCGTACAAATACTTTTTTTATAAGAGGGAAACAAGAAATTACATTATTTATTCTTGAAGAGTTTGTCCTTAAATAGTGACATTTTACCAGCTAGGCACCCATGTGGCAGAAGTTTAGAAAAAGAAAAAGTACAAGGAAAAAGAATAGTACGAATTTTCATCTGTCAACTTTATGTAAAATATTTGCCTATTGAGAAAGGAAAATATATATTCCTTTCTCAATAAGCATGCCATTTCAGACGTCAGTTGGAGAGTGCACAATTAGATGGGGGGGGATACAGATTCAAGGCCTGTTCTTGTATAGCACGTGTTTGTCATAGTGTATGTGGGGGTTTTATCTCTTTTTTGTGGGGCATGGTGTTTTGGGTCTTTTTAAACATTGAGAGAGATTTCCATTGTAGACTAGAAATGAAAATAATGTATGGTGCAGTGAGGGAAACACCTTTATAAAACACATGTTTTATTATATTTCATGATACAGAATTTTCCCATCATTCCTTCTTCTCAGGAAGAAGTAGACATTACTAGAGCGATGGAGCTGTTCAGGGCTTGCCCATCCATGAGGCCAACTGAAGCAGTTGCCTCAGGCAGCAGATTGGTGGGTTGGTGCCTATCTCTACTTGCCTCGACTGCTCCTCCTCCTTCCATTCCCTGTATTGGAAAAGGAAGGAGGGCACAGAGAGGAAGAGGAAGCATAGAGGGGAGGAGAGTGCTGAGAAGACAACATTGGAAAGTGAGAGGAGCAGAGGCTAGCACATCATTGGGTAAGGGGGGGCAGCATTTGGCATCCAGCCTCAGGTATCAGGAGATCTTAGGCCAGCCCTGAAGCTGCTACCACTCCATGTCTCTCTATAACTTCTTTCTGGTAGTGTCTAGAATAAGGCAGCATAAGATATAACTTCACTGCACTGTGTATTTCCCAGCCCTGTCTTTGGCTTTCAAGTGTGAAACAAAGAAATACACCGCACAATGGCATCACACCATTTGTTTGTGTTATGATAAATGTCACCATTAAGAGGTGAGAAAGGGAGACAAAGCAGTGGCAGGTTCATTTCTGTGGACTAAATGTCAGCATCTAGTTCTGCTATTAGTGCTGTAATCGCTAGATCAAGTATTATGACCAGTATTCCCCCTAAACTGCACAGCTACACAGCTCAAAGCCAATCTCCACGGAGCACCAAGCTTGGCAACCTGGAAGTTCAGTGATGATGCATGACATCATCACCAAGCATCTGGAGACGGTGTTGCAACACTGCACAGGAAGAGAAGGGGGTCTGCACTGGTTTGTGGACCCTTTACATGGAATATAGATTATGACAGGTAACTAATGCACCAAAGATGTTGCCTTTCTGGTTCAGCACCACCACCAGCCTATTCCAAACCTCATTTTATACCCTCCACAAAATGCTCCACGTGCTTTAGGAAATTGTGGTCCATATACAAATATGCACAATCATAGACTAAATTCTACTCCACTAGTGATGCATGACCAACATAGATATAAGCCACAACCAAACTTTTCACCCATTATGTTTTGTGGAGAACTCTCAAACTGGTGTGATGGTCTTGCATGCTTCTTACATTTATCATTGGGTGAAAGTAATGTGAGCTGGTACATACCACATACATATCTGTATATCTTCGATTACCCAATCTGCCTCTGTAAACAATTGTATTTTCTTTAGTCAGGTGGCCAGGGAGAAACAATGTTTAAAAGCACAGTCCTTGGAGAGGGGCACATGCATGCCCAAGAGTCAGACTGGGTTCAGACCTCTCTCTAGGACAAATGGAAAGCCCAATAATTCATATTTGCTCTCAGATATAAATCTTTCTCAGTGCTAAGAGTAGAAAACGTATGAACCTTACCACCAGTGTTTACCATCGCATTCAGACTTTTCTCACAGTCTTTCATCTAGAAATAATCTTGTTGTAAAGGTGGGATTTTGCAGGGCTCTAATTATAGACAAAAGGCTGCAAAACCCTTCTTCCAAAGGATCCTAATGTTTTAAGAATGTCAGTGATTTTCCTTTGCTGTCAACTTGTCCTTCAAACTAGAGCATCGTCTTAAAGTGTGGTATGCCAACTAAATCATTTATGCTACTATGATCATTAAGAATAAGTGTATCTTTGCAGCTGCAGTTGTTGTTTAGTTCCAGTTTCAGATCAGTGTTGTTTAAATTGCAGGTCCACACATGCCAGAAGTTCTGGACAGGGATGTAAACTCCAAAATTTAACATTTATTGCCAATACATGGGGCTTCCGTAAAACAGACTGATGTATCAGGTAGCTGGCCAGAAATGAAATTGAAATTGTATTAGTTCATGACATATACAGAAGCATTCTGGTTTTAATCTAGTGAGTACTTCAACAAATATATTTTTGAATGGACTGTTGCTTTATGTGCCTTTTGGGGTGAGAAAGCAAACAAATCAAATATGCAGTTCTTCTGGAGAGCTCCAAGGCCTACACAAAATTGTCTTTATAGTGTTAGGACATTAGTGGAAAAGTAAATCAAGGCAATCTGATAGGAAAGCAGAAATTCTGTCAATCAGGCTCAAGATATTGTGCTGTGTCCATATACTTTGTTTACTGTAGGGTTTTATGAGTTGTAACCTGCCCATGCAAGCTGTTAATGAGGCTAAATCTTGCTGCTTGAGGATTGAATTACAGCACACCTCTGGGCTAATGGTTATAAACAGAAAAGTCCCATTAGGGCTGCATTCTGATTGATTCATTTGCATTTTTCCTATTGTACCAAGAACAATGTTGAGTAAATAGCTACAAACAAACAATTTACATGGAAATAGGTAAAATTACCTAATTAGTATTTTGTGTTTGTTTTATTAATGATTGCCAAAATACGGCATATAGTTTTTAGCAAGCAATGCCAGGTGTGGATTATTTAGTGTCTTGCCTCCTTTGTAACAATATTAACTTTCTAGCACTATTTTCAAGGAGCTAAACACAATGTACTTTATTGGCAGATGACTTTATCAGTCATGTATGGAAACATTCATTGTTGTGGGTGACCCATCCATTTTTCAAGTTTGGTCATTGATTGGTTTGGCCCTTTGAACATAAGCATAGTGGTGATTGTCACTCTTATTTACCTAGCTGTGGCTTCCACTGTGCATTTTACATTGAGTACCAAAAAGTTAGTTTCTAGTTTTTATGCTTCATGGTTTGTATGTAGGCTTACCAGATTTTCCCGGTTCTAAACCGGGACGCCCCCCCCCAACAATTATTTATTTAACTAATTAAATAAATAAATAATCTAAATAATCTAATTAAATTTTTAAAATCTTTTTATTTTTTGGGTGCAAAGTGTCCTTTTGCCGCCCAAAGGGCATCCGAAATTTTAATTATTTATTTATTTTAGTTAGCCAAATTAATTAATTAAATTGACTTGCCTGTCCTGTCCCGCCGCCGCCATTCTGCCACCATCTTCGCCGCCAGCCGCAGTCGCCACCATCATCGCTGCCACTGCTGCCTCCGTTGTCGTCAGCAGCCCCCAGCAGCTGGCCCCAACAGCCCGCAGCTGCCCGCAGTCCCGCAGCAGCCTGCAGCCCCCCCCAGCAACCCCCCGAGAGCCTGCAGCCCCCCAGGAGTCCCCCATGCAGCCTGCAGTCACCCCCCTGCAGTCCCCAGCCGCCCCCTACACCCAGCAAGCAGCAGCAAATTTTAAAACTTACCTTTTTTACTGGCGGAGGCCATCTTGGATCTCACAAAATCTTGCGAGATCCAAGATGGCAGCACCCAAATCTCATAAGGGCACATGAGGCAGTACTGTACTGCCTCATGCCCTCACGAGATTTGGGCACCGCCATCTTGGATCTCGCAAGATTTTGTGAGATCCAAGATGGCCACCACCACCAAAAAAGGTAAGTTTTAAAATTTTTAAAGCCCCCAAAGCAGCTGTGGAGGCTTGCACCGGACCGGAAACGTTCCAGGACAAATCCAGGACCCAAGCTCGGGTTCTGGGACAGTCCAGGAATTTCCGGTACGGATGGTAAGCGTATTTGTATGTAGTGCTGTTTAGCTTTCTTTTGCTGCATTGTAGTGATAAAATTTGTTCCATTCGCCTTTTCCTGGCTCTAGGTGAGTTATCCGCAGCCTCTAGAGCATGGACTACACGTCCTTTCTTTTTTATTGGCTTAATGGCATTATACAACATACACAAAAAGCTATGCACAGACACATACCATATGTCATTTCTCAGAGTAATCATGAGTTTCTAAGTCTTTTCGATATGAACAAAAACCAACAATAGTTCAGAAGTACCCATAGAAACATCCAGATCTTTGAAATAATAATGTGGCTGTCCATAGTCATGGACATGCTGCACAGGAAGATTAAGTACAGTTATTCCTCTGGCTGGCAGCCATCTACTTCTTTAATCTTGACTTCTTAAACAGCGCTTGATTGTGTCTTCCCAAGAATGCCAGTATAACGATCTTACATAATATTTTTTAGTTTCAGAAGGTGCAGAGTACACACAGTGCTGCAGTGACACCAAACAGACTTGCATTGTGCAGTTGAGCTCATGCTCTTGAACGTTCATTCTACAAAGTACTGATGTTCCAAGAGATATAAAGAAAGGCAAAGTGTTTGGGTGGAGGAAACACACCCAAGTAGAGAGATCACTTTGTACAAAGCAAGCAAAAATTTGTAACTTCACAAGTACTGACAGAAAAATTAGATGCTAGGATGGATATTATATTAAGAATATTCATATACTGCTTTTCAACAGAGTAGCAGTATAATGAAATATTTTGATAATATGTACTAACAAGAATTGACTGAAATGAGAGGCATTGTTCCAATTTAGTGTTTGTGATGGTAGCTGTTGGAGCTGGTAGTCTGGACATGCTTTTATTTTTATCCAGTTGGCTACATTGTTGCTAGTAAATTGGATACTGAGCCAAATCCCAGCTTGTGTTGCTTCATTTACTCTTATAGCATGTTAGTTTTTCAACCATTTAAAAATATAGTCAGAGTACGCTTGGAAAATAAAGTCGAATCTCCATTTTCATGACTTCGCTTGCATCTTTAGATTGAATTCCTGTTTTAAAAAGTCATATCTTTATTTCAGGGAGTGTAATAATACTTACAGCACAATCCTATGCTTCTCTTAGGCTGGTGCAGTGACCCCTGTGCCGGCTACGGTGTCGCAAATGTGCCATAAAGCAAGTTTGCAGCACCCAGAAAGTAGGCAGCGCTGGTGGAAAGGCCTCCGTCATCCCACTAGCTCTCCATTCAGGAACCCTGTGCATTGGAGCAGGTGAGGTCGCTCCACGCAGCGTGGGGGGGCTGAGGGAGGGCGGGGAGGGGTTGTAGCAGGGCAGGGTGGGTAGATTGGGCCCGGGAGGGGGAGGGATCGGCAGCCTCGGTGCACACTGTATCCTATCCCCGCCCCCAGGCACAGTGCTTCTCAGTTCTGCACCAGCAATTGAGCTGGTACAGATCCAAGAGCCCCATTGCACAGGTTGGGGGGTTACCCAAGGTAAGGGGACAATGTCCCCTTACCCTAAGGAGACCTCCAGCCCACTCCTGGCCAGCGCTGGATACAACATGGGCCACATGGCCACACTGTACTGGCAGGATTAGGCTGCCTGTGAGGTTTGCAGTTGACTGTATAAGATTGAAATGTAAAGTTTATAGATTTTTGTGCAATTCCTTTTTAAATAGTGAATTGTATCTGAAGAACCTCTTCCATGAGCAGAATTTCCATTCATGCGCAGGGTAGAGATGATTTTCACTGATTCCCCTTTCCTCTGCAGTACCTTGAGCCCCACAAATCTGCTTCTGAGGATTGGGAAACCTGAAAATCACATCCCATTCAAAAATAGAATTTCTATCCACAAAAATTCTTAAGATTCAATTCTTTGTACTTTTATGTTAAAGCAAGAAAAGTGATATATTTTATTGTGCCAGCATGGTAAGAATTTTTTAAGGTTTCAACTAACAAATTCTTTTTGTTTTTGTTTGGGAAAAAAAATAAAACATTCTTCATTTAGCGTCAGTGCTCCATGGGTGAAGCTGCTAAAAGAAGCCAGGATTAAGTAAAGATTCTCGGTTCAAACATAACATGGAACCATGGTTAGAACATTCTGGTTCACATGCCAACTTCAAAGTATGGGTTCTGATTATGGTTTAATCCTGATTTGTTTGCCTGAAATAAATCATGGTTACTTGAAAGTTTCACTGGTCAAACAGGCTATAGTTAAATAAAATAAACCATTGCTCTGCAAGATGTCTGAACCAACCCTTTGACTGTGGTAGTTTCAGGGCTATATATGTGAATACTTGTTTGAGAACATGTTGCTGTTAATACATAAGGTGTAGTTCTTACCTGGATAAAAAATAGTGGTGACATAACTACAGTGGGCCCTTGGCATCCGCGGTCTTCCCAACCGTGGATTTCACCTACCATGGACTACTCCATTGGCCAAAAAACACATCCACGATTCTTTTGGGTGCACACAGGGGCCAACAGAGCAGGTCGTGGGCCTCAGCGTGACTCGAAAGCAGCTTCCTTGTAACTCTGTGGTATGGACTTTTGTGAGAGTTCTGGATTTTATTTGACCAATTTGTAAGGCAAATTCTGTCACCGTTAGGCCCACTGTTTAGTATATTAAATGGTAAAATGGTTGTTGGTATGCATCCACAGCTCATATTCTGCCTTTCCCCCTAAAATATAGTCCATCCGATCTTCCCCCCTAAAACATAGGGCACTCAAGGCAGCTATATGAAAAAGAGGGACGTCTCTGTCTGCTTGAAGAAGAATTTGCAAATTCCTGTCAGCTATGGCAACACCTATCTGTTTGTTATGTGTAACTTCTCTATCCAGTCCTTCCTACATGGAGTATAGAGTGGTGTGTATGGAATTGTTTAGTGTTTTCCGTTACAGTTCTTGGTCAGGTCTTGATCTGCATAGCTGCAGAAGTGGTGCATTCCTGTATTACACACAGATATTTTACTGTAAGTGTACTTATTCCATTAAGCAGTTATTCTAGACCAGGGCTATTTTAAAGCTGAGAAAAGAATTTGGTATCCATAGTGTTACTTAATTTAAATTATTTTATAAAATACATGTATTTGTAAATACAATTTCAGTTCAGTTCCATTTTGCATCAGTATTAGTGTTCAAGTCAACCCACTAGTGTTGATGGAACTCATTTCTGGTCCCCTGGTAGGACTATCATTCTTTCTTCCCATTTGTAATTTGGCCAAGCACATTTCGTTTTGCAACTGTGTTAACACTTTGAAATCAGTGGGACTTAAGCACACTATGTGCTGGGTTGGGGCCATAAATTCTGGCTACCTTTCTGCCTTGGAATATATATATTTTAAAGTCAATTGTTTTTTTAAAAAAATCTAATGCAATAATAATTTGAGAAATTATTGGGGGGGGGGGAATAACCTGATTCCTAGATGGCTTTAAAAAGTGTGTTGTTGACACCCAACTGATATGGAGCTTCCTATTTATAACATGGGCCAAGCACCATGCTGTAAACCAGTTACTATCATGATGATCAGATTGAGAATGAAATTGCATTTCTGTCAATTACTGAGTTGGCAACTGTTCAATATATCTTAGCAGCAAGATGAAGAGCGGCGTCGGCAGCTGAGAGAGAGAGCTCGTCAGCTAATAGCAGAAGCTCGATCTGGAGTGAAGATGTCAGAACTTCCTAGCTACAGTGAAATGGCTGCGGAAAAGTTGAAAGAAAGGTCAAAGGCATCTGGAGGTGAGCTAAGGAACCTTGTATCTTATTCCTATGGCAACCTAGAAACCTGAGGAAGATCTTTTTGGAATTTGCTTTTATTCAGTCTTCAAAATGGTCTTGCAGGTGAATATTGTTTCACTGAGCACGCACATCTAGGGATATATATCATACCTGTTAATTTCACACAGTCAAAAGAATAGTGCCTCTCCTTACAACTTGAATAAAACTTTGAAACTAAAATCTAGATATAGCTAGAACAGTTGTGTTCCCCGTGCCCTCTTTGCCAGGAGACAGGGCATCAGGATGGTTTCAGAAATGCCCAATTTAGGAAAACAAGTATTAAGTATTTGTTGGCAATGTGTCTCCATGAGCTGACTCTGGACTTTTGCGTTTGTGTTGTTGTTTTTTAACAGCCTGGTGTATAGTACACCAGTTCAGTTCAATGGGCCTTTGTAAAATGTGCTCATGTCAGTTAAATGCAGCGGCAGCCTTCTGGCCTGACATGGTTTTTTCACCCACAATGCCCCACGTAACATCATGCCCATGTAGCATAATGTGGTGGCTGGCAACCAGTGGCTGCTTGGCTAGAATGGTGCTGGTCCATTCTGCCACTGGGGGGAAATAGTGTCTGCTGCACCACTCACAACAAAGATAGGAGGAACACCAAGAAGGGAAAGCTGAGGAAGCCCACACACACATAAGAGGGGGACCCACTGGGAGGGGCATCTTTTTGACAGCCCCCTCAGAGTCATCCCTGCATTGAGTAGCTGTCTACCAGAAACCCAAGTCGTTAGGGTCCTTGGAACTGCAGGCGTCATTTTCTTTCTTAACTCAGTATGGTATCATTTTCATTTCTGTACAATTTTTTATTTATTCATTGTATTTATACCCTGCCCTTCCTCCAGGGAGCCCAGTGCAGTGCACCTTGTTTTTCACATACCTTTCTATCCTTATAACAACCCTGTGAAGTAGGATAGGCAAAAGAAAGTCAAAGATCACAACTGGTCTTGCAGCCTTTATACTAAGTTTGCTCGGGAGCAGAATGGAACCTATCAGACCCAGTGCCAGTTCAGCTCCCCCAGGTAGACCATCTGTCCCTCCTGCTGGGGTACCACAGTATGGCTCAGCTGGTTAGGAAGCTGTTAACAGACGTTATCATGAAGCTACATCATTACATCTCCTGTTAAGTTGGGCAAAGAACTTAAAGTAGTGGTGGTGCTTTCCTATATTTAGCCAGGGGGAGAACAACTGTTCTCCCCTGCCTGGCTAAATATAGGAAAGCACCAGCACCCGGTGTTGCCTTGTGTTTCTTCTGCGTTGTGAGCCCCTATAGTGCAGGAACCATCTTTGTTATTTATTCTTCTCATTGATTTTGCTGTATAAGCTGTTTTACAAACTTTTTTTGTTGAATAGCAGCAATGTATTTAGGTATATTCTCGTCTTTTCCCTGCTCCTTCTTTCTCCACATTTTATTTAGAGATTTTGAAAGTAATTAGGTTGCAGGCTATATTACTTTTTATTTTGTCCATTTTATGCCATCAGCTAAATTACTGAGAGGAAAGAGAATCTTGTTGTGTTTCCTCTGGACTAGTCCTTGCCTTCATTGAATTTCTAAGCGCTCTTGAAGATAATCTTTCATTTGGCACAAGCACAAAAAGTCTTGTAGCTTCTTTCCTCTCTTGTATTGTCTGGATTTTGTGTATCTTAATGAGGCTCACTCTTCATTTCCTTTTTCTTTAGTAAGAAAAAGAAAACCTGTTTGCTCTTGCTCTTTCCAAAGATGCAGATCTTTAATTGATCATCATTTAGCAACCATTTCAAACGTTGCATATTTTTGAATGTACACCTAAGATGTGTACACCTAGATTTGTGTGTGTGTGTGTGTGTGTGTGTGTGAGAGAGAGAGAGAGAGAGAGAGAGAGATGCATTTGTTGGAGAGTAGTGATTTGCTGCTGCTTCCTGTTAAGTGTGCACTCGGAAACAAGCCGAGTTTTCCTCTGCATAATGGGTGAAATGGCCCTATGTCATTGTATGCAGTAGAATTTGCTTATTTGTTTTATATAGCAATGTCTTTTTCTCGCACTTGATATCCATTTCCCTTTCTGGTAGCCAGATACCCTGTGAATCTGCTTTCATGGCAACACAGCAAACCATGGGCTTATGCCATCATAGCTAAATGTACATCTTCTGCCTGGTGGATAGCTCTCACCTCTATTTATTCTCATCATCTCACAAGAGGAGAATGCGTTCCAATCAGATGGATTTTTAATGATCTCTTTTGACTCTGAAAATCCTCCAGTGACCATTTTGTCTTAAAATAACCACATTGCTTTACATTTTTGGCTTTTTTTTAACAATAAAAATGTTCAGTATTTGCTAGATGTTCTTTGTCTGGCAGCTGTTGGTTTAGTCACTGACTCTTCCCTCTGCTAATACAAATGGTCTTCCCTGATCCCTTACTTACTAACATCATTAAGTTTTGTTTTCTACCTTACTGTATGGCTATATTATGTTTTAATTTTTTGTAAACTGTATTGAGTGTTTTTATAATGGAGACATTTATGATAAGTTGTATAAATAGTGTACAGGCTTCTTTCCTGATCCCCTCTTTTCCATGTAAGCATCCTTATATATAGCACTTTGGCCCTCTAGCAGCAGAAGGCAGCTGCCAGTGCAGCACTGCTTATTTGTTGTGCTGAGGCTAGACTTGGTCTTTCATGCAAGAGCACCAGGTGTACCTTTGCATTGGAATCTGCTCCGTTAAGGCAGCTTCTTTAGGCTTCGCTGCCATTGCCCCGGCTGTAGGACCATGCTGCAAGTCTGCTATTTTATTGGATTTAGATTTTTCAAAAGGAAAGAAAAAAGGATACATTTTGCCCATGTTTCCTTTACACTTTCTCCAACTGATCAGCACTATTATATCTCCATAGGATTGCCTTACCACTCCATCAGTTTTAGTTATGACCCTGACAACCTGAATTTGTGCAAGCAGCTTTAATGTTTGCCCCACAGATGAAGATTGATGTTTGTCCCACAGAACATAAAGCCATTTACCTTGTAATGTTAGTAAACTTCGTGTTGTTTCCATGACTGACTCACTCTCTGAGGCGGCAGCTCAGTATAGTTCTTCTAAAAGTTATGAGCACCTACCTGTATGGCCTACTACAATATAACGCAGTCAGATGTCAGCTAGTCTGCTTTACTCAGATATTTGTTTCCTATGCAGTCAGTGAGAGCTATATTATTTGTTGCTTGCAGCCTATTCCACAGGTACTCTAGAGATTGATAGTGTTTTGCATTCCTTGGTCATCCAGTCTTGTTTCCTGATGATCACTGGTCTTCATTTGACACGCCAAGTACATGGTCCATGGGGATTCTCTTACTCTGACATCTCTTCTCCTGTCTTCTCCCTTGTAAATTGGTGTCCATACCAATGTTAAGTGGGTTTGTCCATCAAAGTCCAGTTCAAGGAACTGCAGGTGAGGCCGAGGCTAAAGTGGACATTTTAAAACATTCATGTCTGTCCCATTATCTTATAAATATGGGGTGAGGGTTGTCTAATTTTTACATCAAGGAACTATGCTTTCTAGGGGGGAAGATTTGGAGAGCAACCATGGAAGGTGCACAGGCTTGGGTGGCCACCATTTGTCACCAGCATGTGCTGCTGGAGACTGCACTTAATTCTCCCAGTTAGATTGCATGCTGCCAGGGCCTCAAGTGGCAGTTCAATGACAGGGTCCCAGGACTTCACTAGGTTTTGAATATCCCAGGCTCAAATGATTGAGCACTTAGCTAGACCTCAGATCAAGAGGGTGTTAACTTCCCAATTACAGATCTGAGTCTTGGACCTAGAGACCTCCTTTCTTTAGTACCTTTAACTTGGAGGCTGCAACTGCATCTCTGTTAAGGGGGAACCTTGTCAGCATCTGCTGTGATCCTGACAGGAACTTTGAGGGTATGGCTTCACCTCGCCCACATAAACAGTGGATCAGTGTACAGAAATTCACAGCTGCTGGGGGCTATGAATGATGACTGGTGTGATGTCATTGGGAGGAACCATGAGTAGAGTCACTGCTGCTCTGTGGTAGAGAATACGCTTTGCATGCAGAAGGTCCCAAGTTCAACAGCGCTAATATTGTGAAAACTCATGCAAGAGGCAATACAAAAAGTTGGAATTTATTATGGGGTACAGCAGGTGACTTTTCATCAGCAGTATATACATTTTTCTCCTCTTATTCATCATCCTGAAAGAAAGCAGAAAACAAAATCAATAACTTCTGCATTTGTCAATTCAATATAGAGATGCTAGTATCCAAATTGCACGGATATATACTTCCATGTCCCAGTCAGACCAGGACAGGACAAATTTTATCACTGTGCTTACAAGGGATGTTGTGTTCTGCCTTTTGACCTTGCTCCCTTGCTCAGAACCTTTACCAAAATCCTAGAAACAGTGATTGAAGCTCTTGGAATGCAGAAGATACATACTAGTTCTTACTTTAAAGACATCATCATTTGGACTCATACACTTTGGAAGTGGAGAGACACATGAAAGACCACAGGTTCATGATTGACTGGACAAAGAGCTAACTCATTCCTATCCAGATGATGCACCATTTCAGAGTAGTTATGTATGTCATCCAGACCAAAGTCCATGTCTGAGGAGGGGATGCTCAGACTTAGGAATTCATTTACCACTTCATTCACCAAGAGCTACTTTTTCATCTCCTGGAAACGCTAGTATCCTGCATAGACATACTGCACTGGGGCAGACAGCACTTCCAGCCCCTTCAGTTGGGCCTCCAATTGTACCTGCATTTTACCAGCAATTTCAAGATAATATGTGTGAAGTACTTTCAGTGGCGTTGCTCTAGGTGGGGCGGAGCTCTAAGTTCTGCAGCGCTCCGACCCACCGTTACACGCCTGCACGAGGCGGCCCCGCCCCCTTGCCTTCGGAGCCTTTCAGGGCTGCGAAGGCAATGCTCAGGGAGACTCCTGCGTATTGCCTTCACAGCCCTGAAAGGCTCCCAAGGCGAGGGGGCAGGGCTGCCTCGTGCAGGCATGTAACGGTGGGTCAGAGCGCTGCGGAACTTAGAGCTCCGCCCCACCTAGAGCAACGCCACTGAGTGCTTTGCACACTCAGGAAGTGCTATACTAATGCTGCTATTATATTATTAGGCCTGTAGGATCTTAGTTGGCTGCTAAACTGGCCTTATGTGTCTTTCACAAGGATAGGGTTGTGCTGCAATTGACCTCTTCCTTTTATTCCTAAGTGGTTCCATAGGGTTCTAAGAGGCTCCATAGGGAACAGGAGGCTGTCCTGCCAACATTCTGGCATAAGCTTAGGCATCCCAAGGAGGAAGCACAGAGTTAGGTGCAACTGTGGAGAACTATGAGGCTTCCAGCATAGTGCCATCCAGATCTCAACACACTCATTTCTTTAGTTGGAGCAATTTCCCAGTCTGAGCAAGCCTTCGGTAAAATAATGCTTCAAAGTGCAGTACAGGCACCTTGAATATATTTTTTTTCTTTCTGGACATTTGGGGCATTGCTCTGTTACACGGTCTGAACCTCTGGATGGTGACAAGTACAGACCACAGAGAGTTTGCATCTCTGCAAATTCTCTTGATACTTGTCCAGGCCCTGTATTTCTATTTTTGACATGTGAATTCATGGTCTTGGGAGAGTTCTGGTGAGCAGACCATGCTCCCCAGTCAGTGATAGTTCTTTGGCTGGGGAGGGTTATTGCTATGCTGAGTTGTAAATGGCAGTACCAGTGAGATGAAGGGTGCCTCCTAGCCAAGTCCCCATTCAAAGCTTTCTTCCTAAAGAACCAGTTTCCTGATGGATGGAGAAAAGATTGCTCAGTGTGCAGCTGTCCAGCCATTAGTTCTTCTATTTCCCAGACGTCCACTTTCCTTATTGTTCTGTTCCATAGCCCTGAAATGTAATGCATGGGCTTCTCCTCTCCCTGATCAGTATTTGACAAAAAGGGACGCTATGAGGTGTTAAATGCTTAATTAAAAGAGAAGGATGGAAAACGAGGAGGTTTCCAAAGTATGGTACAGAAATAATTTTCTCAGGAGAAAGATGGGGTGACCTGATCCTGAGAATATAGGTACAAGTACAAGTAAGTAATAGAAAAACAGAGTCAAATGAACTAAAGAAATATGGGAATGCATCCATATCCTGCAAGGGAATAAAGTTAAGAAACTTCTCACATATAAGGTGATATGTGAAAAGATATGAAACACAACTGAAGATTAGAGGATCAAAAAAAGAGATTCTCACAGAATTTCAAAGGTGGGGAAACTGAAAAGGAGAGAAATGCATTCAAGGTGAGAAGATTCAGAATGAGAGACTACCTTTAGAGAAAAGGGCTAATTTAATGGATGAAAAGGGAAATTTGATAATCGCCTTTTAAAATATTTCTTTTTTATTGATTTTTACTGGCCTCTAAGCAAGTTGCAAAGTTTACCTTTTGCTGCTTGTTTTTCTGAACCCTCTTTTCTAGAGTGCTGTACTCAGCATTGACTCTCATAGACTGCTGTCGTTCTGTCTTGCCCGTGTCCTCTCTTTCTGCTCCTTCCAGTCACCTCTGTTTTGTGTTGCAGGGTTGGGTGCCTGACACTGGCGTCGCTGGAGGTGGGGCGGAAAGCTAAGTTCTGCAGCTTTCCGCTCCACCGTTACTCTCCTGCATGAGGCGCCCCGCCCCCTCGTCGTAGGAGCCCGTCAGCGGAGAGAAAGCAACACACAGGGACTCTCCTGCGCGTTGCTTTCTCTCCACTGACGGGCTCCTATGACAAGGGGGCGGGGCGCCTCATACCGGAGAGTAACGGTGGAGCGGAAAGCTGCAGAACTTAGCTTTCCGCCCCACCTCCAGCAATGCCAGTGGTGCCTGATAATGCATTAAGTTGAGAATGTTTCTCTTTAACTCATACCTTTATTGGAACCAGCCAAAGTGATGTAAGATCTTGAGCAGATAGCTTCCAAGTTCCCTAGACCCCTTCCATTAGGCTAGACGGTAAGAAGAACATGGGGGTGGGCTTGCTGAAATGGCTCTAAAAGGCCTGAATTTTATAACTGTCTTAAGATGGAGTCAGGTGAAGCAGGCGTATGTTAACTAGCTTCATGAAGTGCCAGACATGTTTATTCTTCATCCCAGAAGCCCTGGGTGCAACTCAATAAGTATTAGGCATCTAGTACAGCTAGTCAACATGAGTCTACATAATTTCTCTTAAATGCGACCTTTGGGATCATTTCACCAGGCCCAGTTTTCCCCCTCCCACCCTTTGTTTTTCTTATCATTCTGCCTGATAAAGAGCTCTGAAGAAATAGAAAGTTAACTGCTAAAGATAATGTATCATTTCATTTGTTCCCTCTCATACAACACTAGAACTAGGGGACATCCACTCAAATTGATTGGAGGATTAAAACAGACAAAAGAAAATATTTCTTTACCCAGCGTGTAATTGGTTTGTGGAACTCCTTGCCACAGGAGGTGGTGATGGCACCTGGCCTGGATGCCTTTAAAAGGGGATTGGACAGATTTATGGAGGAAATGTCCAAAACAGGTTACAAGTCATGATGGGTATAAGCAACCTCCTGGTTGTAGGAGTAGGTTTTCTTTGTGCCAGGTGCAAGGGAGTGGCGACAGGATAAAGGTATCTTGTTGACTTGTGCTCCCTGAGGCATCTGGTGGAGCCATTGTGTGATACAGGAAGCTGGACTAGATGGGCCTTTGGCCTGATCCAGCAGGTCTGTTCTTATGTTCTTATGTCCAACAGAAGTATTGCTTGAATGTGTATTGTATTTTGGATTTTTTCTTGTGGATTAACGTAGCTACCTACTATTTTTTTCTCCTTGATAGTTGCTTTGTGACTGTCCCTCTCCTCTGGGTCCTCCAGTTCCCTCAGACTTTTCTTTTTAACTGAGAATCAGCTGTCTCCTAACTTTGGGGTCCCTATGTTTAGTTCAAATGGGCACGTTCAGAAATTGACTCCTTTCAATAAACCAATCGGTACAATGGCAGTTATATGTCCTTAAGGAGGAGAATTTGTTCTGCTGTGAATTGTGAGGGCACATTTTGCCTAAATATTTAGTTTTAGCACATCTATATGCATCTTCATTTCATGCATATGAAATACAGTTTCATTTCAGCCCTGAACCAAAAATGTGTATCCCTAGTAAGTGCTTGCTTTTAACATCACATCCACTGTAATGGTCATTTAACTGAACACTAAGCTTGAACTTTACACGTCCACTCACAACCTAGCAATAGGATATAGAGAGTCAGAGTATGCATATACAGTAATTGATATTTTCATTTAAAGGGTTTGATTTGTCTACATACCAATTACTACGCTTCAATGGTTTTTTTCCCTTTCTATGCCATAGATTAATGTACTCAGTTCACACTAAAATGCTTATGTTTTTTATTAATGTGGTGCATGTACAAGTCAAAAAACACTAACTATACTACTGAATGTTCCTACAGATGAGGATGGAAATGATAGTACTGAAATAGTTACTAATGAGGAGATTCCTGAATGCACCCTTACTGGTGGTGAAGATCAACTTACTAACCTTGAAACTGACCTTGATTCTAATGGTAATTCGACTAATGGCTGTCTTGTATCTTTTGCATAACTAACAGTAGTTTAATCATCAATGCCTTTTGTAATATGTTCACCTAGTATTACATTTGTTTGGAACCTTTTGACCCTTAGATTCATTCATTTTTTATTAACACCTTCGTGACATTGAGTATTCTTCCAAATTTGATATTAATAATTAAATGATTGATAATTATAGATTGTAACGTGTTCCTAATATCTCTGAAATGGGCCATGAAGACATATATGTGAATTTTACTGCAGGCAACTTAACACATGTATGCAGATTTCTTTTGTTCTGTAGAAGCATTTGTTGTCAAAACTGAATTAAAATGTAGTTTACATTTGGCAAATTATGAGCAATATTATGAGCAATAGCTCATATATAAATGTAGATTTTATTGACTCAGGCTGATATGCAAAGTGAGAACAATGGTGACTGAAGGCTAAGGATGCAATCCTGCTCACACTTGCTTGGGAGAAGGTCCCCTTGACTCAGTAACAGCGCAATCCTCACTAAGTCCTAGAGCGGCGGAGCGCTTTAAACCATCACAAACGTGCTGTTAAGCACATTTGCAACAACTCAGGAGTAAGGGCCACCGGCGTGGAGGCTGGCAGCCCTCACTCCGCCACCCTCCAGACACCCCCCCCAGCCAGGCCACCGGTGGAGGTAAGTTCTGCACTGGTTGGTGCAGGGGGAGGGCAAGCAGGGGCAGCCAGGGGGGTGACCATTTGCAGGCCCTGGCTGGGATGAGAAGGTTATATTGGCAGTGTGCTCCACCGATATCCTCTGCCCATTCCCAGCCCAGTTTGACCTTACTCCGCCACCTCATATGTATGTCAGCTTCAGAGCTGGCATACATCTGAGGAGGCCCATAGGCCCCCTATACCTGGGGAAGGGGACGAATGTCCCCTTCTCCCGAGGTGTTCCCGGGCTGCCCCAGATCAGCCCAGGAAATGGCATAGGTTACAGCGGCTGACCTTTTAGGCCGGCCGTGTATCTTTACACAGGATTGTGCCGTGAATCTTACTTCCAAGTGCACATCCATAAGATCAGGCTGTAAATCAGATTCTGGATCATTTGAATCAGGATTTAAAGCTCTCCTTACTAATTTTGTTTAAAATGTATACTATTTCTTTATTTAAAATGTGCCTGCTTTCTGGCCCCCACAGGGGGCCACAAAAGATAATGGAGGCCCAGGTAAAGAAATGAATAGAAACTCTCAATCACAAAAACAAACCACAATAAAACAGACAGCGGTGAGCAAAACAGCAGAAACAATTTATGAGAGCAAATCAGCAAAAGTCCTGACAGAATAGAAAAACGTTGACTACTCATTTTCAAATAGGTGATATTTGGGAATCCCAGGGAAGGTGATACTACTAACCAAGCCTCAGCGAAGCAGGGCTTGTGGTGATGATGATTGCAGCATGCAGGCAGGTTGATGTGGAGAAGTCAGTCCTTCAGGTACCCAAGACCCAAGCCATGTAGAACTTTGTTGGTAATAACCACCAGCATCTTGAATTGTGCTCACGGTCAGAAGCTTACTGGAAGCCAAGATTAGAGATAGGCAAACTCTCTCATCTCATATGGCCAGTGTAATGCATAAACTGGGCGATCAGGAATACAGTAATCGCAGCAGCATTTCTTCCAGTTTACAATGTTCTAATAGTAATGATAGGAAACCTCCCTTCACTGATTCTGAAATGTGACCACGATTGAAACAGAACCCCAAAGATGTTACTTGTTTTCAAATCTGTAGGAGTTTGGATCTGTGCTCTATGTGGAACCAGGTGCATTTCAAGTAGGCTTACCAGATCTCCAACCGGGACAGAGTGCTAGACCTTTAGGAGAAGGAATGTGGGCAGGTGTAGCTTGTTAAACCCTTAGAGCACAATCCTATACACACTTTCCTGGGAGCAAGTCTCATTGAACACAATGGGGCTTGCTTCTGAGTAGACATGCCTAGGATTGTGTCTAGGACTTAACAAGCTACACCTGCCCACATTCCTTCTCCTAAAGGTCTAGCACTCTGTCCCGGTTGGAGATCTGGTAAGCCTAATTTCAAGAGCAGTTCTACAGTCATGAACCTACAAACCAAAATTTGTTCTAAGAATTGTCCAGACTATATGATATGTGCACCTGAATGTTGGCGAAAATAGGCACCCTACACTGATTTTGATCTTTTCTGGGAATTATTCTTAATGCTTTTAATTCACTATAATTTGATCTGAAATCAGAATATAATGGTGGAAAGAATTATTTGGGGAGATGCCTTTTAGTAGGCTTACCAGATCTTCAACCGGGACAGAGTGCTAGACCTTTAGGAGAAGGAATCTGGGCAGGTGTAGCATTGTGTTCAGTGGGGCTTGCTTCTGAGTAGACATGCCTAGGATTGTGCTTTAGGACTTAACAAGCTACACCTGCCCACATTCCTTCTCCTAAAGGTCTAGCACTCTGTCCCGGTTGGAGATCTGGTAAGCCTACCTTTTAGTGATTAACACACACAGTTTCTCTACCCTTTTTTTTGAGGATAGCAAATCATTGATCTTTTCATGCATTTTATTCTCCTGAGTTATTTCTGATAGAAGGCTTAATAGTTAGCATCTTATAGGATTTTTTTTTTATTCTTCAAGTATTCAGGAGATGTTAATCAAGCCCAGAACTCTTTTGTAAAAGTTGTTTTCATATCTTTCTGTTTTAGCTATGTTTAGAAGTTTGGTGTTTTCTTTGGTTTCAAGGAAGGTCCTGTTTATTTGGTATTTATATACCACTTTAGAGTGTTCAGAGTGACTCTTTATCCCAATAATCCTTATATCAGCCCTGTAAAGTAAGTCAGTATTATTAGCCCCGACGTAGTTGAGGCCGAGAGGGAGTGGCTTGCCTAAGCCCACCTTATCGGTTTGTGGTATAGGTGAGGTTTGAACTAGGAAAGTCCTGATTCATCTAAGCACTATGCCAGAAAAGCTCCCATGAGTCATTTCACTTGCTTCTTAAAATTTTCTTAATTTGTCATTGTGATATTTATGTGAGCAAAAATTATTTCTCAAAAAATCACTTTACAAAAGAGTAGTTGGAATTTCAGTGCAGTATATTTCTAAATAAGACTCATATTTTGGAATCTGAACTTGGCATCTTGAAATCACAAGGTGCAATTAGATGTCATGTTGAGAAATAAGATCTCCCTGGATCCCCAGATGTTGTTTAATAGAAGTCAAGGTGACAAATCTGATTGGGCCATAATGCAGATGGAGTGATGGATTAACTGTAGCAGGTTTAGGGTTTTCCATTATGAAAATTATGAAAAGTTTCAACAATGGTTGTAATTACTCCACTCTTGCCAAGAGTCATACACGATTGAATAGTGTTTACCTCAGTTCTAAAGTTGGATGTGGATTACTGCTTGCACTAACTGTTAAGCTGAGATCAGAGCTGCCACTTTACTTGTTTTACTGCGCAATTATGCACAACTAAACGGCGATGGAACGAGTGTTCTGTCGCCGGGAGACGTCACGAACGTGCCATAAAGCACGTTCGTGACAACTCTCGAGCAAGGAAGGCCGACGCAGAGGCCGACCTCCCTTGCTCCGGCACCGGAGCGCCCCAGCGGCCACCAGACCAGGTAAACCGGGATCCGGCGGGTGGGGGGAAATTCGCTGGGCAAGGGAGGGGGCCATTAGCCTAGCTGGCGGGGGAGGGGATGGCCTCGGCCATATCCCAGCCCCTGCTGGGCGGCTAGACCGTTACATGACCTCCTCCGACTTTCACCAGCGATTTCGCTGGCGGAAATCTGAGGAGACCGATAGGGACTGCCCCGGTTTACACTCGGGGAAGGGGACGAGCGTCCCCCAAGGAGACCTCCAGCCTAGCAGCAAAACAGCCGCCAGTGCACAGGATCCGGTGGGCGGCCACCGGCCGGATCCTTACACAGGATTGCGCTTGCCCTTCATGACCATAAAGTGAATCCATAAATATCATAAGGTTGAAACTCCAGCTCTGACAGCAGAATAGGAAGGTTTAGGAAGGATAAGGATAAGCCAAGGTAGATTTACTACTATAATGCAGATTTGGACAATGTATTAGAACAATAACCAAGAAAGAGATTTGACACTTCTAGCCTTGCATGTTACATGCCTTGTTCCTTGAATGTTAATTATACATTTTTGTAGTGCTTTTACTATTCAAAGCATTTCAAATACATTATCATCTTGTCAGCCATTCAGCCCTCTAAAATAAGGCAGTACTGTTATCACTGTGTTGTACAGGTGGGCCCCCATATCCACGGATTCGCTATCCACGGTTTCAGTTATCCACGGATTGCGGGGACACCCCCCCAGGCTTTTACGTTTTCCCCAGTAAGCTTTGTTTCTTCCTTAAAACAAACAGAGAAGCAACCTCCATTGCAGGCAAGTAGAACGAGACTAAGTCCTAGAAAGGCCTTTGCAGAGCCTCTCTAGGACTTAGTCTCGTTCTACTTGCCTGCAATGGAAGCTGCTTCTCCGTTTGTTTTAAGGAAGAAACAAAGCTTGCTGAAAGAAAAATAAGAGCGGGGGGGGGGCAAGCATGCCTGCCTGCAGGGGAGGCAGAGTGGGGGGCCCTCAGGAAACCATGGAGGGGGTGTTCGCTCCTATTCACTCTTATAGTTATTCGCTTATTCGCTCTTATAGTTATTCTGTAACTATTTTAGAGTGTACGCCTTGGGCAGGCTTTTATATTCTTTCTGAGTTTCTTTTGTAATTTTTGTACAGCGCTGTGTATACTTACAGCGCTTTAGAAATAAAGTTTAATAATAATAATAATAATAATTCACGGTTTCAAGTATCCACAGAGGGGCCTGGAACATATCCCCAGCAGATATGGGGGGAGTACTGTACCTAGTGAGGGCTGAGACCAAAAGAGAGTGGCACGCTTAAGACCTGTTGAGATCATGGCAGAGGTGTGATATGAACTGAGGACTTCCTGATTTGTAACTTGGGCACTGCTCTACGCTGACGTTGCATATTTAAGCAGGGTATTTGACTTAGTGCCCAATCCTATCCAGTTATGAAAGACTATGCATATATTTTGAGGGAGCAACATAAGTACTGCATCACCAACCATGGCAATATTGCAGTAACATTATGTCAGTTTCTCAAATAGGTACACCTCCACAAATTTCTCCCACTTCTAGATGAGGTGTATACATCTACATTTTCTAACAGCGCAATCCTGTGTAAGGCTACATGGCTTACCTAAAGGACCAATCGCTGTATCCTAGACCCATTGTGGGCCGCCCTGGACTGCTAGTCTGCACTTCGCCTTCCCCAGGTGTAAGTGAACCCGGGGCTTATAGGCCTCCTTGAATGCACGCCAGATCCAGACCTGGTGTACATTTGGGGAGGCAGTGTCAGTGCGGCCCGGGCCTGGAAGGGGCCTAGGATATCGGCAGAGCATGCCACCGATATCCCTGCCCCCTCCCAGCCTGGGCCGGCCAATGGCCCCCTCCCTCGCTGTCCCGTCCTGCCCTCCCCTCGCCCCTGCACTGAGCAACGCGGGACTCACCTGCAGCGGCCAAAGTCGGGTATGTTCCACAGCATGGTAAGCAGTGCCAGCCTCCGCGCCAGCGCCACTTACACCCAAGTTGTTGCAAACATGCTTTACGGCACACTTGCGACACTTTAGCCCGGCGGAGCGTGCACTCTGCCGGTCTAAAGTTACCCAGGATTGCACTGCCCAGAAAAAGCAAGATTGGAAGATTGGTTCCATTGTTACTGCAGCATTAACCCTTCCTAACTACTGTCATTAACCAAATGACATGTACATCACTTGGTGTCTTCTCACTTGAGAGTTCAAAGCTTAATGTATCCACTATTTATAATGAACCGTATTATGTTTTGAAGTGATGTTTGTGATATGATGTTTGTTGTAAAATTTATGAGCTGTAAACTATTATTCTTGTGGCACTAAAAAAGCTACGAAAGCTCTAACCTGGTCTCTTTCACACATGCAAGCAACTGTCGATCTAATTTTACAGATCACTGAGTAATGAAGGTGTATGTGTGTAATCACCCTAATTAGATTTTTTTGTAATCTTTAATAAGAGCAATTTGCTCTTCTTGTGAAGAGAAGGATATGAAGGCCAAGGGTTTAAGCATGGTTACTTGGAACTAAATTTTACTGAATTTAGCGGAGTGTTACTTCCAAGTAAATACGTTTAGGATCAGTGTACTGTTGTAGTTTTACATACAATGAATAATAGACACAATATGAGGTTTTATAACTTGAGCACTTAGCACCCAACCATGCTTTTGTGACTCATTTCATTACCTTCAATACTAAGTAAACATACAGTACTTGTAAAGACATTCTGTTGAATTCAATGTGACTTGCATCTAAGTAAGTACATTACTTGATATCAATAATATATTAGCTTCCACAGTGTTTATAGCGGGTTGTATTTTTTTAGTAGCTAGAGTGCAATAACATTTGCACATGTTGTCTTCCCCAACGTCTCCACTCTGGGGCAACTTTCCAAGCCCCCAAACTCTGCTCCAAGGAGTTGAAGGACCATCAGTTATGGTATGGGACAGGGAAATCCCTGCAAACCCATGGATGCATCTTCTGTGAGCAAAACAGTGCTCATGGAAGCTGCCTCCACTCCATTTTTGGAATTCCCCCTCCCATGGCAGCCTCCTGCCTCTACTCCTGGATTCCCAGGAGCAGCTTTGGGGGCCTCAAGGAGCCCTAGGGAGGAGTTGAGCAAGATATATAGCTTGCACTAGTGCTGTTGTGCCCGTGGTACTTGGGATTACAACCCATTATAGTTGAAGAAGCTGAAGGGTTAGATTACGAGGGAGAAGTTAAGAGTCAGCTTTAAAAATATATACCTATATAGTTCTTTTTAAACCAAAAAGCTAAACAAATTGCTGTTGCTGTGGAAGATACCTCAAGTTCTGTATTCAATTTTCCTCTCAGTTGCAATTTAAAGATTACAAGTAGAGCAATGCGAATGTAATCTCTCTTAAATTGATACATTGTTACAGTGACTCTGCATCTAAATGCGTTTCTCTCTCTGATGTATTGTGCTGTTTGCATATTTAGCTGAACAGAACAGTAAGTTGGTGGATTTGAAGCTGAAGAAGCTCCTCGAATCTCAGCCACAGGTGGCAAATTCGCTCTCCAGTGCTGCTCAGAAGGCAGCTACTGATAACACAGAGCAAGAGTCTAAGGTAAGTTTTGACAAAAAGCCTTTGTTTCAAGATCTGAGCCTTCTGGATTCTGATTTGTATTTCATGATGAAGAAAACTGAAGTCCTCCCAAGTTGAAAGTACTGTGACTGTTTATGACAGTGAAGGTTTCCCTATATATATATTCATATATATTCATATGTTCATATATATATGAACAAATAAGGCATTAAGGTTTGCCTGTATATTAACAAATGTGATTTCAGTGTTTTCTTGCTTTGGTCACTGTACTCGGAACTATTTTGGGATTCATACTTTGCAACTGCTTCCCTAAATAACTGGATTTATGAAGGTACTACAAGAAAAGCACTCTGGTCTACTTCCACTGAAACCAGTAGGAACACTTCTGTTTACATACATGTGAGCAGGACAAGACCTCTTTAAAGCCTCCTTTCATTGTTGCTGTTGGTTTTGCTTTTTTGACATCCAACTATTGCATCACCCAAATGTGGTGTGTCTGAGTTATTTGAGGGGAAGATTTTCTAGGAGGTATATTAGTACCTTGCACGAAGTAGAGAAAATCCTGCCATATTGTTTCCATGGTTAGGATAGGATGCTTGTTCTCTCAGGCTAACTATATTTATATATCTTTTATTGATGCGTCCTATCAGTTTTTCATCTTAATTAGTTGATAGCTATTACTACTAAGTGAAAAAGATCTTGGTGGCTATGGGGGGGGGGGGGAAGTTCCACTAATGTACAACTTTTCACCCACCTGCAGACTGTGGGTGTATACACTGCTGACTGAAAGGATTTCCTTCCCCAGATACAGAGATGCTTTGAAGTCCCAAAACAATGACTTTCATTGCTTTTTCCCTTACACTGTCGGTTCCGATAAATTGGTGATGAAAGTGTGTGGCAGCAGCGGAGGACTTTCAGTCTCTATCTTTGAACAAAGGGAAGCTTGGATCAAGTCTGATTTTTGCGTTCAATTTAGCTTTCTGCAGTGGATTTAATGCAAAATGAAGCTGGCCCTGGAATAATACAATGGATTGAAAAGGCTAACTGAATTAGTGGGCTTAGAGGAATACATTTGTAAAGTGGCAGAAGTCCCTAGTCATAAAAAGGCTTCTTAAAATGGGATTTACTAGCTAATCGCACTGATATTTTAGCATGTTGCCAGGCCTAAAAAATTAGCCATATTTGTTTATTTTGGTAAAGACCTGAGTTTCGACTGTCAGGTGGCTATTGTATGAACAGCTAGAAGCCATCATTTTCTTCGAAAAGTGAAATCATAGCAGCTTAATTGTTGAAAAACAACTGCCACGAGTGATGGTTTACAGAAATAAAAGTTAGCTCAATAAATGGCACACCATCCCCCTCTATTAGGTCAATTTGATGTCAGTTAATGTGACAAAAATGGTACTTCTGTCTCTAAATACACATTTGTATTAATTAGGGGTGCTTTTCATTTTTAAGTTACTGCAACAAAAGGGGTAGCTAGGTCCAAACAGTTATATATTTTTATGGTGTCATAAAGAATATGTGGTGTCCATCTGTTCTCTTAGCGCTTTCAGCATTGAGTTGGATTTGTGTTTTTAATAAAATGCAGTTTACACGTTTATAAATGAGGCATTCTGTGTTTGTGGAAAAGGATAAACTGTTACCTTCCCTTGAGGATTCTGTATCCCAGGCCTCCTTGAGGCTAGAGAATAGGCCATTGGAGAACTCCCTCATTACCAATTGTCTCAATGCAGAGGAAGGGCAAAGTCTTGGTAGCTTTTGATAACCAGTTTCAGCATTCAGCAGGCTTAGCTATTAGTCATGCATCTTAGCCTTTCCCTATTTACTTTCAAAACACTTAATAAAAATAATAATAGATTAGGTATAAAATGAAATATTTGTTTGGTACACAGCACCTCGGTATCTGCAGTTTCCACACACTGCGGTGGTTTAGTCTTCTGGGATATTTCATGTTGATAGACCCATTTGAATTTGTTACCAGTATTAACATAGGAAGCTCTAGAAAATGGTAATTGTAGTTTCCTTAGCTGTAAAGGACTTACAAATCTGGATTCGGAAAGTTATAGCAGATGAAATACAGTTCATTGCGGTAGTATTATAATCCTACCTTTTATCCTTCATCCAGCATTAGTGGTTTATCTCAATGGGCATAAAATTAGAAACTACTTCTTCTTGTCATACAAGTCTGTAGGCCCATTCAGAATGACAGAATTTTTTTACTGGGGCAAACTGTGTGTGGAAAAGACTAAAGTCGCTGTGCTCTTTAAAATGATAGATCATCTTCAGTTGTATACATAATATATACATTGCACTAGGTGAATCCAAGTTGGAGAAGAGTTTCATTTAACCCTGATTTGCCCAAAGATACACTGGATGCAGTTAACTGATCTCAGTGTCTATCAGCTGAAGTTGCCAATGAACAACCAAAAATAACTTACTTTGCCAAAAATTCTTTTTAAGGCTTGATATTGGCTTCGTTTCCAGTTCCTGATAATCATTTTTGTCTGACAAAAATGGTAGCCTGAGTTGTGAGTTTTTTCTACATGTAGTAATCTCCTGCTGAAATATATCTTTCTCATTTGTAACTTCACATCTGTAAACAAAAGAATCTGATGTTCAGTCTTGGTTTTTCTGGCAGAATGAGACAGAAGAACATCGTGCTGAGCGATTACAAAAAGCAACAGAACGTTTCAGAAATCCTGTTGTGTTCAGCAAGGACTCCACAGTCAGAAAAACTCAGCTTCAGTCATTCAGTCAATATGTTGAAAGCAGACCAGGTAGGCAAAATGTACTAAAAAGATGTTCCCCCTACCCTGCCCCCAATCTTATGATTTAATAATATTTAACAATAAATATATTAAAAACCAGATAATGTAAGTCCACATTTCAATACACAAATATCAAGTATTATAATAATTTTACATGTCTTTCCTCTCTTTTTTTCAAGAGATGAAAAGGCAGAGATCAATACAGGAAGATACAAAGAGAGGAAATGAGGAGAAGGCAGCGATAACTGAAACTCAGAGGAAGCCATCAGAAGATGAAGTGCTTAATGTATATTAATTTTTTGTCTGGTTTCATGATTGCTGATAATTCTCAACTGTATGTGGAAATAGTGCCTTTATTTGTTAAAATGAGATGTTAGGTTTTCTTAGATGTCAATCTCCAGTGCATTCAAAGCAGAGTGAGAGGGGTGTGCTGTTGAATTAGTCTGCAGCGTGGTGATAATTGTCAGATAAAAAAAATGAATTTTTCAGAGTTCCACAGCTCCAGCTTCCTTGAGACATTTCCATCAGGGCACTTCCCATAAAGAGATTCCAGTATTGATCTACCGGGAGGATTTTAATTATTACAATAGCAGATACTGCAGAGCTGCAGTTAGAGGGAAAAGTCACATGAGACCTGCTAGAATTTCTCAGCCAACCCATTTTGTTGGCTTGGGTTAATGGGTGTTCAACCTTTCCATTATCCAGATCAGCCGTGAATTACTAGCTGAATGATGTTTGCATTAATATAATATATATGGTAATTTCTTCACTTAATTAACGGGGAGGTTCAGCTCAGTAGGGGTATGGGCTGATCATGTGTAAAATTGATTTGTGAGGGAAATATTTGATAGACCGCAGGGAGAAAGCTGCTTTTGATGGACAGCTGCAGGACAGAAGCAGGAAGAACAAGTTTTGACCTGAATATATGTTTTTCTCTCTCTTTTTTTCTCTTTTTTTTGTCTGGTTGGCACAACATAATTTTTCATGATGGTTGTTTGCTGCTGTATGCCGTTTGTTTAAATGTGTTGGTGTTTTTGCTGTGACAACTCAGTGCCATCTAGGAAATATAACATGTTCTAATTCTTATATGAGATGACCACATGTCTCAGCAATCTGCGAGCTGATAATTTTTTTTAATTTAAGACCAGTTATGCTTTAATACAGCTGAAGAGGTCTTACTCAGCAAGTTCTTCAATGTATTTGTGCAAATTGTACATACGAACGTTTGAGAAGTTTCACCCTACCACAGTATTCCTTTTAATCCAATAGCATTCTGTCCTGTCCTGAGAGCTTGCATTGGGAAAGTTTTGTATTCTATTGAATTAATTATTGCAGGTGGTAGACAGTTCCCTTTTATCGATGAGTTTCATTTTTTTTCTCCTTCCACATTTATTATTTAATTCATTTGCTTTTAAGACTATAATATCCCTTTTTTTAGTTGGTAATGAAGCAAGTTAAAGTAAGCCTCCTTTTAACACTGGGTTTTGTTTTGTTGCTAGGTTTTTTCTCTTTCTCTCATAAATTGCATGCATTCTCATTACTAAAACTTCCATGCTGCTCATTGCTTGTGAGAGAGACAGCTCCCTATCAGCTTTAACTTTATCTCCATTTTCAGTAACAACTTTCTGTATTGATTCATTCAGCAACTATTTGAAGGAGAAAATCATTCAGTGTTGCTATCTGTGACTGACTGGCTCATCCAGCAACAAGTGAAATAGTGATAAGGAAATATCATATTGTTTATCCTTTCCTTAAAAGGTAATATCTGTACATACATCCCTGTTGCAAAAAACAATCAGATTCCCAAAACAACCTTTTCAGCCTTGACCTGATCTCTTGGAGTCTGGATGAGGATTCCTAGAGAGATTTGTTGGTTATTTCAGAGTAAATCTGGAAAGGGCTTTCAGTGAAAAGGGCTTTCTCTTCCATCCACTTCTGCTCTTCAGTGCCAAACCAGAGCCTCAACTTCTGCATATGAGGACTTCTTAAGGTCTCTGTTTCCTCAAACAGTATTCTAGAATTATACTGCAGCCCAGTAGGAACAGTGAGAAACCTCTGGGCTATAACCCAGAGTGAGAAATAATTCTGCATACACTGGTAGTTTGCACTGATAGCCTTTAGGGCGGCATCCATAATCTATAACATTTTAACCGTATCCTTCTGTCTTTTACGTATGTGGTGTTGTTTTTTCGATACCTTCTAAGTCACTTTAATCATATGAAAGATTTGGACATTTTAAAGAATATGTTGCTATGAGTTGAAAAGAAACAAAACCACAGAACAAACTTTCCTTTTCTGTTGTGTGTTTTATGTTTTTTGCACCTAAGAATCTGTGCAAATCAATTTTGTCACAACTTGTCAGGATAAGAATCATTAGCAACAGTAATTAGCAATACCATTCTTTAGCAAGGCAGACCATTCTTTAGCAAGGCAAGGAATTGCTGTAGGGGAAACTTGAAGAAGCTTTTACTGCAATCTTTGTTGACTGTCACAATTAGAATTTACCCAAAGGATAAATAAACAAAAAAGGGGGGTGAGCTCAGTCATGGTAGTTGGGTTTTGTTGTTTGTTTTCATTTTAAATCCCCAACATTTCTGTTTTGAGCTGTTAATAGTTTCTTGTATAGTATTTTTATCAAAACACAGTGGCTAAAAACTGGCATTGGAGACTAAAATATTTATGGGCTCTTTTTTCTTTTATAGTAGAAAAGACTTAAGTTAATCATGCTATAAATACACTTTAATTGGATTCTTCTCTGAGATCATGGGAAACTCAATAGCAGACTAGGTTTTGCTTAGAGAAGAATTGTATAGAATTTTAACAGTCAGGGAAGAGGTTTGAACCTGTAAAACCAACCTTGAAGGAATGTGGTATGTTTTTATTATTATTATTACAGTGCACCTCATAATGAAATTTTAACACAGTAGACTTCATAATGAAATTTGGCAAATGGGTGAGATTTATGAATTGTAAGTGTTCCCTGTTTTGGTAGTAAGCATGATATTTAGGTAAGTGCCTTACTAAGTGTTTCTGGAAAGGAAAAATGCAACTTAACAAGTGATGTATTTTCTTGCCGTTTGTTCTCTTTAACAGAAAGGGTTCAAAGACACCAGTCAGTATGTTGTAGGAGAATTGGCAGCACTAGAGAATGAGCAAAAGCAAATTGACACCCGTGCCGCGCTGGTGGAGAAGCGCCTTCGCTATCTCATGGACACAGGTACGGTGCCCAATTACACTGTAAACAGTTTTGGCAAATTGAGCGTTCACAAACTCTTATAGAGTTTTGAAAGTGTGAATCTTTGAAGCTTGAATGTTCAGCAAAACTGCCTTGAAAATAAAAAGGCTGCGATTTGCAGCCACCTCTCTGGGCCCTGGTGATAAGAGTGCCTTCATGGGAAGTGATAACTTGCCCTGATACCGTGTGAGCCAGCACTATTGAACAGTGTGCTCATCCATGCAGAGTTGGAATACACATCTGTGCCTCATTGATATGCCACTGCTAAAGAGAGAGAGAGTGTGTGTGTGTGTGTGTGTGTGTGTGTGTGTGTGTGTGTGTGTGTGTGTGTGTGTGTGTGAGAGAGAGAGAGAGAGAGAGAGAGAGAGAGAGAGAGAGAGAGATCTTCACTGTTCTACTGATTCAGTGGGGGGGAAAAGATTTGGCCAGCTAAAGCCATGTACCACATGAAACAGAGCACAGTACATGGGGGAAGGCTCCACTGACTAGATCACTGAAATTTGAGAATACTATCTGGTTACTGATGCTCCACAATTATTATTTTTTTTCCAAGAGGGCAGGTTGGGGTGGTGTGTTGTTGTTTTTAAAAAAAGTGTAATACTTTGTATTGCTGGTACAGCAAAAAGGATTAAAGCATATACTAGTTGGGATTTTTGTGAACTGTATTGTTGTGGTGAGATCCAGTTCACAATAAATATTAGATGGTTTTAAAAATACTGATTGCTGTCACAGATGGATGGGGTGAGATTTACCAATATTACCTGCTTTGAAACAAATTGCAGTCTGATAATGCAAAAATTAAATAATGCTCAGTGAAAGCAAATATATTTGTCTCACACCACATGCATCTGTAAAGTTAATATAACCCATGGGTAATGTCACTGCAATCTTAAAAGTCTGACTTTATACCAGAAAGCCATAAATTACCGACGTTAACTAAAATCTAGGCAGATGCTGTTATTAATTTACACTGTGTAAAGGTTCAGGGCATTATGTCAAGTACATTAAATCAAGTAAAATGATGAGATGAAAAGGCAGCATGTACTCACACATATATGCTTTTTTTTGTTTTCTGTCATTACCTAGCCAACCCTTGTTCTATTTATTTATTTATTTATTTAATATGAATGGATAAATAAACCCAAACATAATGAATGCAAAACACATTTAGAGGAACCAGTAATAGATTCTGTTTTGATAAAAGACTGAAAACTCTATTGCTATCTATTCTCTTTTGTAATAGATGTAGCTATAAATACGTTGTTCTGATATTCTTTCTTTGCCCGCAGTTTTGTATAGCATATATACAGTAAGATGTATAATTTCTCTGATGTATTTATTGTCAATGGAATATTGATGACTATTGCCCTATGCAGAACCACCCACCTTCTTCCTTTTAAATATTGCATTACAAATGGTAGAACTGTGAGAAATGTTGGTTTAGGATTCGAACTTGATCTTTGGTGAACTTTGGTAAATGTATTTTCTTTCTTCGGCTAAAAATGTGTTGGAGCCCAATTGACAGCACAGTGTTAGAAGTAGGTTTCCTCTGAGTTTTTAAGAATGTGATCTGCCTAAACAAGAGGATTTCATGAACCACCTGCCTCCTTCTGTCACTATTCTGTTTGTCTTCATGTTGGAATCTCTCTGGCAATACCAACTGCCACTTGTATCAAAAGTACTATTAGAAAAACAGCAAATGTATTGGTAACTCTTTTGATGTGATGTTGTCTTCTGAAGGGCAGAGAAAGTCAGCTTTGTCTTTTGCAAGCTTCTTTAAAATCTCCTGTCTGTTCCACTAACCTAAGATACATGCACTCAACCATATGCACTGTTGCCTGAACATGATTCCTTAACTTCTGGTATGCCTTTCTTGCAGATATTTTCCTGCTACCAACCTCTTTACACTCACTGTAATTATTCACTCCTATTAGTAACTGGATTGGAATCTCCAGTCTCCTTGGCAACTCTATATGTGGTATTTGGGTTGAGTTTTCTTTGTCACAAATACATTTATAGTGTGGGCCTTAATTATTATTTTATTATTATTAAAAATATTTATATACTGCTTTTCTCATAAACACATAACATTCTAGCAATGAATTCAATACAGGATTTGAGTACTGTATTCTGAATCACTGCAAAATTCCAGGACAACCTGCTGATGTATATATTGTCCATAAGTATTGCAGATGTTTTATAGTGTATCTGTACAGTGGTTGGAGCACAAATGTAAAGTGGACAGAGTACATGGTTTGAAAAAAGTAGGATTATCCCCCACATTAAAACTGTGAATTCTACCAAATAAACACAACAGTCCTGTGTCCTGCATTTGCCTCCATCTAAGGAATAGGTCAGTGTAAAAGGTTCAGCGGGACCCTTCCCAACCGAGTACCACTTCCGGTGCCACTCTCCTGCTGCATTCCACCGGAAGTGACTGACCATGACATCATCGCAAGTTACTTCCAAGTTTTCAGGTTTTTGGAGGCCAGAAAATGGAGGTAGGAGGCTCTGGGCGGGAGGGAGGACCCTTCTCAGCATTCCCAAGAGGCTCAGCCAAAGGCAGGAACCTCTCGGGAGCAAAAAAAACACCACCGAAAGCGCAACATTGGAGCGGGGTTCCGGTGGTCCAGCGGTCCGAGTACCACCAGCAGTCGGCCGAAGTACCGCTGGTGGTACGAGTACCACTGGTTGAGAACCCCTGCACCAGTACATCATGCTGAAGCGTTTATATGGGGTGGGCAGCTCCTACCACAATATGTTACTTGTGAAGTCCAGCAATCTGAGAGGAAGAATAAGGGGCTGGTGTATACCAGCAAGTTCAGACCCCCTGGCTCCTGGCAGTGGTTAGATCTCAGGGTGGCCACAGCAGTATCAGAACCACCAGCTCTTTCTCCTTCCTCTCAGAGGTTGACAAGTAATACACCCCAATAACAGGGGCTTTTTGTATCTTTCTGTCCTTGCTTGTGTTGGGACCAGAATGCAGATATGCTCTTGTGCTGCTTCACCTGTATGTATTTTGTCTTACTTTTAATTATCTAGACTGAGGTAGCAAGACTGATATATAGATGGTTGCACTTCATTTATGACACTTTAGAGGGATTGGAATGCCTATTCTTTGCGTGACCAAATACCCATCAAAGCGTGTGACATCTAGACAGAAGAAATAAATGTCTTGAGTGCAGGAAAGCTACATGCTTTCCTACAGCTAACCAGCAGGCCACTGTTTGAGATCCAGATTCCTTACAGCAGAACGTCTCAAACTGTGGGTTGTGAACCACTTGGTGGGTCACGTCCCAATGTGGAGGTGGGTCATGAGTTTGGCCACCCGCCCTCCCTTGCTTCTGTTTGGCTCCAAATTGGAGCCAAACAGAAGCAGCCAGAGGCCACTCCTAGGTCACAACACGCCTCCTGCAGCCGCTCCTGGCCCAGAACAGCCTCCAGAGGCCTCCACGGGCCTCAGAAGGCAGCCTCTAGAAGTGACTTCTGGGTAACTTCTGGTTTCGCTGACACAACTTGTGTTGAGAGGGCCTCAACGAGATGCATTGGGAGGCCTCTCTGAGACCCACAGAGGCCTCTGGAGGCCGTCCTGAGCCGGGAGCAGCTACATGAGGTGGGTTGCGATGCCACTACCTGTGGGCAAGGTGGGTCACGGCCGCACCACGTTTGAGAATGTGTATTGTTTCTTCTTTCAGTAAGGCGCAAATCTCTGGGGTTCGTTCCCCTCATAGAACAAGCAAGTTTTTTCAACCATGGCTTGGCTATCAAGTTCAATTTTCACGTTGACCTCAAGAGAGACATTTCAAGTTACGATTTCATTAAACATTTAATATTTATTCCCCAGAAGATTCTCTTTCTCTTTGAGAATCTCAAAGATTCTCTTTGTCACTCCCACTTGTTAAAGATTGTCCAACTACATGTTGATACCTGACAGTATATGACAGGAAATA
The DNA here is from genome assembly GCA_026170595.1 of Plestiodon gilberti rubricaudatus. Lineage (NCBI taxonomy): Eukaryota > Metazoa > Chordata > Lepidosauria > Squamata > Scincidae > Plestiodon > Plestiodon gilberti. The sequence continues at coordinate 139,750,899 of JANXHW010000001.1, read as the reverse complement.
AAACACTTTCTGTATTTGTGGAGTAACCTCTTGGTTCTTGGTATAAAGTGAAGTCCCAGGCCCAGAGTTAGACAACCAACTCAATCCAAGGGCGCTTCATGTGAACATGTGCTCCAGTTGCACTTGTATTGTATTGGAAGCCCATGCATGCCAGGGCTTCCTTGGTTGAGGCTGAGAATAGCTCGGCTCACACACCCTCACTGCCTGCACAGGATTGCCCTGAACATAGAAGATAATAGAAAACCTGAATTATACAGGAGATTGATACAAACTGAGCCAATCACTATTAGTAAAGCACTATTATTATATTATATTATATTATATTATATTATATTATATTATATTATATTATATTATATTATATTATTATAAAGCACTATGAGCCAAGCACTATTAGTAAAAGCACTATTATTATTATTACTATTATTATTTATTGGATTTTTATCCCTCTTTTCTCCCCATAGGGCCAGTGGCATAGCCAGAGGGGTGTGTGGTGCTGTAAGTAGCACAAGACGCTGCAATATGTGTGTAAGCAGCCCCTCCCACTCGCCATCCGAACCATTCGGGGAGTGATGGCAAACACAGCGCGCTCCCTGAATGGCTCTGATGGCGAGTGGGAGGGGCCACATACACGCATGTTGCAGCATCTTGTGCTACTTACAGCACCGCACCCTCTCTGGCTACAGCACTGCATAGGGGGCATACTCAGTCCTTCTGAAATCCTTACCCTGAAATCTCAGGTTTTCTTTGACATGATGATTTCCTTTTATTACAATCATGTTGATGAAGTAAATTTGAAAATATGTTCATAGTGCCCTATTTCAAGAGCACTGATTTATGTGAACTCTTCTGTTTGCCTTGTGCATTCCCATGATCGGGAAGTTGCTGCTCATACTAACCCCTAAGGGGGTCGGAATATTTTTGTGTGGCAGAAGAATATAGTATTGCCAATCCAGGTGCAACGTAAGATGTACTTTAGTAATGGGAGACACTACCTTCCTTCTCCATACCTTTTAAAGACATGACATCTCCGTCGTTGCTTCATTCTAAATCTGGCAACCCTTCAATCAGCCCAGCAGATCAATCCCTTCATTTTGAGGCTGAGGCTCTCGTTTGCTGCCAAGATCTTGTGGTCAGGGAGGGAAGCTTTTGCTTTCCAAAAGGAGGGATAGAAACAGTGCCTATATGAAGCTTTAATTGATTATCAGGTGGATCAGACTTAAGCAGTAAGGCTTTTCTGAGAGGTGTTAAAAATAGAGGTAATTAAAATTACAGGTGACTGGTTTGCCATTGAATTTTGATCATTTCATTTACAAGGTGTAACCTTTTGGTTTATATTTCCAGCAACAGAAGTCTTTATATATGCTTTCCCCTCTCCCCCAGAAAGGTAATCTCATCTTATTTAAGTCAAAAATATTTTGGCACATTGCAAAGAATGAGAAGGAAGTTGTGTTTCACTGACTGACTGAGTAAAATGATATCGTGTTAGTGATTACAGTGTAGTTTATTATTGTGGTTAATATAGCTGCAATTTTTAATCAATTTAATTGGTAGAATAATCAACTAAAATGTTCATTTATTAATAGTTGGGGCAAATTTTAATTAAAGGATTTCGGTTTCTGTTACAATCTGTGGGACTGAAACTTAAAAACCATACAAAGGGATTGAAAAATAAAAGGTTAATAATGGTATTTTCTTCAAACAGTGCCTTGTTGTTTTTGTTTACTTGCTCGCATTTCCTTCTCCATAAAGTTTTGATATGTACATTTATATAAACTGTCTAATCCACTGATTTATGGCGCAATCCACCGGAGCATTGGAATGGCAGAGCGAGCACTCCGCTGTTCCAAGATGTCTCGAACGTGCCATAAAGTATGTTCGCGATGCCTCGGGAGTAAGGGAGCCCTCACTCCGTCGCCAGACTGGGATGCGGCCGCCAGAGGAAGGTAAGCTCTCCCGCCGGCGGCTGCATGGGTGGTCCAGCGGACGAGGGAGGGGGCCATTGGCCTAGCCGGCCCAGGAGGGAACGGGGTATGGCACCCGTTACACGGCTGCTTCTGACTTCCGCCAGCTATTTAGCTGGCGGAAATCCGAGGAGGCCTACCAGGCCGGCCCCAGTTTACACCCGGGGAAGGGGACAAACCAAGTAGACCTCCGGTCCGCCAGTGCAAAGGCAGCCTGGGCTCAGGATCCAGCGGGCGGCCCTAGGCCGCCGGCCGGATCCTTAGTCAGGATTGCATTGTAAAACCCAGATTAATCAACTAAGATGAAAGTATTCTGTGGACAACTGTAATGGCTATCCATTGAAATCAATGGGATTTTCTTCAGCATAGGGTTAGTATAGGCAGTGTATTTTTGCCAAGTGCTGCCCTACCATAGTGTCACAGTGTGTAATAGTGGAGGCTAGCTACACCTCTGATAGTGTGCCACAATGTGTAACTATTTAGTAAACCAGTTGTTTGTATCATTCTACCAGAGAGACAAAATAACTTTGCCGCTCCCCTACTTCCATGAAATTTTTGATCTGTTACAGACAGCCA